>CM038002.1:22440475-23040475 GCA_021234005.1 Nephelium lappaceum
ATTGGTGAGTTTGCATTTGACTTGCAGGCATTCTATTTCAAGGCCTTAAATGTATGAGCTCAGACCAGAACGTGTGACAATAACATGTGTGTGATTAAGAAGTTGTAAAGCTGTAAATAAATGTAATGAGCAAAATCAATTATAAGATTTTTTTGGCTTTTTGAAAGGAATTATAAGATAATTAAAGCAGATTAATAATTGGTTTGGTAAGTGTAGACACCAAGAAAAAGTGAAAAATGATGGGAGGGTTTGACTAGCAGGGATGTCACGTGCATGCAATAGCACAGTACATTGGGGCGCTAACAGCACAAGGAAGAAGCAGTCTATTAGAAGACACGGGGTTTTCATTTGTGAACTGTAAGGTCACGGGCTCAGGAGCACTCTTTTTGGGCAGAGCTTGGGGTCCCTTCTCCCGCGTTGTCTTCGCTTACACCTACATGGACAACATTATCATCCCAAAAGGATGGTACAACTGGGGCGACCCTAACCGTGAAATGTAACTCTCTCTCTCTTTTTCTTTATATATATGTATCCGCTAATATCACGTTCACACACGGACGTTTGTCTTTCGACAAATTCTTCATACATAGAATATAATTCTATAAGACTTATAACCAGTTTTGGAGGAGACCAAACACCGAAACCCCGTCCCATCAACCATTTGATTTTGTCATTTTGATCGCACGCGACGCTACTAAAATTATTATTCAAAATCGCCAATCATTGTATTGGTGTTACCTTTATCACAGTAGTAGTGGACATGTTGGACGGTGGGTGCCATCACCACCACTCAGCTGGTCTAGATGAGGTTTAGGTATTTGTCAGCTTACCCTTTTCATCACAACCTCTAAAACAAACAGCTTTTCCTTCTTTCTTATCGGTTTCAAAACTAAATGACACAAAAATACCCGCCCGTTGAAGGTATCTCCTTTTTTATCTTAAGAAAAAATGGATAATCTCAAAAAATTATTATAATTTATAAAAATATCTATTTTGTCACTTATTATTTTATTTTTATCTAAAATCTCTCATGACGTTACTAAATTAATAGAAAATATTCATTTTACTCTAATGATTTTATCATTAATCTGTGACCATAAAAAATATTATCATCCTTTTACATGTTTTGGGGCTATTTTGAATGTTTTTATTAATATAAAAAAAAAATTTAGATAAAAACAAAATTATAGGTTGTAAAATAGATATTTTTATAAATTATAATAAATTTTTTGGGATTATTCCAAAAAAAAAAAAATTTTAACATCCTTGTGCGGTTTCACTTTTTGTTCGCGTGTAATGCACACCAACTTGGTTAAAAATAGAAAATAAAAATAAAAAACTAGGGATCCACCTAAGGACATGTGTAGGTGTTGGTTACGTGGCATATTATAACGAGGAGATCCTTGCAAACTGGTGTGTGCTGATGCACGTCCACATTAGCATGGGCATGAGGAGGGGGTTTGTACTTTGTAGTATGTAGTGACATGGTTGGTTGTTTTTGGGTGGCAATGCAGGACTGTTTTTTATGGACAGTACAAATGCACAGGGCCAGGAGCGAGCTTCGCTGGGAGGGTACCGTGGTCCAGAGAACTAACTTACGAGGAAGCCAAGCCTTTTATTACTCTTAGCTTCATTGATGGATCTGAATGGATCAAACTGTAATACTATAAAGGTTATATAAAAAAGAAAAAATTTATCCAAATGCCAATCTACAAGTGGTAGATTTGCTCTTTTTATTATTATCTATAGACACAAAAGCACATGAAGTGGGAATCTTACCTAACATATGTCCGAGAGTAAGAGAGTTGTATCCATTCTTTTAAACTTTCATAAATCCATTGAAAGTAGAAGATTCCATAAATCTTTATACAATGACAAACCACGTTTATCATTTTAGTTAGAAGCAATCCGATCACATTCAGGCTTCTCTCGTTCTTGATATATATATTATCATTTTAGTTAGCAGTAATCCGAACAGATTCAAGCTTCTCTAATTCTTTATACATATGTTATACCATAAATCTCACAGTAGCTTAAATTAGGAAATCAAGTCACTGTGGTATGCTATAGGTTTCAAATTTAATTATGGGAGAAGGACAAACAAAACTACTCAAATTTATTGTAATAATTCTACAATATTAAGATGTTAAAAAGAAATATATCAGGATTAATTAATGCAGTGAAGTGTTATAAAGAAGTAACACCAAGATATTTAATTCTATGAAGTCAGGTGTTACGGTATCGCCTGAATATTTTTGTTGGGTTGGATTTCCCTCTTATATGGGAAAAATGAATTTTGGTCTAAATGGAGGAGAGACCTTTTTTGGTCTTTTGCATGTGGTTTAAAAACCCTTTTTGCTCGTTAGGGTTTAGAGAGTGGAAAAGTGTGTGTGTGCAGCTGCAGTAGAGTGGTTTTGCTACTAAAAATACACACACAGAGAAAAAGAGAGTGTATTATTTTTGTATTTTTAAAATGAGTTTAGCTACCTTATTAATTGGATAAAGTTATCTATTAATAACAATTTTTGGATCCTTTTAAAATTTATTATAAATACTATTATAAAATTATATATATTATTTAACTAATCAGAGATTAGAACGTAATGAATATTGACTATTATAATATCAGCATTGAACAGTGCATAATGGGTTGGCCCAATTCTTTTTGAAAGATAATTCATGGGCCAGTTCTAGATTAAGTTTGTTAAGCTTTTACATAATGTAAATTTTCAGGTCCGGCCTGCATGATCGCAGTACATACCACAATACAACTTACCCAGTAAGTACGGTCCACAGAACTCGGAGAGCTAACCCTTACGATTGAGTGGTCTATTTGCAATTTTATGAGTGAGGCAAAGCTTGAACTCCCCATCAAAGTGTAAAGTAAGGTTCCCAATTCATGCAACTAAGAGTTTTTGTGTGTTGGACTATCAAAATTGAATTAGTATTTTTAGCATTCGTCTTGTTTTTGTAAGAATACTCTAATTAGAGTATGTTAAGAGCTAAATTTTGTAGTCTCTCTTCACAATAACGGGGTGCATTTTGGGTGCTGAAAAATTACTTCTATAAAGGTGTATAAAAATATAGACTTGGATAAACTCTGGTCCATTTTCTCCTATAATATAACTCAATTGAGATTTATTTAAAATCCAGATTATATTTGTAAGATTCTTAAATCTGAGCAAATACATATAAAAAAATTTGTGCGGATAGGGGTTTGTTGCCTCCATTTGTAATCTTGTAATAGCCCAGTTCTTGCAGTTTCAAACGAAAGAGGTCCATATGGTTTGACTGTACAAGGTAATTGGGTTATCCTTTGTGACTGAAAATTTATCAGGCACGGGCCTACTGTTGACCTGCATTGAGAAAACCTTGCTCTAGACCCAAGTCAGGTGCTTTTTTTCTTTCCAATGCCTTTTTCGATTGGAGATGAATTGTTTTCAAAATCTGGTAAAAGCATGATGTGTGAGCATGTGCTTTGAAGCACCATTATCATTTGTCAGCCCCACTCCGGCAGAAAATGAGAGAAAAATTCACACTTCCGGATGGGTTTGTTAAAGTTTCCCTTTCCGGGATGCTCTTTTGGCTCTTCATCACCGACTGATTATGCATTCTTATCTCAACAATATCATGATAGTTCCCTTCTCTTTTACACTTGTTTTTGTTTTTCTAGTTCCCTTCTCTTTTACACTTGTTTTTGTTTTTCTAATTTCTGTAAAGCTTTCTTATAAATTGAGTTAATTTTTTTGCTTCCAAACTTGGAAAACTTTGATTATAGCACGACTCTTTGAATTATTGTCTTCTTTGTTTTCGGTACTATCATGATAACTTTACTGCAAAGAAAACCACAACACCAATCAATCAATGGTCAAACAACGTTTTAGTAATGTTTCTCACCTACTATTTCCTAGAACTCTAATGTGTAAATGTAGAGTAAATGAGAAGTAAAACAATTATATTTGTAACATTTATTTCGATCTTACCAAAAATCCCAAAAGGTCCTTCTACTTTGGTATTTAAAATATATATATCTATATATATATATATATATTGTTTGCTCGGTGCTTTGATTTCAAGAGCTAAAATAAGATAGTGAAATAGTGCATACTAAATTTTATTTTGTTTAATGTGATTTGATAGTAAATAATACTAATTCAACTTAACAATTATCTAAATTCAAAAATTCAAGTAACTACACCACAAACATTAAAAAATAAAAAAATAAAAAAAAAAAAGAAAAAACAAACAACTTTATAATCAGTATTATAGATATAGATTTTATGGTTTGCAATAAAACACTAAGTATTAAAGTTATTTTACATATAAATATGTGATTATACACATTATAAAACATATATTGTTACCTAGACCTAATAGGGCTTGATGGTAAATCAATCATTCATTTTAACGATCTCTTAGGTACAAGTTGTCCTACTCTAAACTCTCTCTTTCTCTTTCTATATATGTGGACTTTCTTGAATTTTGAAATGTCTATGGAGAACCTTTTAATTTTTCAAAATATGGGAATTTTATTGAAATGAGAACAAAATATTCTGAAGTGTTTAGAATATGATACGAGGGGATTATGTACATATAAGTACGAGCCAAACGTAGCAAGATTGCAGCAAATTTTGAAAGCTTCGTTATCAACGCGATTCACGAAACATTAAGCAAAAAGAGTGACTGGAAGCCTATACTAATATTGCATCGCCTATCATGGTTTTAAATTCAAGAGGCTGCTAGCGACGATGGCATATATGATGCGTGAGCGTTAGCATCCCCAGAACTTTTTTCTTTTTAAGTAGCATCCCCAGAATTTTAAAACTATATAAACCAATTGCTATGTGTCAAATCAAAAAGCTTATCATTATAACCTTATTATCTCCTTGGAAAAATGAATTACTGTAATAATTAACCCTACCAATCAAGGAATATCATTACAACCAAGTGCCGACATTTAGAGTAATGAAATGACTATCCCAATAAGTATACTAATCAGAAAATATAAAAACTTCACCACTTCTTGTCTGCCCTTCGAATTACTAGTTAATGATGCTTACAACTCCGAAAAAAATTTAAAAAAAAAATTAAAAACTTTTCTTTGTCTCCTTATATTTTGGCTTGTTTGGTTATCAATTAGATTAACCGATAGTTAGAAGGAAATAGAAACCGCAAAGAATTCAAAGACAAGAGTCAAGACAGAGAAAATAGAGAGGGCAAATGTACCACAAAACGAAACAAAAGAGGGCCATACATGACCATGATGGTCCCTGAAAGCATGTTGCCCTTATTTTCTGCATGAAAATGCCAAGCCTTTCACAATATACAAAGACACAAACTCGGTCACATCACACCTATGCATTACAGCCCCACATGCACGCACACAAGCAACCGCAAACTGAGACCAACAAGAATAGAGAGGGAGAATACTCAACCTGCCTATTACTTCGAAAAGCAGGTTCCATTTGATTCAATTATTTTCAATTTGAAATCAACAACCTACGATTTTTATTTTTTTTTAATTTTTTATCTTTGTCTCTCTTTCCTTCTGATTTCTATTGTCAAGAAAATGATAACACCAAAGAATTTAATAGACCATGGCATGGGCAAAAGCCTTACTCTTCAATGGCTATCATGTTTTGACACTGTCAAAGAATTCAAAAGTTTTGGCATCATTTGATATATTTCTCCCGACCAGCAATTCAGCTTAAATTCAGCTTAAACATATAATTCTATAACACTAAATGGCAATTAATAATTGCCGAAGAAATATAAAAGAGAAGTCTTTCACTTCACTTCATGAGAGACAGAGATATAATATCACAATTGCATTTTGGTTGGTTCCATTACTTGACATCAAAATATGAAACAGATGCAATTGAATTTTAATGACAATAATATGTAAATCTACATACATTCTAATTTATCTTCTATGATCTACCCTTTTTTAGCCACAAGTAGCAGTAAACAACACATTGTAGAGGCAGAGTAATTCGAATGGTATTTAGCAATCACCACTTCCTCTGAATATAATTTCTGTCTGGTTCTCTAGCGAAGTCTGTGGACCTATCAAGCTTTCCCATCACAGTATTCTTGAAATTGATAGCTTCTTGAACTTTTGAGCATGACCTTTGCATCCTAACACCACTAAGACTACTCCTTGACTCCATCATTTCATTAAGCGAAAGCCTTCTTTTTGGCCCTGGTTCCGGCCTTTGCTTTGGTGCACTATGTGACCTCAATTTAGCCTTGAAAGATTGTGTGTTCGCCATATAATTTGGATGGTTCGTGAATTGCCTGAAGAAGTTATCAGCGCACACACTCTTCGCAGGCGTAACAGGAGCCTTAGACCCATCAAGACTGAAAAACCTTGGAGTACTTTGTGCTGTGGAGAATCTGCATTCATCACCAGTGAGTCCCCAATCGGATTCTTGACAATTCCTGCAATCAGGGATCCATAAACGTGCGGGAACTCTTGATGGGAGAGGAGAGGAGATTGTTTGGTAATGTGGGTCATCGCTGTAATCTGAAACTGAAGTGTTTGTTCTGCGAGATCTTGATTTAGGCCTGCCTGTATCAACCTCCACAATTTTGGGACTCTCATCAATGGAGTTAAAGGTGGTGTCCAGAGAAGCAGACAGTCTTCTACTGTGGATAGAAACTGTGTGTTCACTTCTAGTTTCATCAAACCTCTCCTGCAAAATTAAGCAAGAAATGTAATCAATGACCGAGTGTAAATATGCTATGCAAAGGAATTGAATATCTTGTCTAGTTGTAATTGGACTCTTTACCATAAATTTTCGTGCTCTTGATTCAAATCTGTTATTATTGTTAATGAGACCACGAGCTCTCTGGGACCGAACAGTGGCTTGAGCTCTTATAAGTGCTTGCATACTATGGAGAGTGGCAGTGGCCTGTTTGCGCACTAAATACCCTCTTACATGGGCCTGCAACTTCACTAGTCCTCTCAGAGCTCGCAGGGCTTTCCTTGCCTGTTTTGGTTCCAAAATTCAGTAATTTCATTTTTCAATTCACTGGTATACAGAGAAATTGAAAACTAGCTACAAAATTAGTGAAAAAGACCACTCAAGAAACAAACTAAGAACCTAACAACAAATGGGAAAAATTTTTTCTACAAATGCGCTCATATTGATACAAGCACAAACAGAGAAAAGAAAAAACTTATAATTGTATAGCAGGCAGGAGCAGCTTACCAAAAAGCCTCTAAAAACAGTCTGAATCTTAACAGTAGCCCACTGCTCCTGGCTGGCACCAAACATGGTATCTCTGCCATGGCTAGTCAACCTGACCACAGCCACGGCGGCCTGAGCAGCAGCCACAGCAGCATCAGCAGCAGCAGCGGTGGCTGCAGCAACAGCAATAGCGTGCTTGTTCTGCTCCTTGTCAGTCTCAGAATAGTAAGACCTCAACCAAGCTGCCTCTGCTGGGGATATGTTAGGTGGTATTGTAGCTGGATTGTAACACAAGCCGTAGGGGTCTCTACCAGAGTGACCAAAACAATTCTGTTTGCTGTCTCTCCGGTCGCCGGAATTTGAACTTGGTTTGTTGCTCTTTTTCCCAAACAGGCCCTTTAACCACCTCGTTGCTCTGCCCATGTTTGGTCCTTAGAGAAACAGAGAGGTCTGAAAACTGAAATCTAAAGACTGTCAAAAGCTACTACTCATTTAGATAGATAAAAAAGAAAAGAAAAAAAAATGCTGTTATGTTACAGCTCACAATCTTAGGTGCTTTCCTTGTTGCGAAAAGCGCTGATGCAGAGTTGTTAAAGAATAAAATCTTTTAAAACAGCGTCCACATTTAAAAATAGAGAGAAATAAATTAAAAAAAAAAAAAAAAAGAGAGCGAGAGAGAGAGAGAAATATGTTGCAACATTTAAAAAACAATCAAAACAAAATTAAAAAAGTAACTGGAGCTGTCATGCCCCTCGTGAAAAACTGCATTACATGACAAAAACATGCCGCTAAGACAGTCAGACGATTTCTGAAAAACAAAAATATTATTATTTCAGGAAAACTTTATTTGAGTCCTCGAGGTTTTAAAAAATATCAAATTTTTAAAATTATTTTAAAAACAGTTTTTTCACTCCTAATTTTTTTAAAACTCTTCAACAAAATTTAAACTATTAATTAACTAACGGTCAATGATGATTTTTGACAATTTTTAACAACTTAAATTTAGAAATATTTTAAATAATTTAATTTATAAATTCATTATTTTATTAAAATAATTAAATAATTTACGTAAAATTAACAACCATTAAGAGTAAAAATATTTTTTTTTGCATTATGTTAATATTGTTTTAAACCTTTTTGAAGAGTTCTTGAAAAGTTAGAGTTAAAAAGAGTTATTTTTAAAAGAGTTTTAAAAATCTGATATTTTGTTAAATCTTAACGACCAAATGAAAATTTTCCTTATTTAAAAAAAAAAAGCCCACTATCTGGAGCCTTTTTAAAAATAATATGATAATAAAAATAATAAACCCACCAAATAGAATCAGATTCTCGAAAGAAAATAAAAAACTCGAAAAGAAATAAAAAGAAGGAAGAGAAGTGCAAACATAAAGTGAGTGTATGGCTCAATTTTGCAAACCCACCTATGGTAATCTCAGGAAAGTTTTTTCTTTCTTTTCTTTGAAAAAGTAGACACAACAACACTCAACAGCGAAAACACACGCACAGAGCTTATGGAGCGACGTGTCCTTAAAAAGGAAGATACCTCAGGGTCCTCAGACTCTGACAATCTCGTGAAGCCCTAACATTTCTATTTTATTTAAATCTTGTCCTTCTTCTTTTTAAATTTAAACCCCTAGCAAATAAATGTTTCAATTGCTGAACCCTATGATGCCCTTCTTTTCATTTTCTTTTTCCCGCAGCAAAGAATATTGCCTTCTCTAGCTCTCAATCATAAACACGTTACTCTCTCGCTTTGAATGGTTTTTTAACTGGTAAAGGCCAAGTATCACACAATCACTTTGTACTCACTGTAAATTTCTCTGTGTCAGCGTTTAAACACATCCAATCAAATTTTATTTCCTTTTGTAGATTATTTTTCATTGGACCATAGATCTGAAATTCCCTGGTTGGAGTTTGATTTACATTTATTATAGCAGAAATAATATAAATATATGTTATTTTCATTTTTAATATAGCTGTGATCCTGCATGTGCAACCTGTTTTCAGTCATTGGGATTCTGAAAAAACAAAATTACATAGCACATACCAACATCTGAGTGCCATTTACATAATTCCTTTTTACTGTTGTATTGCATTGTTCTTCAATAATTTATTGAACTAATTCAACTCACTTCTCAATTTCGAGTATGTAACTCTTTTATTGCAGGCTGTAATAGGGTTTAAAGGCGAAGATAAAGTTTCTTTTACTGTAGATGCACTCTAGCCAATGCTAAAAATAAAAATGATAGACTGTGCTTTGGTTCTCTAGTGTAGCGTAGTACTAGTCTGCTGAATGCTGGCTAAATATCCAGGCAAATGAAAACAAACAGTCCTTGCAAGTTACTATTTACTAAAATGGAACATCCATCATTGATGTATAGAACAGTGGAAGAATAGGGTTGAGAAGGGTAGAGTGGTAATTGAATGGTTGATTCGAGATCTAGATTGTTAGCTGGCTAGTTTGTACACAGACCGCAGTTCAGACCATTCAAAGACAAAATCCAAAATGAGGTCACCGAGTTGATAAGTAATTACGGAAAATACTCATAATAGAGGTTTGACAATTGGGGAGAGAGTGGAGAGCCTTGCATCACATTCACATACTTCGTACGGACTTCAGTGACCCTTCATTTCTGGGTAACTAGGATGCCAGCCCAGACGATCTTGTCTCCTTTTGGTTTTTTTATTTTGGCAAATTGAAAAAAAAGAACGGGGAAACTTCATTGTAGTCCCTAAAATTTTTAAAAATATCAAATTTGTAAACATATTTTGAAAATAAATTTGTTTATCCTTAACTTTTTCAAAGCTCTTCAACAAATTTCAAACCGTTAGTCAACTAATTGTTAATAGTCACAAAAAACTTAGATGAGAAAAGTAAGGTGGTCTTTTCATATAAGAGGCTAAAATCATGACATGTGGATAACTATGATTTTCAACATTAAAAAAATAAAAAATAATAATTTAAATAATTTATTATATATTTCAAATTATTTTATAAAAAAATTGAAAAAAAAAATTATATTAGATCTCCACCCTCCATCCATGATGGATGGACGCAGGTGGAGAACTAATCTAGTGGATCTCAACCATTTTCAACACATCAAGTCAGTTCAACCCAACCTAGTTCACCAATATCATTAATATCATTAACAACGTCACAACATCATCAACATTATCTTTCTCAACAAATAAATTATCAGCAATATTAAGAACAAAAAAAGAGTTTCAAAACTATTTCACAAAAAAAAAAAAAAAAAAAAAAAGTAAAACAAGGCAGTTACTAGGGTTCGACAAACCCAGAGATTTCACTTGAGTTCGATCGAACCCAGATGAAGAGTGGGTTCGATCCAACTCAGAACTTGGGGTTCTAGGTTCCATCGAACCCAGATCTCAATCTCTCAATTCTAGATTCCATTGAACCCAGAACCTCCATCTCTCAGTTCTAGGTTCCATCGAACTTATAACCTCACTAGAGAGAGATCCAGGTTCTGGGTTTGATGAGACCTAGAACCTCTCTGGTTTTAGGTTCGATTAACCCAAAACCAAAGAGGTTCTAAGCCCTATCGAACCCAAAAACCTCTGGTTTTGGGTTCGATCGAACCTAGAACCAGATCCACAACATCAAAAAAAAAAAAAAATTAAAGGAGATGAGAAAGAAAGAGAGAGATGAAGGTTTTGGGTTCGATTGGACCCAGAATATCTTTGGTTTTGGGTTCGACGGTGGGTCCTATTGAACTCAGAAACCTCTAATTCTGGGTTCAATCGAACCCTTGGAACCTAGAAACCTCTGGTTCTGGGTTCGATAACGCAGAATCATATCCACAACATCAAAAAAAAAAAAAAAAATTGAAGGAGATGAGGGAGAAAGAGTGAGATGGAGATTGTTGCAGCTTATGGGTTCTCGACGGTGATTGTTGGGGTCGTCAACGACGATGGAGGTGGCGTCGGAAAGAGACAGTAAGAGAAAGAGAGATGAGGAGAGTGGGAGAGATATGTGAGTTTGATTGATGCTCATCAGTTTTATTTTTAAGGTTTTTTTTTTATTATTGTTTAATTTGAAAAAAAAATAATAATCATTTAAAAATATAAAGTCTATGTGTTTACTTTTTATTGGTTAAAAAATATGTAATATTTTAATTTTATTAGGAGCAAAACGTTTATTTTGAGTGTTGAAGATAATCAAGTCTTTTTAGTTTTTTAGGTTGTTTGACCGTCAATTGATTGATAGGTTTGGACTATTTTGAAGAGTTTTGAAAAAATTAGGGATTAAAAAAACTGTTTCTAAAATATATTTAAAAATTTGACATTTTGGAAAACCTCAAGAACTAAAATAAAATTTTTCCAAAAAAGAACTTGCTAACGTTGCCCTTTGACTGGTACCAACAACTTCATTTTTATTGTAGTATTTAGACGTGCAACCAACTCCAGTGTAAGTTGATAATGCAAAATTTGGCATCGACCATCGGGTGCTCTCGGAGATTGGCTTCCGACCACTCTTGAATCCTAAAAGATAAACACAACCATTAGGACCACCATAGGTTGTCATCAGATCATCCTCTCATGTTTAAGTTGGTAAATTTTGATTATTTGGTATTAACTATTAGGAGTGATTTACTTAAAAATATCTCAAAGGTGAAAGAAAATTATTATTATTTTTTTAATGATTTATCGTATATTTATGGGTTATCTTGAAAGCTAATGTTATTGTTGTACGTGCATTGATTATCTATGCCATTATGTGAATGACATATTGTATCTTTGATTCAATGTTTCTAAACTTCCAGCATTTGTCAAAAGAGTACTGGATGTTGGATCCGAGATCCCACTGTTATTAAGTATTTGTAAAAAAAGAGACAAATAATATAAATTTGCACTCTAATATGATCTGCAATACTGTATATTGATATATATATTTTATGCATATTATTTATTGATATTATCAATATCTAAGTTGGTGGTTATGTCTTAATTGATTGACCTAAATTTGCGGCTTTGAAAAAAACTATACAAGCTACTACAATTATGAGTCTAGCGTCAATTACAAGTCTCTTTCAAATTTTTTTTTTTTCTTCTTTTTTTTTTTTTTTTCTATGAAAAGAAAATCGAGTGGAGATGGGAGTATATAGTACTTATTTTGCCCAATTGCTAATTTGTGAACTTAAATGAAGAAAAATGAAGTGTGGTATAAAAGTTGTGAATTTCAAAGGTAGCTAGGGTGGTCTTCGACTAACCATTTTCATGTCGGTGTTAAGGGAAATATTTAAGGAATCAATTCAGTGGACGAGGAAGATTGAAAAGATGTCATTAATGATTTATTTAGGATGTTATGGAATATCATACATAACATGATCAAAATTATGTAGAGCAATAAACCATGGTTTTTATTTTTCACTCATTTATTATTTTTTTCGCTGCCTTTTGTCTTTTTCGGAATTATTGCAATGATTTGGTACATTATGAAAAGTTAATAAAATGCTAAATATCCTATATTTAAGGCAAAAAAAGAAAAAAGAAAAAAAAGGCAGAATATCTACTGGAGTGTATCTTATCCTATGTAGTTTTTCAATTGTCAAGAGTCTCATATTTGCCGATAACACATAAGTTTGCAGAGCAAACAGGGGAGTGTTAGATGGGCTGTAAATTCGAAGAACCCAAATAGTATAAAGAAGCACAGCTAATATTAGGTATAGCTACTCAACCAAGACCAAGCTAACTTGCTAAGGGTACATATCTTTCTGGATTCTAATCTTAATACGATCTTTTCTCCTTTTGCACATAAAACAACATCAGTTCAACACCGAGTTACTGTTTTAACCCAGAATATAGGTACATATAAAAATTGTATTCCAACTTGATTGATCTATGAAATTTCCAAGTATTTTTATTCAATCTTGTTCTCTTTTATCCACCGATATTACTGATTAAGAGAATATTGTTCGGCGAAATTTTAATCTATTAAATGATTGACTAATCCTCGAGAGAGACAAGACGATTTTAAGCAGAAATTTAAATATTTCTTTCTAACTAGAAATCTTCAATCCATTTTTTTTTATATATATATGGAATAAACCTCATATAAATAGTAATTATTAAGAGAAGTACACATATCATCAACTTCTAATGTGATTTACTAATAAAGAGAGATCATTTAGCGGTGGTTTGCATATACCGCTTATTCAAGTTCCTTCTGATTCGATTTTGTCTCTACGACAAGTAGTATCCAAAACAAGTAAAAAAATAAAAAGTACACATATTAAACTTGTCATAATAATTCTGTGGTATATAAAAATTAGTAAAATAGGAAAATATTAATGTTAATATACTGCTGCCAAACATGATGAAAGCCGGAAAGCATGTGCCAGCATTGGTTGACTCCAAGTTCGTGGAATATGTACACTGAAGTCCAGTTTTGCTGTTTCCTGCGGAAAAAACAAGGGCCCAATTCTTCAATCTTGCAGAAAAAGTAGACAGAGGAATTAACACCCCTCTGAATTAGTGGGTTTTTTTTTTTCAAAAAGGTTTAATTTTATTCAAAAAAATATTTGCTGTGAAATGTATTGAAAAATTATGATACAATAAAATTTAAAAAACAAAATTCTTCCTACTACAGTGGTTATAATTATAAACAACATTATATATCTCACCATATATCTCAACTCATTATATATTAATGGACAAATGGTTGTTTATTAATATTTTCATTTGAAAAATATATTCATTCATTTATTGATACATCATGAGTTAGGATTAACTTAAAATATAAGAAATGAGATGTATTGTCGTATTATAATACATTAAAATTTTTTAAAAGAATTTTTATTGTACACATAAATTTGTGAAAATGAAATGAATTTGGCACTTATATGTGATCCTTTTTGTTTTTGCCATTTTATTAATGATTTGAGTTTTATTAATGCCTAAAAGTGGAAACTTTTCATTTCACGCTTATCGAATGTCACGAACAAAGGTAAAATATTTTGAAGTTATGACATGTTCCAAACACAAGGTATAATGTCCCGAATACATAACATATCATAAATAAAAGTTATATATCTCAAACAAAGATCACATATCTCGAATAAAGATCATATATCCCGAATGCATGTTATATGTCACGAATTCACAAAAATTGACCCAAATTCAAACAGAAAACAGATTCCATTCAAAACACCAAAACCAGCCGCAACTCTCCATCCATGGCATCCTCAAGCATCTTTTACATTCAATTCGTCATCAATACTTCTCTAACACAAATCAATTCCATTTTTCATCTCAAAATCTCTTGAAAAATAAACCTCCAATTTAAACAAACTCAAAATGTACAATCATTCAACATCGTTTAACCTGCAATGGAAATCACTGATCCTTGCACTCGCCGGTGTAGTTGCTGTAGAACTCACCATCAATATCCTAACTCCCTTTCGTTGAAGTCACCATCAATTTGGCTCTATAAACTGTCACATTTTCTCTCTCTCCCTCTTTCATCGTTTTTTCAAAGCTTCATCACAATGGTAATGATTTTTTTTTTCCCTTATCACTTTATATATAAAGACAATTTTGTCTCAGTCCTAAAATAGGTGTTACAAAATCTCGAAAGTTCAGTGACAATGGTTAAGTCACCTAATAGAAAGTGCTAGTAAATAAAGAACTCTAATTTTTCAGCGGGGTGAAAATATGGTAGCCCAAAAAATAAGTCTACATGAAACTCATGGTCCATGTAGACTCATGAGTCATTGAAGTGACTAAAGAATTCACCAAACTACAAGTGAAGTCGAAAATAAGACTGGCCATATTTACACCCCTAAAGAACCGTATGTACATTCCTTTTTATATGTGTGCCGCATTAAATTTCTTAAAATGTTAAAACTTGTAGGTACATCCCATATATTACAATGTCCTTTATTTTGACTTTTGATTAAATACTATAAGTTAATAAAAATTAAATAAAATGTATGGAGCAGCAAGGCTTCATCACGTGCACATCTTAATTTTTTATTTAATTTCATTTTTATATAACTGATTTTTTAATTAAAAATAATAGCCTTTTCTGTTCCTTATTTGTAGAAATCTTGTAAAGGTTTTTTTAAAATATTTTAATTTAAAAACTTCAATTTGTATTTTTAAATTAATAAATAATGAATTTGTTTATTTAAACAAATAGTTAGCAATCAAAATGTATGATATATATTTAAAATATCAAACATTATATTTGTATGATACATGTCGTGTATTTATGATTATTTTAATTCTTTTAACGGGTGTAAACACTGTCACCCCAAAAATGATCCAAAAAGCGACGATGGAAATGCATTCTGTTGGAGTGCGTATGCTTGTACCCAATATAGAAATTTACGGGCCACTTTTCTGGTGATTTCCAAAGCTATAGACCTAAATAGTTTCAAATGGGTTGGGCCATTAACTTTAACTATGCTCATATTTTTGGCAACCCCACATGATTTTCGTGTCCCTTTTGCGTAGAAAAAAATTGTTTAACCATTATTGCGTGTAATACGAAAGGGATGACAAAGTAATGTTGATTGAGCGCCAACAACAATAATAAATATTCAAGTGAAGTTATACAAATAAATCAGGCTTTGTATTGAGTTTCTAAACTGAATTTGCTTTTATAAAAACATTTCAAATAAATTATTTAGTGCATAAAGGACAAAGTAGTTTGATGATTTCGAATTTGGAATGAACAAGGCCCATTGAAGAATCTAACTGCCCAATTGTATTCTTTTTTTTTTTTTTGGTTGACATAACTGCCCAATTGTATTCATAAAAGAAGAATATAGCAACACCATCAAATACCAATAAGTACAGCTTCTTCGAAATTTTATGTATATGTGACGTAAAGTTTATTTTCGTGCTTTTAACATGCATCTATGTAGGATAAAATTGAGTTCTTAAAGTTTTAATTCTTTGCAAGTTCTTGGAATAAAGTCTATAATATTCTAACTTGTTCAATAATATATATATATAGAGCTTTTATAATTAGATATACCTGATTTTAAAAAGTAAGAACCAATCAATCAAATCCATTCATTATATATAAATTAAATAGGAGAGAAAATGCAATGAATAAATTTGATTGATTGATCCTTAGTTTTTAAAATCAGTATACTTGATTATAAAAGTTCTATATATATATATATATATATATTGTGTGTGTGGGGTGAGAACAATTAAAGGTTTCTGTTGATATAATAATATTTGCTAACATGCTAATTACACGGACAAAAGAAAAAAAAAAACAATCGGCGTTAAAATATAACTTTTTGCAGACTAAACAAGTTTTGCTAATCTATATTTGATCAAACAAGTATCTTTTGGTCTCTTTAACGGATTAAACCTTCTGGTTCGACTTACTGAATACTGGCTATTATCTTGGAATTTGGATCCCAAACATTCGTACTAGAGAAGATATTTTTCTTTTTTAGTTTTTATGTTCATTAATATTATATGATTCTGTGTCAAACATTTGGTCCAAATTAGACAACAATAATGTGCTTCGATTGGATGAAAACTAGAGGGCAAGTAGTCTATTCACAATTATTGAGTCCCACGTCAAAATTCCTCTCCGCTACAAGTTACCAAATACAAATATTCTCCCTTCTCACTTCCCAACACTTGAAAACAACGTCATCCATCTACTTTTATTATCTTCAAACCAAACCCAGAAGAGCAAACAAATAAAATAATTAAACACACTCTAAATACAGGAGCATGTTTGCATGTTTTCTTTTTTCACGTACAAGCTAGTTTTAAAGCAATAATCAGTATCAAAACCGCATCTAGAGTGGACCCAAGTGTTAGCCTGAGAGGTGGTAGAGAATGATGGCTGAGCTAGTGAAACCTAACATATGCTATTCTTGAAATACGGACATATATGTATATATATAAACCTAATATATATTAATAAACAAGAGATGAGTGAAAAAAATGAGCTCCTCACTTGGGGACATGTCATGCCATGCAAGTTGAGCAATAAAGAAAGCAGTAGGTTGAACAAATCATGGAACTAATCAGTCTACTCATATAGAGCTAGTGATGAGAAGGATATTCAAAGACTAAAATATTTGTGTGTGTGTATATATATATATATATTGTGCCAGTTGTTGCATATAAGGTGGACAGGAAAGGCCAGCCCCTTATGCCTAAAAACCTACAAAGGTCCTTTTCTCTTTTTACCATCTAGGGTTTCTTCCACATAGTGAGGCAGCTGGCATGATGGAGGGGCTTGGGTGATGATGCTCTGGTTGGTACTTTGCAGGAATGACTAGAAGCTTTGAAAAGTAGAGATGTAGATAAGGAGACAAGAGAAAAAGAGAGAGAGAAACAAAATGAAGGGAGTGGGGGTGGTTTGCTGAAAAGGGAAGCCATGTGAGAAGCATGATGATGCTCTAGAATGATGTTGTCATTGTTTCGGCATATATGTTGAGTTGATTATGTATATTTTAGTCGCAAAAAAGGATGGCAACCACGACCCCTCAGCTTCTTGTTGAGGCACAACTGTGGGGACGTGATGGCTGGATCCAATCTAGGCATGTTTCGAGTTTGCTTATTCTACTCCCAACACGTTTCAAAAATTCTATGGAAATATCATTTCTTAATAGCGTGGATAAGCTATATATATGAGAGATCGAACATGAAACTGATAGGTTGGTAGAGCTTGTAAATAATGATTGGCTCGAGGATGCTCAAAAGCTGTGATAAAAATATTATACTAATACATAATATATGGAGTACAATGTTGTAGCCTGGCTGCCCATTTATATCTAACCCCCAACGCCGGCGTGGCACCCCCCTCCCCCCTCCGCTCCCTTCCCCCCCCTCTTCCTCTCTATGTTTTGTGCTTTATCTGGTTTTGTACGTTTACAAGATTTTTAACCAGACAGCATCAGATGGTCATAGTGCCTTGTGTACTAATCAACCAATACTTACTCGACCCAGTTTTACAAAATTATATATCAGTTACCACCTAGAATTTGACATCATTTGATTTTAAGCGCAGATAATCTGCCGTGCATGAGAATCTCTAAGGTGAGAGATGGCAGAGACATAAGGTTATTGGGTCAGGCCCTATAATAGGCTCGCAGGCTTTGAAAAACATTAATAGTGTGTTTATTTACATGCAATCAAAATAGTTTAGAACTAGAATGGTATAGAATCGAATTGATTTATAATCATATTAATGTATCAAAATCAAAATAAGTTATTTACTTTAATTATATAAATCGTAATCAAAATCAATAATATTCCTTTTAAAATGTTTACTTCAATTACATAAATCGTAATAAAAATCAATAATATTCTTTTTAAGATGTTTACTTTAATTTAAAATCGGTTGAGTTGTTTTCAAGTTACAAAAATGCTCTGAATAAAAATATTCATTCATTTAGCATTTTTGAAAGAAAATTATTATTATTATTATTTTCTGTTATCAACAAATATGTATTTTTATTAATATAATGCTATGCTTATTAAATTTTAATAATGATTTAATGTTATCTACTACATCATTAATAAAAATAAAATAGGTTTTTCTCAATTTTCTTATTTCCAATTTTACCTTTTTTTTTTTTAAAAAAAAATACGGATATAAAAGACTTTTTAATATATAAAAACAAATGAGAATGAAAATCCTAAGAGAGATGGGAAAATGACAATTCTAATTTTATATGAGACTCGTAATTTCATTCTCATTATGAATCAATTTAGATTATATAAACACTTACAATTATACTCATTCCTCATTCTCATTGCTTAGTCCAAATAAATAAACCATAAAAGTAATGCCTATTCACCAAATGAAGTCCTATAAATCTATGTCAATATAAACATATAAATTAATATACACCTATGACCAATTTACGATTGTCAAGTATGTTAAAATTTAAATATGTTAAATTTCTACATAGAAATCATGCACAGAGAAGTAGGCGCTTAAAGTTTGTGAAGACTATACATATGGAATTGAAATTCAAATTCACCAAGTATGTGTAACTTAGTATACACTAAATGTTATCACAGTGAAGTAATGATGAGTTAAAACTTTGGCTTATGTAGAGAATTAAACTATCATTAAACGATTTAACAAAGAATTCAAACAATTTGATATGAATAGATTAGTTTCAATTATACGCACGGAGGATTTGATCCAAAAAAACATATAAATTATTCGATGGTACACGTGACTTTTGGAGATTAACGTTACATATATGAAAACAAAACTAATAAAAAAGTTGATCCCTAATCACATGCACCGTAAATTATATACTACTTGCATATGAAACATACATATATAGATATATATAAAACTTGACACATAACTGCAGTCTAAAAGTGCGGTATTTTTGGACCAGTTAGAGTACTATAATATTATTGCTTGTAGGATGTTATTAATTTGATTTAATTATTTTTTCAATAGAAAAATAATAATTCGATTCAAATATCGATCGTTGTATGATGGATATATACCGTATACGTATATCATTAATTGTCATCGATAAATGATATTGATCTAATTTACCATTTGTAGAAAGAAACAAGTGAAACCAGAGACTTTGACAAACAAAATTTCGATAATCATTCGAGTCTAGAAAAAGATAAGAAATTTTTGCACCGCTTCCTGTTGGCCATGAGGTACTCGTTAATTTGCACGGTAGAAAACCAAAATTGATGAAGGCAGGCAAAAAATTTTATCTTTAATTAAAATCAATAAACGAAACAGAAAATTTTAAAAGTTTCTTACATATAAATCTTTGGAATACAAAACATCTTATATCTTTTTTGTCACTAGCATTTTATACGCTCAAAATCCCATAATTTTTATCTTTTGTTAGCATATGTTTAATGCTATACCTAATTAAAAAGTGGCTGCGGACATTATTATGCCACTATAAATAACGTAATAACAAATAAGTAAGTTTTTAGTTTGTTACAAACATGCAATCTTTAAATTTTGTTTTAATAGGACAAAATAAAATTTCTTTAAAATGACTTTAGCTTTTGAAGAAAAAATGCAGTGTGTTATGAATAAAAATTAAAGGGTTTTCCAAACCTCTCTCTTCCCAATTTATTAATTCAAAATTAAATTTATTAATTCAAAATAATGTTTCTTTAAAATGAGTTTAGTTTTTTTTTTTTTTTTTAAAAAAAAAATGCAGTGTGTAATGAATAAAAATTAAAGGGTTTTCCAAACCTCTCTGTTCCCAATTTATTAATTCTAAATTAAATTTTTGTGGAAAAGAAGTACGAAAAAAGGAAAAAGTGTATTTTAAATAAAATAAAATATTTTTAGAAATTTTAAATATCTAATTATTTAAAATGGAATGTATTTAAAAAAAAAAGTGAAAAAAGGAAAAAGAAAAAAGATTGTGTATGTGGAGATAATCTCTTTAGATTATGAATTTGGCATGGTAACAGCAATTTACTAAAAAATGAATTTGATGGTCGGATTAGAATATAAATGAATTATGAAAATAATAAGGGGTCTTCCACAATCAAGTTAATATAGAAACTGCATGTATTTGAATATGGTTTTTCTATAAAAGATGGAGTTGAAATTACAAAAATAACCTTAGCCTTTTTGTGCAAGAGGCAAAGTCATTACATCCCCTAGCTGAATGTATCTGCCTCTTTCCATTATTTAATATAGTTAAAAACAAAAAACAAAAATACAAATAATAACTAAAGAGAGAGCAAATCCCCTCCTAAACTGGTGGCTGTACATGTACCAACAACCCGACGCATGCATTTTAGTAGTGGGCGTATTTTATAAATACGTATAAAGAGTTTTTTCATCTTATCATAAAAGTAGACATCTCATTATAATAAAAGTAGCTAATTTAGATTATGTAAATAATTATTGATTTAATGGTCTTTTAATCCGTTTTGTCCAGCTTTTACAATAAAAAGAAGATGAAAATCAAAGAGAGATTTATGAGTGAAAGTTAATCAAGCAGTCATTTTCATGGTTTAGGAAAAGTGAGTTTGAAGTCAGTTTATAATAGCATGTAATAAATTTAAATCATAGCAACATCATAATAATCTAGGGTACCAAGTTTGATTTGACTAATGTTATAGATATGTGGTCAAATCATTCGAATTTATAAAAATCAGATTCACGAATTGAAAATGTTTTAGTACGTGCTGTGATGTATATACTCTTAATCATTCATATTAGGAATCATGAATTAGATATGAAAAAAATTTGTATTATTAATGAACATATTGTGTGGTATAAAAATACATTTAATTGGTGATTCATATCATATAATATACAAAGTAGATAAAATTTGTTACACCAAGTGTAAAAGGTTTTCTCTATGGTATGGTATACACTCAGCACACAAAAGCTCTCTATAGGTTGAGAATATATAGGAAGGTCTTCCCCATGACAATATCACATACGACATACACTACACCAAGCATTTTTAAGGTTCAGAGTATATATAAAAACAATGGTCACCTACTCATCATGTGATATATTCCTCATATAGTAGTCCGATGTGATTAAATTCCAAGTGCCATTCTAGTGTACGTAAATCTTGACCTTACACGTAGAAAATTAGAGCAATTCGGTTGATTTCGTTATCATCCATGTTACATCACAACAATCAAAGAAAATAGTGACTAATTAGGAACAAATGATGTAAGATTTCCATGATCAGAAGGTGCAATGTATGAGGCGATAGAAGTTGTTAGATAATCTTTTGTCAAGTTGATATTTTTCAAGTGGACACAATTCACCTTTCATCACGGTAATAATGATAAATAATATGGCACAGTGCTTGGGAACCCTATATATGATTCGTATGAGGAGGCTGTTGGCTAAAATCCAAGCAGTGGACTATTGAATTTGGTTCAAAACTTTGATTGATTTGATAGCATGGAGCCCCCAAAGCAACAATAGGACCGTACTTAGCTTGGGAGTATTTTAAAATTTGAGTTTTACGAAGGGGAGATGAATTTGTGCTACATAGTAAAAAAGTGATTAGAGAAAAGAGAAGAAGTGCATATAAGAAAACAACAAAAGGTGGACCAGCTGATACCCCGCTCGTGCGACCTCTGCATAGAGAGTATCTGCCACTTTATAACAGACAAGACCCTCTTTTGTTTTCCTTTCAGAGAGTGCCATGGTGATGGTGTCTTCTCTTCTGTGGAGGGCCGTTTTTTCCATTATAGCGATTGTTTGTTTGTTTGGTTGTTTTTTTATAAGCATACCAAAAGTACCATATTCAACCCACCTGAATTGTGTGTGCTTTTGAAACCTACTTCTGCAGCTGATGATGCCATTTAGCCTCTACCATTATTATTAAACATACATAAATACTTGTTGAAATCACATTTGCTTCAATCTTGATATATATTTACAAGAAAATGAAATAATATCGTGAATGCAATTGTTTCTTTTTTCAGTTGAATTCCTAGTATTCAAAGAGAAAATCATAATGGTCTCTCACTTGCTTTCAGAGAGATCATTCCAACACAAACACTTGGTTGCGGATTACTCTATCCTTCCACTTGTTTGATTAAAGTTGAGACCAAGTGGGTAATTGGTGTCCTAATCAACAGACAAATTATGTGTACAATTTGTTTGGTATCAGGCAACTGGAAAAAAAAAAGCCACTTTCCACATTCAACACAATTCCCATACAAAGGGCACATCACTTCTTCTTTCAACATATATCTAGCTTGAGTAATTGAATTCCTTTTATGTTACTTTGATTTGATTTGCCATGAATGACCAGCGATCACCAACTAAAAATAACTTTCTTTAGTTAACTAGACTGTGCAAGCAAAACTCTTAGGTCAGGGCCAGACTATAGAAAAGCCCCCAAAGAGATAAGATGCGAAACAACAACGACCCCCACTAGCTATTCAGGCCACCATCTTATAGCCATCTCCACAAACATATTTTCATGATTCATCATTGCCTGTCTCATGCCATAGCCTTTCCTACAGTAGTCGGGTGCGTACACACAACAGACCTTGGTTACAACTTCCACGTGTCAGCTCCTGATTCGAAGCTACTTCGATGCTCTGTTCTACCCAACAAAGGAAAAATAAAAAGATCAAACTTGTCTGAATATTTGAAACACTGTCCTCACATTTAATGCTTCGTGGGTTACTTGTTTGTTTGTTGCATTCCGACGTAAAAGTTACTGTTACGTTACAATTTTTTTTTTTTTTACCGTGATGTGATGCCATTACACAACAAAGAGAAACAAACGCGTAGAAACTATTAGAAGAATGAGAACAAAAATTTTTATTTTATCCGTGTTTATGCAAGTCCCCATCTCTCCCAGTAGAAAAAATATTAATTCACAAACAAAAGGAAAAAAATTGATAAAGCAAAATAATAATAATAATAATAATAATAATAAAAAGAATACATTAAGGTGAAGGCACCGTAATGCAAATCAAAGGTTGACGATTTTCCTCATTGTCATGATGAGAAAGTAGGGCAGTATCTACGCCCGCGGTGCATGTTAGCAATTGAGCTCTCTCTGCTTGAAAATCCCAGTCAGTAGTCCCAACTACATACAACATGAGACCGGCGCAGCAAACCTGGGCCGATAATAAACCTAACCAAAGCCCACAAAACCCAACCCCAAGCCAAAGCCCAAGCCCAATAGCAACTGGCATGCCCACTAGATAGAATGCACCGAGGTTCACGTTAGCTGCCGTGGAAGGGCGGGCTGTGCCTCTGACGACCCCACACCCCACCGTTTGCGGACAGTTACCAAGCTCACACAGCCCTAGGATGGGCAAAGCGGCCGATGTCAACCGTAGGATATGTACATCGTCCGTGAACATCCGGCCCCACCTATCTCTCATCCCGGATGCGAAGACCGTAGCTGATAAGCCCATCATTGAGGCTATAAACACCGCCACCACAGCGGATAGTTTCGCTTCCTTGGGACGATTGGCGCCGAGTTCGTTACCCACACGTGTGGACACCGCAAAGCCTAGGGATGACGGGAAAACGTAGATCAACGAGGTCGTTTGGATCAAAATGCCCATAGACGCAACCGTCGATTTGGGGTCCACCAGGAGTCCACACAACACTGTCATGATCTCGTACCACCACCACTCTAAACAAACGGAAATGCAGCTGGGCGCAGCCAGCTTGAGAAGCGGCTTCCAGCCGGTCAAGCAGTCGCGGCTTGGGTTGGTCCAGGTCGGCTGGTGCAAGCCAGTGACCCAAATGTAGAAAACCAAAGATAAAAGGACGAAAAAGTTGGAGATAGCAGCCGAAGCAGCGACACCGACGAGACCGAGTTGGAGATGAGTTACTAGAAAAAGATTGATAGGGAAGTGAAAAAGGGTGCCCGCCAAGGAAGCGAGAGTGAGTGGGAGGGTGATGCCTTGAGCGCGAAGATAAATGCGGATTGGATGGAAGAAGGAGTTTGTTAAAAGGTCAGGAAGAGAGAAGATGAGGTAGGTGTGTGCGATATGGGTTATATTAGGGTCTTGATGAAGATAGAGAAGGATCTTGGACATGTTGAGCCAGAGAAATGATATGGGTATTGAAGATACTAGCAGAAAAATCACTGAGCGGTGAAGGGTCAAAGATAGGAGCTTTGGACGTTGAGCACCGAAAGCTTGTGAACAGAGAGGCTCCATCCCTAGAGCCAACCCTGAAAGAACTGAATAGCCTGTGATGTTAGCGAAGGCGATAGCAAGAGAGCCACCAGCCAGCTCCAGGTCACCTAGGTGGCCTAGGAAAAGCATGGAAAGGATAGAGCGAGAGTAGATAATGAGAGCTGTTAGGGCTATAGGGAAGGCCAAGTTGAATAGCGATTTGGTCTCTCTGATGATCTCCGAGATACATGGATGGTAAACATATTGCTCTCCTGATTCAGGCTGTTTTATGGTGTTGGGTAGTGATAAGTAATCAATATAGGATGTGGGTTTGCTGGGTTTGTGCTGGTTTATCGGTAACTGTCAGGGTGGGAAGGGTAGTAGTGGTGGTGTTTGGATTACACATGATGATCAATGAAGCAAGGAAGGAAACGATATACTTGTTTCACTCGTCTCTCGGTTATCTCTTCTCCTTAAACTCTTGGTAGAGAGAGGGGTGAAGAAGACCTCTCTCACACACAACACTTTGTAAGCTTCTGTTTCGAGGATAGATGGATGACAAGGAGGATATTAATAGAGGAGTTGGGCTGGGGTTACTCTATTTTGAATCTATTTCTATTTATTTATTTTACAGTTATACATGTTTAACTAGGTCGATATTATATGTTTTTGTGTGCTTGTGTATGTAATAATTTTCTTACTTTTTGTGGTTTAAATTAAGAAAGAGAAGTCAGTGTTGTCAGATTATGAACGAGGGTACAATTTCCGATAACTCTTTCTTGGTGATTTCTTCTACTCCAGCAACCGAGCTCTATTGATCTGTTCTTCACTATTAAGTAAATTTCTTGATAATCCAACGGAGGTTAGCCGATGTTTCTTATTAGACCACCCTACCTTTCCACTGTTAATCGGATCCAAAATGAAAAGACTCCGATGGCCCTCAATCAATGTGCCTATTGTTTATGCTCATAAGGGCAATTTTGGTTATTCAAGATAAGAGGAGGTAAAATACGGAGTTAATGTTTCACATGTTTAAGCGTTTTAGTTGAGCACATAAAGAAGAGGTTGATAATCGCTTGCATTTGAAACAGAATTGTGACGTTAAATATGATTTCTTTGGAGCAAATTTATTCATTTAATGGCCTCATATCCGTGTTACCTCGAAAATGGATGCCCTAATTACTGCCATAGTAAGGGCTTAAACTTCCTCTAATTTATTAGCTGCTTCCGCATTTATTGCACATTGAAGCAATTTTGTTTTTATGAAACATTACTAATTTGAAATTGACATTTATATTATAAGAGCTCTTATATTCCTTTTTCTTTTTTGTCATTCTAGTATACTTTTAACCTATTACAAAAGTGGGTTACATCCACTGGGAGAAATTCAAACTTTAACATTATAGGAAGCTCTTTGATGAAATTCAAATTTTAACATTATAGGAAGCTCTCTTCAAGCTTTATATATATATATATATATATATCTTGTCCATAAGTTCGCTATATAATTCTTTTTTTGAAAAAAAAATTGATTTGTATACTCAAACGAGATTTTATTAATTAACAATTAGATAATCGATATTTTTTTCTTCAAAAGCCTTGCTCACAAAAATTTCTGCTTTCAAAATATTTAATGTTCAGAGCTACTGAAGTTGCTCTTAATAAAACCACATCATGCATAATTGACAGAAAATAAAATAAAATAAAAAATATTCATTTAATGCATCAGTCAAATTAAAGTAAACATGTAGGTTGACTCAAGGGACTTAATTTAATATATTTTATTTGTGAGGAATCTCGTAACACAAGACTAATTAGCTATTACAGTAACAACAACAAAAACGATGTTGAAATTTTCTTCTTATAATTTTTTTCTTTTTCCTTTCACACTTATTCTTTAAAGACGCTTCAGATTTTAGAATAAAATTTTTTAAAATACTTATTTTATTTCAAAATACCCTTTTATCATTTTACATTTTTTATATAAATATTTTATATTAAAAAATAAATTGAAAAAGACTTGTCTATAAAACTCTTATTTTTAAATCATTAGAAACTCTTTTTTTTTTTTTTTTTGCAATGATTAAACTTATTTTAAAAAGTTTTATTTTATCCTAAAAAATAAAATTTAGGGACGGCAAGTTTAAAACTACTAAAAAATTATTTTTCATTGTTTTTGAGTGGTGTATATTCACCACCGATTTCTAATCTAGTAGAGGATAAATAAAAAATGATAAAATTTTAGGGTTTTGAGTTTATAAAATATTAAAGAGATAAAGAAGAGAAAATATTATTATTTTAAAGATTTATGTGTAAGTGTCATTAAAAAATTTGTTTTATTTAACGGTTTTAATTAAGGAAAAAAATATGAAATTGGAATGTTAATAGATATTTAATGAATTGTTAACAACATCACTCAATATGTAAAACATACCAAAATATTTCCACTTCAAGTAAGTGTGCCATAAAATGTACTAATTTTTTTCTAAGCAATGTAATAACACATTTTACATAGATAACAAAACAAACAGTAACAAAATTAATATACATGATCAGATTTAGATCAAATTAAATTGCTGTAAGTGATAGAAAAAGGTATGCATGCAACAACTGCAGCCTGGTAAGTAAAAAATTATGAATAGTTTGATTTGTACTTTTACGTAACTTATCTAAGAAGAGAAACAGAAATGTAAAGCAAAATATATATCAACAATTAATTATAACTTAGATGGACTCACGGACTCATAGTGAGTCAACTAGACTAATATATACATATTTATTTAATAATAAAGCTCTTTTCATTATAAACTAAAAAAGTAATACTAAATTATCTAAAAAATTATTTAAATGATGTGATAAGTTTATTTATAATTAAATATGTTAATTTTGAGATAATTTATTGATGATGTTATGGAAAAAAAGTATATGGTCATTAAATTTAAATAAATTTATAAATGATCTAATATTACTAAAAATTTAATAAATAAAATTAGAAATGGTGGGTTTGAAAAAAACAAAACAAAACAAAACAAAAGGAAAATCTAAGCACACAATTAATATTATTCAATTTTGAAGATTTTTATAATGGCACATAATCAAACTTTAAATTTATAACCCGAGTTGGCTTTGAAACAAAAGAAAAGAAACCGGTAAAATGTAAATCATCTTGCATGTACATGACACCTTTTTATTAAGATATACATAACTATTTATGATCCTTTAAACCCTTACAGCTTTGCATGCCTTATTATAAGAATTTATTTTATATAACAAGGTTTTAAGCTGACCCTCTGCTTAATCAAAACTAATAAATAAAATTTTATTGTGTAACTCAGAGGTAGTTAGTTAATTTTTTTCCTTTATATCAATAGTAATAATTTGAATAAATATTTCTTAAATGTTGTAAGAGTACATGTAATATTTAATTTTGGTATGTTCCGACTGATCACTAATCGTATATGATATCAATGGGTATCTGATTATGCTGTAATTATCTTAAAATAATAACAAAGAGAGGTTTACACCGACAATAATCATATAAGACAAAAGTTACCTTCTAGTTTTCATCTTTTATAATTATTACATTATAAATCTTAAACATGAAAGCTATGTGTATTGATAAAAAATAGACAATTCCTAGTCCAATCGAGTGTCGGTAAACAACATAGATTAAATAAATCCAATTGTGTTTTGTTATATAGTACTGTTGTGGCATGACTAATGAGTCCTATTATTTAGCCCCATCCTTTCATTCCTTTATTTTATTTTATTTATCTTATGAGAATATTTATATATAAAAAATAAAATTATTTTATTTATTTAATATACTTTACTGTGATATTTATGAAGAGTGATATTTTATATATTAATTAAAGATAAATTTTATTTAAATACAAACTAACTGTAAATGATGATATTTATTCTAAAAATATTTTTTTTGAACATTAATTTAATTTTTTGTATTTGAATATTAATTTGAACAAAATCTTAACCTACTTGAATTTAAATTAAAATATTTAAAATAATTTGATTTTTCTTAAAATTAATTTAAAATAATTCAATCTTATTCAAAGTGTAATTTATTTAATCTAATGTTAACAAATTTCACACTCTAATAGACATAAAAAATATATATATTTTTGTCAAATCTAGTATTACATTGAACAAAAGATAATACTATATTTAGTTTAATTCTAAGTGCATCAAACACATTACAATAATACTGATTGAATTTAATTATATCATATCCAATTCAACCTCATGAAAATGATTTAATCCAGTCTTGCACACCAGATGGACTCACAATCTCTTGATAGTCGTTGAGGTTGGTTTATGATAACACTGGCATCGATTGAGGACACTAAATATTTTACCTAGGACGTAACTCAATTGACATCCTAAGAGTTGCACTTGCGTATTTTCGTTTTCAATTTTGTGTCATGCATGATAAAATTTAAGTTATTTGACATAAAGTCCTTGACCTCTGGTTTTTTTTAATAAACAAAAACTATCTCAAAGAATTAGTTATAATTTACTAGACTTCATATGGCTGATTACCAAACTCATTTTCTTGAGGTCTTGTATAGAATCATATCTTAATTACTTTACTAATGTGTCGGGGGCTTGAAAAGACAGAAAACTATGCCATTGTATCGTCATTCACTTTTTATACATCAATTTTATAATAAGTAAAATAACAGTGTTATTGCCACTCCCTTTTTCTAATAGATATTATAAACAAAAAAGAAAAATCATGAAAGTCAATAAATATATTTTTGGATCTTATATATATGAAACAACTTTTTAAATACAAAATATTATTTATTTTTTATTTTGTTTGCATTATTCAAAAGGTAAAGGTTGGTCTAAGCACAAAATAAAATTTCTTCTTAGAGACAAATTTGGTTGCGGGTTAAACATTCAGCTATGAGTCATTCTTCATCTTACCAAAATATAAAATTAGGATTAGAGTTAACAACTTTTGGTTGAAGAGATAAAAATAAGGATTAATTAAGGTAAGTATAAGATATCGATTTTGTTTTATATAAAATTATTATATTAATATATATTTTTATATTTAACTAATAAACATATCATTAAATCGGATGTAAAAATCATATTTATGAAAAGCAATGTCCTTCCACCAAAATAAAGATACAATGCACTTTAGATAAGATAAATAGAGTGGGGGGCTTTAGCAAAAAAAGAATAGAGTGGGGGGCCGGGCGCTGATGACTGGCGACACGTGCAATAGATCCTGTTGCATCTGTTTAGTGATTGACGTCGCTTAAAGCTGAAGATGGTAGTTTGAGTGATCTGATTGGCCGACACTCAAAATCTCAGCCAATTTGGAACCCACAACCTCACACGTCATCACAACCATGACTCTGATTTACTGCCAAAATATGTTGCTGCCGTTTGTGCCGCTACAAAGTCATTACGTTACACACGTCCTACCATCGGTCACCCAATTAAATACCAGAAACTCAGTTCAAACGGTTAATTAATCAAAAAATATACATTATTAGAGGTTTAATAATCTGAATTAGTTTTACCACTGTTAATATTTTTACATCGTATGCTATAAAAAAAAAAAAGAAATAAATAAATAGAATTAGATTTTCATTGGAGGAAGGTTAAATGATGATTGTCATAAATTCAGGTGGGAATGATGAGAAGAATATCAAAATATTAAAAGTACAGTCGGCAAATGGGAAATGGACAGAAAACAGTACCTGATAAAAACAAAGAAGGAGAGAGAGGCACGCTGGCAGTTCCGCAAACAGATGGAAGAAAGGAGACATCCTCATTTAACTCAAGGTCACTCTCTCAACCCAAGCAAACCCATCCTCTCACTGTGTGCGCCAAAGTCTAAGTTGAGTTGGGCGGTCTAAGTAAATTGACTGTAATTGTCGTTTCTTATAAATATATTTTGTTTGTGAGGGAGAAGAGAGAGAAGAGATCATGACTCTAGCTTTTGGTTCAGTGACGTAGAGAGAGGGAGAGCGAGAGAGAGAGAGCCACATTGCAGTGATTGTGACCCACAGATTTGCCCTTTCCGACACAGTCTCTGCACCACATCTTGTGTTTCTATAACGGGAACGTCTCGTGCATTCTCTGTTCTATTCCCCTTTTAGTCGGTGTCCTCCTGATAGAATTTTGTCATTTTTCTTCAAAATCTGATGATCCATTTTTGACCATTTGATTCAGATTTGACATACAACTTGGTTGGGTGACCTTCGTCTTGCACCCTTTCGAAAAAACAAAGGACATCTAACTTGGTTACCATGTAGATAAGAGGAACATCGGATGGTACAAGGCCACTCTATTTTATGGGCACACGCATATATACATATATATATGTCTATTAAAGAAACTTTTTATAATAAATGTCACTTAGACAGAATACAAAATTGAAGATTTCCTAATTGAAAATGACTGTTTTCATTCATACTATTGTTATACACCCCACAATTCCAAGCCATGTATGCTTGATTCCCAATCTGTATTCCATTAATCACGTGTCTGCATGTTGCAGACATCTTGATCAATTTTTTGTTTTTCAATGTAATTTTATGTTTACGCGGTCAATCAAATAGTTAGAACCCCAACTTCATTAAAAAAAAATAACAATAAAAAAAATAGTTAGAACCAACATGTACGATGGCTGTTTTAAGTATCAGAATCTTTTTGAAAATCTTAATAGCTCTTTGTTTGATTTTTATCAAGATATGATCTGTTTAACGTGGACATCAAATGCTGATTGATTGATTGATTGATCAATTTCTAATTCAGTCTTGGAATTTGGGTGTAACAGTTTAGTTAGTCATGTGTCTAATTCGACAAAACCTAACATTTGAAATAATTGCAAAACTAGAAAGAGAAATTATGGCACTATTTAAAAAAAAAATGATTCGTACATAAATTTAAAAGAAACCAAATCCAACTATATATATATTTTTAAAGAATTGCCAAAAAATACCTTTGAAAATGTCCCTTATTACGATTAGAAACTATTTTTGCTTTTTGTAATAATGATATCTCATGTACTAATAGTTTGACTACATTAACCATTTAAGATGACTAAAAAATGACAAAATAAAGCAAAAAGATGAAAATATCTCTGACTAACTAATTTGTGATCTTACTTTTGTGAAAAAAAAATTAAACTTTTAAAAAATCTCAACTGTTCATCTAAAAAATAAATGATTGAGATCTAGTAAAAAAAAAAAAAAAACCTTAAATTTTAGAAATAATGAAAAAATTAAAAATAATTTTTAAATTATAAAATAATTAAAATTAAAAAAAATAAAAATAAAAAAATGAGATATGCACCGTCCATCATGTTCATTGACAGTGATGATTAATTTTAGAAAATCAAAATAAAAAAAAAAATCTTTTATATTTGAAAAAAAAAAATGGAAATTCAATCTACTCCACTATCCGTCTCATCAGATGGACAATGAAATCTAATTTGGAAAGATTGGATCTCCATTTATTAAAGCCAACCACACCCGACTTATGGCTTTCATCTTCTTCTTCTCACAACCAGTTATCATCTCTCTACCCTATCTCTCTATCTCTCTCTCTTTTATTCTTTTTCTTCTTCTCTTTTTTTTCTTCATCTTCTTCACTAGTTGATAAGCTAGTTAGTTACCCAGATGCCCAAATCAACATCTGGGTTTCCAGATCTCTAGATCGACGTTTGGATTTCGATTTAAAAATCCAGACTTTTGAGTACCGGGCGTCCGGATTTCCAAATCGAAACCTAGACATTGACCTGGGTTTCCAGTGGATTTCGATTTGGGAACCCAGACGCCAGTCTGGTTCCAAAATGGAACCAGACTGTCACCTAATAGCAATGGTCTGGTTCCAACTTAGAACAATTTTGGTTAATTAAGTAACCAGATCAACGACGATCTGGTATCCTTTATCTCTTTTCCCTCTCTTTGTTCTCACCAATACTGGGTTATTGTGTGTGCATTTGATAGATGAAGATGGCGATGGTTTTTTATGAAGACGGTATTGGGTTTTTGTTTATGTTGATGATTGATGATGATAGATCACTATTTATGTTGAACCATTTGTGTTGATGATGTTCATCAACAAATGTTGAAAATGTTAGTGTTGAACTAATATTGGTTTTCATTGTCATTTCAATTTTTTTTTAAAAATTTTTCTATATTTTTCCAAACTGATCATGACCGTCCATCTTTCAGATAGATGACTTAGTTTCATTTGAAAAAATTTTAAATTATTTTTTATAGTTAAAATTTATTTTTTGAAAAAACTTTAAATTATTTAACTTTTAAAATACTTTTAAGTTTTAAATTTTATATTATTTGATATGGATCTCCATCGTCCATACGTTGGTGGAGATCCAAACAATTTATTAATCAATATAATTTTTAAAAGAAAAATAAAAATCAAAGAAAATGACCAAAACACGCTTACGACAGTTAACTCTTACAGTCAATTATGGTCAAACAGTTAGTACATGGGAGATCATTGTTACAAAAAGCAAAAAGGGTTTCCATTTGTAATAAAAACTTATTTCTAGAGGCTTTTTAGTAATCTCTCATTATTTTTTTAGCAAAAATGTAAAGCTGTCATCATTTTTGCTTTTAGTTTAGTACAGTTTTAAATTTTGTTGACTATTTTATATTATGATCATAAATATTATTGGTACCAAAATTGTTCATATTAGTATCATCAGACGGTAGTAGCAAATTTGCTCAGCATTAATTGTTGCGTAATTTTGTTGTAAGACAAATAATAAATTGTGATAATCTCAATTAAAACAGTTCTAGCTGTCTTGCAATATAATTAAGGAAAAATTTTGAAAAGTCCTTTAAAATTAAAAATAGTATCATTGAACCCTATTTTTTAACTTAAAAATGAGTGATTTCACGTTAGCTTTATTTTCAAATGATATTTTAATAATATACCTATAATTAAATAACAGGTGTCAAAATATTCACAATTTGTCTTTACGGCTTAGGTGCGGGTCGAACTAAAATTAATATGTCTTGATTAGAGAAAGACATATAATGTAAAATATGAATAGGGTATAGAGATTAAAGTTGGGAATAAGGGTTTTACAATTGCGACATAATTTAGGAATTGGGCTAAGCATATCTCATAAATTTGAGAAAATTTTAGTGCAACAATTTTGATTGAATATCATTGAATAGGTGCATTGCATTGCACCCACAATGTCTCTCTTCGAATCTTACAGGATTATTGGTAGGTGGGTCCCGTTGAAAACATAGTTGGGGTCTCTTTATAGGGCGCTGGGGCGACTAGTATTAGCACATATAGTTAGCCATTTGATGCAGGCAGGTGATCATTTTGCAAAATCTTGCTTGCAGGGGTTGGTCAGGCCATCGTGCAGAACACTGTTGTCTCTGCTCCCTTGGATAGGAGAAAGTGAATGTGCATTAAATCATTTTATGGATATTTTTTACGTAAATCATAAAAAATTCAATCACATTTATTATTATATCATATGTATAACATGATTTGTATAAAAATTAAAATGTGTATGATACACTGACATTCTTCTTTTATAAGATTGTTACAAGAGATCGATATTTCTAGGTTGTTTAACCTTTTAATATACTATATCTACTACAATGACAATGTTTAATGCATACCTCATGTTGCTTGTTTAAGGACTAACCTTTATTCAAATTGGGAAAGAATCCAATCTTTTGACATGATGCTAAGAAATACTCCTAACAATGTCACTTATCTTGAAAGCAGTATTAAGCAACTAACAAATTGCTCCATGAAATTAAACACTGCAAATTAAATTTGTAGTGAATTTGACTTAAGCATTTAATTGAAACCAAGTTGTTATTCGACTCAACGTCACATTGAAGTAAATATCATGCGCACTGCACGATCATTGTTGACCTTGACTATCCTTCCTATTCTTCCTTTTTTTAAAACATAGTTCAAATTGTTGAAAGTTTGAAAAGCAACCTGTACCAATTTATTTTCTCCCAACAATGTTGAATGGGGTCCAAGATGCATTATTTGCAACATAATTGATCAGATAATATAAAAAATTATCTGGGAAATATTTCAAATTGCCTTCCTCTCCGGACGGCTTTGAATAACAACTGATAATTTGTGGTGGTAACTTTTCATGGTTTAAAATCTTCACATATCTCCCAACAACCATCAGAAATCATGGAGGAAAATTTGTTCATGCTATGATAAAAAATAGATGCTTAGAAAATCAAAGTAACCACAGCAACACGTGGCAGCACCCCAGATGAGTACAAAACGAGGGATCTGCCTTCTGTCGATGAAAAGTTCTGCATTTCTGCAGAAAGGCACGAGCTTAAGATTCAACACACATGCAAACCCCATCTTGTTTTATTTCTTATCTCTCTCTCTCTCTCTCAGTCTATCTCTGTGGGTAATGCAATTAACCTTTTAAGTTGCACCACAATCCTGACCTGACCTCGCCTGCCTTTTATGGGATATTCTTCAGTAGAAGGGCCTGCGCACCTCCCCAAATTGTGGGCGGCTTGATTGTGATTCCGCAAAGCTTCAGTTTTTATTGTAGTTTATGCTGCTCCTTCTCTTTTTCTCTCTCCTTTTTTCAATAAAATATATAGTAACTTATATATATATATATGTATATATTTGCATTACTAAACATTTAGTGAAAAGGGGTTTTAGCTTGATAGAATTTTCAATAAGTTTGAGAACATGTTTGGTTTGGTTGAATATAGACAGGAAAAGAAGAAAAAAAAAAAACTTAAAAAAAGATAATACAAAAACAAGCTTGATTGTATATCTAGGGAATTGAGGTTATGATAAAGAAGAAGCAGTAGTGCCCCATATAATTATCAAAAGAATTTTTGGCACGTGATACGTGACATATGAGAGGATTAGCGTTCACAATAACAAAGCCAGCCAGCTACTTGCCTCACACGCACAGCTCATCTCCACCTTCGAGCCTCCCACGTACGCAACCAAGCAAAAAGAATTTTCAGCGGCTGAAGCACAGACACATACACTCCTTAGCTAGAGGAGCAACATATGTACATATATACATATTCTAATTAATTCAAGCTTTGCCATATATACGAGTCATTCAATTTTCTTTTGTTTGACTGCGTCCTTTTTGTATGGGACTTCCTTTCCTGTATATATTCTCTTGCTTTTACGATCTTTGTGTTGTGGGTTATAGGAGTTTGAATGACATATATAGAAAATATATATAGCTGTACTGTACCTCCCTAAATAAGTAAAATTTAAAGGAACAAAAACTGAACCAACTTGGAAGAGACCCACACGCATGCCATATCCCACGTGGGGCGCATTTCTGCACATGGTTTGTGAAACATTCTTGTCCAAAACCACACAATAGATGAGTAGTATACTCCTTCAAAAGTTCATCTTCCAATCGAGGCGGCCGTGCTCTAGCTTCGCTTGGCTTGCATGCAACTTGTAACTCAGCCTTTTTAATTAATTAACTACTTTTCACAAAGATGGGGCTGACTCTAAATCTGACTTTTATGTTTAAAACCAGCTTTAAAGTTATGTACTAGTGCATTTTTTCAGTATTTGGACCTCTCCACTTCTGCCTTAATTTTGACCCACTAATTCTTCAATATTATTCTAATACGTATGCTCACTAATGGGGATCTAAGTGGCAAAATCTGTCTTTTTCCGTATGACCTGTGCTTTTTCTTTTCATTTTTTTTAATTCCTGTATTCATCTCTATTCAATTTTGTAATCAAATAAGCATATATATAAAATTGTGTTCTTCGTCAACTATTTTTCTTGTAGAATAGTAATTTTTATGGAAAATTTCAAAATGCAGCTAGTTATTCAATTGTTTTAAAATGTGGACTTCGATGCACAACATAACTTAGTCAGTTGGGCGGGCGACAGTCGAGTTTGATATTTTATATGATGAAATTATGTTTTTCTTATGCAATTAGATCTGAATAGAATGAACATTTAAGATGTTTCCCAACTTAAGAGAATTAAAGTTTCACTTTGTAACAGTTTTTCATGTGAATAGATGTTGATAATAAAATTTAGAACTTTCGTGAGAAATCTCAAATATATTTCCAAAACCTTTTAACAATGAGCTATATATGATCCTCTCTTAAATTTATTTTTCCTAGACTTTTCATGATTGAGTGATATATCAACGTAAACGATGATGAATGACAAAAATTGTTATAATTTTTCCTCTTTTATGGATCATTCAAACTGTATCTTCTTCTATAAAAAAATCAAGATAAAAAACAAGGTTAAGAGAGGATCTTAAATCTTAAATGTGATATACAAAAGGATTTTCGAAGCATTTAATTTAATTCAAAATTAGGCTACAACTTTTATTGGATCTTGGATTCTAATAAGATTGTGTCATATATATAAATATGTTACTATTTTATTTGTTTCCCCAATTAAAGGCAAAAGTGAAAGGTTCAGGCAAGGTTTTCCATCTTCAAGTCTTCATATCTAATCAATATTGCTCTTACCCCACTAAGGCTTTCCACTCCGAATTGGTTGATCAAAATTTTCGTGGAGAAGTGGTCCTGTCTTGTATGGGTAAATATTTAACGTATAATTAGCTTTCATCATTCCAAGATATCACATTATCCATATTGTAGGATTAATATCATACTTCCCGTACCAAATAAGTCAACAAATTCCATCAATGAAGAAAATCTAGATCGTCTTGCGTTGACAATATCGGTAAAGAAATCGCTGAAAATTTAGATTTCAAAGGCTTTGTGCCGAAAAAATGAAGGAATGATGAGCATTAGATATGATGGGATTTTGAGGGGTCAACTTATAGTTACACCAACAACATGAGAAGGGACAATTGGTGGATATTCGGATATGGAAATCTATAGAGTCTCTTACAACATCATTAATTTGGGTTTGAATCTACAGATATTCCATATCCACCAAAACAATGAGGACAATAATGATATATTTATGAATATATATATCGAGTCAAAGGCCCCCCAATCAAAATATAAATAAATCACCAAGTGATTAAACCAATTACACCTAGCATATTTGTCTTCTATCAATTGATTTCCAGTAAACATGTAAAGTGGATTTATAATATGTTGAATTAATTTGTTATTTAATCCTAAGATAAGAACTCAAAGTAGAAATTGAAATTAGAAAACATAAAATACATATGGACGGTGGGTGTGTGAGAATAATAGCAAAGATCCTGAAAAGTTATATTAGTTTAGAATATCATAACGGTGTGGTTTAAGAATGATTTATCTTTCTTAAAGAAAAGAAATGGTGGGCGTGGGGCTAGAAACGAAAGATTTAAGGATTGATTATAGTGAATCTCATGATGTTACATGAATTTATACGTCTAGCGTGTCGAGAAACCATGGTTTTCATCAGGATTTTCCTGCCAAATCCCCTACTTAATTCACTTTTTTCACTTGAAGCCACTACTTGTTCAAAGGAACTGGAACTTGATAGTCAATTTCATTTCTCCTTTCGTTAATCAAGGATTCGCTTTGAGAGATTCCAATTAAATAATTATCTTGGTTTGTTTTTATTTAAATTTCGACTAACGCAATCTCAGGGTGGGGTTGTGAACAGATTTAGAAATTAAATTAAATGGAATGACGCGAATGTGGTGATGTTGATTGTACAGGTAGGTAGGTATATACCTAGCTAGGTGTAGTGGTAGAGTAGATAAACATAATTATTGCTCTAGCTCTAGTGCTATATTATGTCCCTAACAACTCAAGCCTAATTACCCTCACTCGCTGTCGGAAACATGCTAAAGCTTTAATTAAGCTTAACATATGTAGTACGTCAAGTGAATTATGACACCCCATTCGCTGCAGATGCCAACTTATCCTCCAATTAATTAAAATAGAATTATATATAATATCTTCTTGCTTTTATCAAACACGTTACATTGTCCTATAAAATGAGCTGAAAATGTCTTGATTATTTATATTTATGAATGTTAGGTCACACGTGTTACATGATCCTATGAAATGAGCTGAAAATGTCGTGATTATTTATAGATATGAATGTTAGGTCAAATGTGTTACATTGTCCAATAAAAATGAGCTGAAAATGTCTTGATTATTTATATTTATGAATGTTAGGTTAACATTCTTCTTCTTCCTTTTTATAAATTTATAATTTTTACTTGTACATACTTTATAATAAATTATCATCTAGAGGCCCTGCTAAATTTTTATTTTTATTTTTATTTTTTTAAGGAAAAAGGTTTTCCCAATGAATTTTTGACATTCCGATATATATATATATATTTCTAACCACTAGAATAAAATGTTATTATGAATGTTAATTCATTCCTTAATTATTTTTTCTATCTACTAGATTGAAATGTAATCATGAACATTAATTTTTTTGTATGGTAAATTGATTACAAATACTATGTAGCAGCATGAGAACGTAATAAGTAATAACGTTGTGGTTGTGATTGTAAGTATAGTCTGATTAGCAATCAAACCATTTAGTAAGACAGAGACTTTAAGTTTAAATCCGCTATCCAAATAAAAAAAATATATATATATATATATATTGTGATTGAGTCTATTATGCATTAAATTTGACAAGTCAATTTTGTATAAATTTCATTTGATAATTTACACGTCAGAACTTACGAGTTAGATAAAAACTGAGTCACAACCTGTGGAATGTAAAAAAATGTTGTTGTTTCGGTCCTCTTTATAATTTTATGATTTTTTTTTTCCTTTTAAAGAAAATTCAAAAGTCTGGTGAAGCTTCACCTTTGAATAGCCAATCCAAGAAACACAGAGGACCGATCTCAAACCAACTAGTTTAAACCAACGAACCGATTGGAAGCTCTTAGACACCATAAATGCGCCTGTAATCACTCATGATAAATCTGCAATTTGTTTGATCAAATGACTTTCAGTCTAGTTCTGTAATTGGGTTGGATTCAATATGACGTTGTGAATTTTAATCGGAGTGTTGGTATTTGCACACCACTAAAATTGGATGTACATTCTTTTTGTAAGGACATCCTATTACAAATTATTTTAAAAACTACAATTTATAATTATGATTCATTTAATACAAAAATAATTATTCATTCAATTTTATTGTATTATATATTTATAAATAAACGTCATCGAAAATCTTTTTGTTGACATAATACTTTTTAAAAATCTTTGATTGGGTATACTAAACAAGGGGGCTGTATATATTTTTTTAAGGAGGTGTAAATATAATATGTCCAATAGGCCGGATCCGATCGGGCTGTAACTTTTGAGCCTTTATGGGCTGGACTTTCAAAATGGGGCCAGTCCATTTGGCAGTTTTATTTGGGATTGAAAGGCGGTCCCAGTTGGTTAGCGGGGATTGAATGAATGGGGAAGAAGAAGAGGAAGATCACTCACCCACCGCCTCCCAGGTATTCTCTGGCTCTGCCTCTATTAACTACTTTTTATATTCTGCTCAATTCAATCATGCTTTGAGGAGGTGTGTTTGATTTATGTATTTTTAATTATTTGGCACTGATAAAATTTTCATCTTATTACTAATTTGCTTCAGTTTTTCAAGTCGTGGAGAGAACTGATGATTGAAATACTGATTCCGTAGTTTATGGAAGTAATTATTTTTTGTTTTGTTTATTTTTCTGTTTTGATAAATCGGTGTTGCCAGTTTGGCACTAGTGGCAAGTATTAAGGAATTTGATGCACATAATAACACAATGTTGAATGCACTGTTTCGACTTTTGACAAAGCTATAGGATGGTTTGATGGAGAAAACTGGTAATGGTAGATTGTTAGTGCATCATGATCTTGGTTCCAATTTAGGTAAAATTAATGGCTATGACTCGGCGTTTCACTTCTTATTACATTCTTGGGTGTTGAATGAGAAAACTCTCTCTATTCGTACAAATTACAAGCATAATTCTCTGCTTCTGTATATCGTCAAAATGGAATATCATTTTTATAGTTGCTCTACACTTATGCCAACGACTTTCTTGTTAAACTTTGGTTGCTTTATTTGACCATTAGTTGCAACAGAATATAATCTTTCGATACTGCTTTTTGCTTAATGCAGGACCGTCGCTTCGTCTACTGCACATAAAGCCAGAGATGTAGCATTAACTACTCCATCGACAGTAAATATGTTCTTTTCGACGTTTCTTATGGTGTCCCTTTTTTTATTTCTTAATCAGTACAATTTATAATTTGATTGCATATGTAGGTTCCAGGGGCACAACCTCCTGAAATTAACTGGATTCAAATAGAGAAAAAATTTGCAGTTGATCAAGCACAGAAAGACGGTTGCACTGGTAATTTCAGAAGTTTTAACTCTCAATTTAAGAATTATCTTGTGCCTGTAATTCCAACCCGTAAAGAACTATCTGAATAATTTTTTTGTTCCTTTCCGTTTGTGCACTAGCTCGTCGGCAGAATCTGTTCGCTTGAATTACTTACATACAGTATGGTCTATAATGCGATTATAAGATTGAATATTTCAGTGATTAATCCTTGCAAGTTTTTGGCTTTTGCAATGATGTTATTTTACTTTTTGAAGCTGTAATCTTTCATAGAATTTCTGATAAGGCTACCAGTAGGCACAATCATTATCAAAATTCATGTCATCTACATCGATAGAGTTTGATGGAATTGACCTGCACCATATAGGGAATCTTTTAGAAGTTGTGATCATACTGTTTTGGCCTACAGGATTGCAGTCGTTGTCATGCCGTTGCTACTTGTAATCTTTTCATTCACCTTCTAAATCAAGCCAGCTACAAGTATCTCACGAGACACCCGACCAATTTTGTCTTGTTTGTGACTACTCACTACCCATCATCTCTCCCATGAAAGATTTCCACTTTCTACTTCTAAGTTGTTTCTGATTCTCACGCCAGCAGATTCACTGATCAACCATTCCTAGGCTATAATCGGTACCCTACATTTTTTTTCACTTCTCAAATCGAATGAGAAGTCCTGTTAGTCTTTAGATTGTAGTTTAGTTTTCAGTTTGATCATATCCGAAGCAAATGTCCTAAAATCCATATTCTCAAACAGAATCTAAACAGATCAAACCCATCTCTTAGATACGCACCTAAGTAGTTTTTAATTCCAATTATTAATACTTTGAGAAGATATGATTATATAAGTTTTCAGAATATAGTATGATGATAGATTTTGATTTTTGAAGAATATAGCTTCTATAACTTGAAAGACCACACACTCACCAGTTAGGATTTGACAGACTGGCATACTCCACTCACCAATCATGATCCATTCGTGTTCCATGTTTTACAAGGCGGGGTCGTGAACAAGTATAGGTTAACACGTTAACATTTAATAAAGACCCACACTTGATGTTGACGCACACTTGATGTTGAGATGGAATATTTTCGACCGTTTTGGTACACAACATCCGGTGCTGGAGACGTTGAGTTTTTCTTTTTGTTTTAATGGATAATATACTCGTTGAAGGAAATCAAATTATTTGTGTATATTTTGAAATATCTATTTTTATGAATGAGAAATAATCACTTTAGGGGAATATTATTTTTATATAAGTCTGTAATATATGTTTAATGAGAACTGAATCATTAACTTTTTGATAGATGAACAAATATATATCCATTAGCTTGTGCTTTATATATATATATATATATATATATATATATATATATTGTTTAAATGTGAACCTTGAGAGAGCCCTTTTATTTTATTTTTTTTCCTTTTATTCCGTCTTTTATGGAACTGAAATCGAACCGTCAAGTAACGACAAGTACCTAACAGTTGTGGACCCTTTCAAGCAGGTGACATAACGCAGATTGGGTAGGTTTCTCAGGATAAACACTTCTCTTGGAAGGGTTTTTATTGGATTTTTCAATTAAATTAACATGTTGTCGACTTTTTAAATTAAAACTTTTGTTTCATATCTATTTGTTTTTGAGTGAACTGACCCGAACCTAACTGTTATAAAAGTAAAGAAATAAAAATAAGGGTAAATTACGCAAACCCCTGAGGTTTGATGAAATTGCATAAATATTACGATGTTTAGATAACTCGCATGGACACTATCTGAGGTTTCTACACAAACCTCCCCTGTTGTTAGTCAATCATTAGTCAATTACGGCTAAATCAAAATTTTGAAGGATAAAATAGCATTCATACGCTAATAAATATTTTAATTAAAAGAATATAGTTTAATTACTAACTAATATTTAATATTAAAAAAAAATCCACAATCTTCTTCTACCACGTATCATCATCATCCCCCTCATCTCCATCTTCTACATCTATGAAATCGATCAAATCATTCATCATCAGCAAACAAACCAAATCATTTTTTCATCAAACACCTCAAATCAAACAAAAATATACCAAACAATGAAAATTAAAAATATTAAACAAAAGATTAAAAAAAAAAACTTGGTCTTTATGTAGACCGACAGTCTCCATTGTTGAGACGTCGTCGTCTCCCAACTTTGACCGCATGGAGATTCAATCTCCATCGCTGGAGACGCCGAGCAACATCTTCAGTGATGGAGACTGCGGTCTCCATGGGAGACTATATTATTTTTTAATTTTTTTTTTATGTTTACTTTTCCAAATTAAAATGTAAAAATATCAATAATATATTAATTTAAATTTATTAAAGGCTATTTTAGTCCGTTTTATACTCTATTAACCATTGCATTATGAAGATTTAACCGTTATTAACTGGCAATAGGGAAGGTTCGTGCAGAGTTTTTAAAACCTAGGATAGTGTTCGTGTAAGTTACTCAAACATCATAATATTTGTATAATTTCACCAAATCTCAGGAGAGGTTTGTGTAATTTACCCTAAAAATAAATTGAAGTGAGAATGTGAGATTATTAGAAAGAGAGAGAGAGAGAAAACGATAAGAGCAAATAGCTCATGAAATTCATTTGATTCGCCGCTGGTTACACATTTGTACACAAACTAAGTCCACAATAAAAAAGGGGGTTCAGCTGAGCCATGCCGCAATTCATCTTTTCACTAGCCAATACTTTAACCAATGAGAATTGCCTCCCTCGTGAGCCAATCATAATTGATCTAATAAAATAAATAATGGTGGATTTTCAATCCACTTTACAACGCTAACTTTTTTTTCTAGAGGGGTTTTTTTTCGCCAGTGACAGTATAAAAAATGGCGGATGAGTAAGAGTATCCTCAATGCTATTAGGTATTTTTGAGTTTTCGTTTTTGACACATCAATGTACATGTATATATATATATATTTATATTAAATATGGATCCATTTTGATAAAAAAAAAAAATTATAAGAATGCATATTTTCTTCTTCAATGCAATTATCTAAAGCAAAATATGTATATAACTTTTGATCAATTTAAATGCACTGAGCATCTCCAGCTATACTCTCTTAATTTTAACTAAAATAACAAAAAACTTATTTTAACAAACGATAATGGATAGCTAGAATGTTATATTTTATTCTCTCTTATGTATTATTCAAATTTAAATTTCTCTTATAAAAAATCAAGTCAAAAAAAAAAAAAAAAAACCTAGCAGTCACTTGCTCAATTGACAAATGTGTTGCGGAAAGGGAAACTATTGAATCTTTCTTTATATCATTACTCGAATAATATAAGTATCTCATTATTCAAATAAGATTAGTGATGCAAAATTTAATTAAATAATTTATATTTATTATTGTAATAAGTAAATTAAAACGAGTACATATGCACTATCTCTTAACACATCGTTGGTGCACCATATTCTCCAAAAGATCAGGGGTTCAATATCTCCAAAAGATTGGGGGTTCAATATCACCAAACACATATTAGAGTTTGTATTGGTAGTTTTCTTCCTTTAGTATAAGAGTAATTGTCTCATGTTCTATGAGTAAATATTCAGACTATACATGTGGTAGTGTTAATCTCAACAATTCCGTTAAGCGGTTGTCTTCCATTCATGAGGGCAAATATTTGGATTGTACAAGTGCACAAGTAGTAGTATTGATCTCGACAAATTCGTTAAGTAGTTGTCTTTCATTTATGAGGATAGATATTTGGATTATACAAGTGTATTTTATCGAAGCTGAGCGTAATAGATATCTGGACCACGTAAGTATTGATGTTAATCTCGACAAGGTTGTTGAGTAGTTGTCTCCCACTCATAAAGTAGATATCTAATCACAAATCTTAGCAAACTTACTATTAACTTTATATATATAAATAAATGTTTAATCTTAATATTTATTTTAATATATTACCGATCAATGTGATTTGATGGTAAAAACGACTAATCAATTCAGCAATATTTTAGGTTGGAGTTGCTACACTCGAGGTCTCTAAAAGACAATTTCGGTAATATTATGAGTTATCCACATATGAGTGGAGGACATTTCTGTAGACTTTCATGTGTGCACACATTTTAAAAAAAAAAGATAAAAAATTTTGTTAACAGGAAGTTGAAAAAACATCAACAGTGGCCGGTTGCCACAGGGTGCAGACCTTTTTCTAAAAGAAGGAAAATGAATGGCAAGTGTGTGTGCTAATTGCCAAACCTTTTCTTAAATCTCTAATGAATTATCGTTGCATAAATTTTTTCCTCCATTAGTTTTTTTTTTGAAACATCAATCAGTTAAGTGTCGAACTTTGATGAACCAAGCAATTTGCTGTTGAATTGGACTTTAATTCAGCGTATTTTAACTGAAGAAAATTGTATACTTCAAATATGAAATTCAAGGATTTAAGGATTCTGACAGATGAAAAATCATATAAAATTCAGAATCTGATTAGATGATAAGAATTGGAAACTATGAAGAGCAAGGATTCCACTTTTAAAAAAGTTCACAGTAGTTTGAATTTTAGTACTAAATTTAAGTTTAACACGATTATTCTTTTGAGAGTTGATCCTCATCATACTAGATTGAATCTAATTAAAGATTGCTAATACCATATACAATACAATCAATTTATTCTTTCAACCTTATTTGGCCATTCATGATATGATATTCCATTCAATTAATAAACAATACAACTGAAAGATTTTATCTTTAAAATAAGCTAGGCTGAATAGTGTTTTTATTTTAACCAATAGACAGCATTTAGAATCAAGAGTAAAGATAGGCCCATGGTTTGCTCCTACAAACGCGTATCATGTTTAAAATAATTTATTTAAAAATTGTTTTTAAAAGTAAAGTCATATTTTAAAAGTAAAATCTATTTGATGTAATTTATTATAAGTTATTTTTAAAAGTTGCAAATTACGTAAATTGTTTATTTATATTTTTTAAAATTTGTAAAATAGGTATTTTAAGGGCAAAACAGTTATTTGTTAAGAAATTCTCTTTTAAAATCGTGAAAAACAATTAAAAAAAATGGTGAATTTTTTTTTGGGCTTCGAAGTTATAATTGTTAAAAGGTATCAAAAAATATTTTTTCAAAACAACCAACCAAATGTATTTATACTATTTTCTTTTTTAATTTAAAAAATGAAAAATCATTTATAAAAATGGATCCAAATAACATCCTAATTTCTCGTTGTTTAAAAAATTGTAAGATTTGGTGGGAGGTTCATCTTCGAACCCTTCAATAAGTGGGTTTGAAAAATTTTTAATTTTTTTTAAATAGATATTTGCAGGCTATTTGACCATATGAAACAACAAGTTTCAGCTTCTGCGTCAATAAGAAATTCTATAAGCATGAGCTTTATTGCAAATTGGGTGACTTGTACAACTCGAAACCAACTCGCAGACACCAAATCGATGATGACTTTGATGAATTGAGTAGTTGCCAAGTCGATATGTGTTTGCTTTTCAACAAATTTCTGGTCAACTTCGGATAGGTTAGTCGTAGTTTTAGAAATTCAACCAATTTGCAAAAAATGGTTTCGGTCACAATTTGGACAGCTTGATCTATTTGCATATTTTTAAGCATAAAAAATCAGATCAATAAATTATAATTAATGATGAGCATTTCTTTCCCTCAATTTTACAAGGGAAAAAAAGCATTTTCATTGTTCTTATGGATTGTATTTTAAAAAGAAGTGTCATACCATCAATGTAAAAAGATTTACTTTATATATGATATAGGTATCATTTGATAAACAATTAAATTAAAAAATTACTTTCTAATATTTTCATGTATTTCCATTTAATGTCTTCATATGTTTCTATTCAATGCTTCCATATTTTCCATTTAATGTTTCTAGTTTTTTTGTTTTACTTTTAATCATATTTAAAAATTAGAATTAATTAATCATTGATTTGATGATATAATTGTCTAACACATCTTCTATAAATAAATGATTATGTTGATAATATTTATTTTTTGGTGTCATCTACATTGATCAATAATAATTATATTAAAGAGGTAATTAATGAAAGCATTAGAGATTAAAGACCAGGTCAATGATTTAAGTTTTTTCTTAACTTTTGTTCACAGCCTCTCATCCACTTAAAATACAGCTTATTTGCATGACAGGATTGGAATAAGTCAATTAGTTGACTTTACTGTTACAATTAAATGACAATTTTAGATATTGTTAATTTACCAATTTACCCAATAGTCAAACTATAATAAAATTAAGTTTTTCTTTAAAATAATAAAATAAGTTAAACATGTGATTAAACTAAGGTGGTGTCGATCCATTAGAATTTAAAATAATTTAAAAGTTTGAATACATTTAATTTAAATTTGGACAGATTTAGATTTGTATTTAAATCTAAATTTATATAAAATTTTATTTAGAAACTCGTTGACTTTATAAACTTTATTTAATTGAAGAATTTGGATAAAATTTAAAGTGATTTTTATAAAGAAAAAATTTATAATAAATCTTAACAAAATCAATATAAAACCTATCAAAATTTATGGATTTCAACAAAATCTATTATTAAAAAAAATTCCATATATGCAAATAGTAGTAGAGAGCATTATTTTTAGGAAAACGCTCATTCTATTTGAAAAGATTGATCATTGCATATTTTTTCAATTTAGGTGGTTATGTATTTTTTTTTTTTAGTTTCCTTTTATGATGAGAATCCAAACTCTATCATAGGTATTTAAAAACATTCTCTTGCAATAATAAATATTTGAGTAAGTGTCAAATTAAAAAAAAAAATTTGATATTTAATTAAATTAAATATTTATAAGGAGACAAAAGATCAATTTGGATAATCTAATAGACATTCTCCAAATCATAAAGCCTTTGACTCGAAACAATGGACTCGAAACAATGGAATGATAGACCACATCTCATTTATATCAATTATCAGCACAAACAAGAATTTGAATATGTGTCAACTTTGAAAAAAACTGTCATTTAATTAAATTAAATATTTATAGGGAGAAGAAGATCAAATTGGATTATCTAATAGACATTCTCCAAATCATGAAACCTTTGAATCGAAACTATGGACTCGAAACTGTGGAATGATAAACCACATTTCATTTATATCAATCAATCAGCACAAACAAGAAAACAGTCTCATCTATGTTTCACAAATTAGCAAGCAGAAAGAAAGAAACACTGCGAGTCCTGACCAAACAGACAAAGTGACTACACGTGCCTTTTCTCCTCAAAATCTCCTAATAAAAACAAAGCACACCATAAAATTAAGTCCTGTCCGTCTAGACCATCTAGATATTTAAAAGGGCAATAATTTTTTTATTCTAAAAAAAAAAAAAAAAGAATATGTGAGCCTGAAAGGTCATTGTCGTAATTCCAATCTAAAACAGTGAGCGCTTTGCGACTTTTTTAATTACCATCTTCTCCCATGTATTTGTTTTCTCAAGTTAACAAAAATAAAAATAAAAATGAATCAAATTAAAAAAAAAAAAAAGGCAAATCAGACAAAACACGAAGTACAGAGAAACAATAATATTATACGCTGCTAAAACAAGGCACACCACTTGAACTCTTCTCTTGTTCACCGTATAATAAGTTAGCTGGCTCCTGTTTCCAGCTCGATCTAGGGTTTTTGAATTGAATCCAAACCAATCCAACACGTTGTTGACTGTCAAGAGACAAAGATCATATAGAGTCAAAGTTTTGTCCTTTTTATTATTTTCGTGAACTTGATCGTTTCTTGTCGATTAAAAAGCGGTGGGAGCGATGGGGAAAGTAGCAGTGGGAGCAGCGGTGGTGTGCGCGGCGGCGGTGTGCGCAGCGACGGCGCTGGTGGTGAGGCACAGGATGCAAAGCTCCGGGAAGTGGGCCCGGGCCATGGCGATATTGAAGGATTTGGAGGAAAAGTGTGGTACGCCAATTGGAAAGCTGAGACAGATAGCTGACGCCATGACGGTGGAGATGCACGCTGGACTCGCATCCGAGGGTGGCAGCAAGCTCAAGATGCTCATCAGCTTCGTCGATAATCTCCCCACCGGGTCTCTCTACTCTCTACTCGCTTGTTCTATACTTCATTTTTTTACGTTTTGTTTTTTTTTTATTTTTATTGGTTTTATTTAATCTCATATCAATATGTGATTGGTCGATCATTTCTTTACAGCCTGGGTACCTCACCAAAAACAATAATCAAACGTGTTTCTTTTATTTTCCAATTTCGTTGGATCTTTTTAGAGATTTGTTGTTTTTGTTTTTGTTTTTGAGTCTTTAAGTTGATTTATATATATATATATATATATAAATTCTGATTACAAAAATAATTTTTATTTGTTTTTTTATGTGAGTTATTCTTTATTCTAAACTACATTTCTTAGAGTTCTGTTTTGTTTCTGCCTGTATTTGCTTAATTAGACCAAATTATTCTTCTTTTCATAAATTCTGCCACCATGGAATATAAGATTTATTTTATTTTATTTATCGTATTCAAATTAATATAGCTAGATTATGATCCATTAAAAAAAAAAAAAAAAGATTTGAGAACTTCCTTAAATTTACATAGTACAATTTGGTTGGGGAAATAACTATCCTCATATTGTCATGCAATAATTAAAAATCTGTTTTTGTGTCAAATGAAGCATTGCTTATATTATGACTAATTAGAATCTGCTGTAAACAGCTAGACTTCTTTTGACATCTTCATGTGATACTTAAATGCTTTTTTTATTTATGCTGTGAGATGGTATTTTTTGTTTTCAGTTTTATTTTTCTCTGCTGTTATATAGCTTACCATCAAAATCTTCATTACGTTTTCCTTTCTATACTTATAAACGGTTCTTAATTGTAGGTTTTTGTTTACTTTTATATTTCTTTGGTTTTGTTTGAAAATTCGTAGCTACAGATTCCTTCTTTTTTGGCTTCATTTTTGTGATCTTGTGAGAATCTTTAGATTAATAATACTTTTCACCTTGACAGATTAGCAAGTTGAAGTTGTTTTGTAGTTAATTGGACAGAGCCTATGGAGTTTCATTCTATGTGCTGTTATTAGTGTTATCTCATCTAGTATTGCCCTTTTACAATTTGTTTGCTGACAAGGACGATGGTTTGTTTTGTACTCTTTATGACTTAATAATGTTAAATTGATTTTTGTTTGTTTTGGTCAAACCACTAAAAACTACTTAAAACGACAAAAAAAAAAAAAAAGAGTAAAAATTCTTGACTTATAACTTAATTGTAAATATATTTAAAATATTTTATTCCAAATCTATTCTATCCGAAATAACTTATTTTTAAATTTTTGCTAATTTTATATTATACAAATTTCCTTTTTTCTCCAAATACTTGTAAAAAATATTTTTAAAGAAAAACTTTAAACACATCTCATATCTTGAAATTGAACTACGGTATTTTAATTTAAAATTTATTTTTTTAGTTGTTTATAATTCAATTCGGCGGCCATTTCATTTTTATTTAAATATATAAATATTATTAATTCTACTATATTTTTAATCATATTTTAATTATGAATAATATGTACATAAAATTTTGTTAGAATTTGTTAAATTAAATTATTTGTTTTTGGTTGTTTGGATTGTATTAAATAAAGTTCTGTAGCAATTAATAGTAAAAAGATGTAATTATCAAATTAATAGTTTTAAGACATTTTTAATTTAAAAAATATATATTAAAAAAAAAACAAGTTTAAATAGATTAACTTTCATCATTGTTCAATTTTTAGATAAACAACAGACGACTTGTAAATTGTTTTTTCTCTTAATAAAAATGGTTATAATGGCTGAATCTATTTGTACTTCCAATATTGAGTCACATTCCGTTTGACCATTAATCATTTTTAAGATTAACTGAGATTACTGAACTTCCTTGCAGGATAAATGGCTTTCTATTCCATGTTTGAATATACAATTAGCTAATTTTCAGAGAGTGAATAAATTTACTTGTGCATTTGTGTGGTGAAACCTCTAGTGCTGACTGCTCAGGCAGTAATTTAGGGAGTAGGGTTCTTCATAACCACCATACCACTTTTTGTGGATGAGGGATGTCTAGAATAAAAGAGAAAGTGTGAAATAGAAAAAGGAAAGTTATATAACAGAGAAGCAATAATTGTTTATTTAAAAAGGGGAAAATTCACTTCTGTGTATTTAAATTGACCTTATGGTGAAGCAATTTTAGTTGTTTAGTACTTTTGTGCTGTGGAAAAGTGAATTGAACATGTGCCTGACTTCTGTGTTATTACTCTTACAGAGATGAGAAAGGATTGTTTTATGCACTAGACCTTGGTGGCACAAACTTCCGTGTCCTGCGTGTACTGTTGGGCGGTAAAGAAGGCCGTGTTGTTAAGCAAGAATTTAAGGAAGTTTCAATTCCTCAACATTTGATGGTTGGGAGTTCACGAGTGAGTGTCTCTTCAAGCCAATGTAACCAAATGTAGCCTAAGTTGATCTTTTCGTGCTCTAAATTTTTGTTAGTTATTGTGATTTCAGGAGTTATTCGACTTTATTGCAGCAGCACTTGCAAAATTTGTTGCTACAGAAGGTGAAGGAGTTCATGTTTCGCCTGGTAGACAAAGAGAGTTGGGTTTTACCTTCTCATTTCCAGTTAGGCAGACATCAATATCATCGGGGAATCTTATAAAATGGACAAAGGGCTTCTCCATAGAAGATGCGGTGAATCCTATATATCTTAACTCTTGTTCTGCATTCTTTTTTGACGGTCCTGCAATGGATATCTATAATTATCAATAGTATTTCTGGCATTCCTTGGCTATCCACAATAAGTGTCAAAATTTTGTGTGAGTTTCCTAGAATCTTCAAAAATTTTGGTCGTACTATTTTTTCATTGTCTAGATTGACTGGGTGTCAAAAGTCAAAGATCTGTCATAGAATTTAAAAAATATATACATACATACATATATATATATATATATATATTTAAGGTACCTGTGGGAGAACAGAGACTGATTTAGAACTCACATTGCCTTTGCTGGCACCTGCTTTAGATGTAAGGAAGAGAAAACACCTAATTGATGTGCCTGCATTTGCTATGGGAAGTAGGTTGTTATTAGTTCATTTAATGTAAAGCGAGTTATTGACAAAGTTGTGTACTATTTATGCCCTCTCAAACCGTTGCTTCTCTTGTCTGAATTACCAAATGATTTCTGATTATTGATGGGTTATTGAGCATTGCAATGAAAAGAAATGCTGCATTAGAGGGATATATATATATATATATTTTTCTAAATCCGTTATTAAATGCTGATTGTCCCGACCCTCTCGTTGAACTTATTACATACTCAATGTCATGACACCCTAATTGAACACTATGTCATTGAGAAAAGCTCAAAGTACTGCTTATATGATACTTAGTGTACGATCTCCTGTAATTTGTTCTTGTGCCATTTGTTATGGGATGCATACCGGTACGCAGCAATGGTCTACTGCAATGAAGATTAAGGACTAATCGTTTCCTCATTTTATGATGTGGCCAATGCAATGTCACTCTCTTTTTTCAATTGTGTTGATAGGTCCTTTCTGTTATATTCTTGTATTGAGAGAAAGCCTGTAGATAAACATGAAGGTGTTTGTTTGGTAGGTTTAATCAGTAGCTAGGCAATTTCTTTATTATTATAATTTTGATACCTAGATTTGTGCAGGCAGTTTATATTTATATAAGTTTTAAATTGTTACATGAAATATGAACCAAACCCCAATGCGAGTGACATTTGAAACTTCTTGCACAACAAGAGTTCATATAGGTGAACCAACAAGAGGTCTGAAATGCATGTCAGCCAAAATTTGAGTCAATGACTAATACATAGTGCATTTTGCCATGATCTTAACTTGTCACTTTGCATGATTCTTGACCTTTAGTGTTCTTTTATGTTTTCTCTTGTCTGTTACAGGTTGGAGAAGATGTAGTTGGAGAGTTGACTAGAGCAATGGAAAGAATTGGCCTTGATATGCGTGTGTCAGCTTTGGTAGGTCAAATTTGATTCTTATTTTAGGCACTGCACTTAGTTTTTTTTTCTTGTTATGAGGAATGTGATTTACAAATATGGCCAGAGCTTATATTTGTATATTTTAAATACCTCTCTACTGTTCCTGTGGATTCCTTAACATGCTCAACTGATGCAGGTGAATGATACAATTGGAACATTAGCTGGTGGTAGATACCACAACCAGGATGTTGTTGCTGCTGTAATTTTGGGTACTGGAACAAATGCAGCCTATGTAGAGCGAGCACATGCAATTCCGAAGTGGCAAGGTCTTCTACCTAAATCAGGGGAAATGGCAAGTATTTTGCAAACCTTTGTTGGCTGCTGATTTTTATATTCGATCTATTTTGCTATCATCTCTTCATGATGTACTAAATTTATATGTGCAAAACAATCTTCATTACTGTAGGTCATCAACATGGAGTGGGGTAACTTCCGGTCATCGCATCTTCCACTAACAGAATATGATCACGCACTGGATGAGGAGAGTAAAAACCCTGGAGAACAGGTAGCTGTAATGCTTCCATATGCTCCATATCTTATTGCTTGTATATTTGACATAATATTATAATAAATATCATTACATAATCAACTTTTGCTTTCAGATTTTTGAAAAAATTATTTCTGGTATGTATTTGGGAGAAGTCGTACGCAGAGTTCTGTACAGAATGGCTGAAGAAGCTGCCTTTTTTGGTGATACCTGTTCCACCGAAACTGAAAATTCCATACATATTGAGGTGTGCCATTAATGTTTTATGATATCATCAGCTATTCAGCCGGGCTGTCTCATTTTCTTTTCTTTTTGTGAAGTATGAAGATTATTACCATTTCTTTTTTATGCTTGTGGTGCATTGTCTAAGCATCCTGACCCATGTTGAAATGACATGGCTACTTTGATATGGTCTATAATTCTGTGGTCTTAGCACTTAGAATTACTTGCTTAGACTCAATTATTTAGTATCAGGAGGTCTCCACTTGACCAATTCCAAGCCTAAAATCAGACCTGGTTTCTATATTGCTTTTGTTTTTTGGAGTTTAAGGCAGTTTGATTTTTTACTTTTAATTTTTCACAATACTGAATTATAAACAAAACCCCTCCTCCACCCTGTGATGTGAGTGGGATTTGATTTGATCCCAAGATCTCATATTTAACAAGAAGAGAATAAAGTACCTAAATTAGCTGTTATTTGGTCTTTTGAGTGCCAAACATGTTGGTAATTAAAAATGAAAAGAAGAAAAGAAGTTCATGTTTTCAGTGTCACTTCTATCTAAATTTCTTTTTGCTGAGAACTTTTTTTTTTTTTTTTCGGCAGTAAATTTTTACACCCGTTAATTTGATGTTTATATGTTCTTGTAGAGCTCTTACATTGTTATTGTGAAATATGCAGGACTCCTGACATGTCTGCAATGCACCATGACACATCTTCAGATTTGAAAGTAGTCGGGAACAAATTAAAGGATATATTAGAGGTACTATAAATCTGCTAGTATACAGTATTTCTTTTATTGAGGCTTTCTATTACTTTCATGTTTTCCCTTGCTTCTAAATACTTTTTGTTTAAATCAGGGGGAAAAACTAACTACTAAGAACTGAAAAGGAATCAGCTTCAAACTTCTGATTACTGTATTTTTTTCCTTAGACAAATATACTTATAATATCTGGTGATATTGAGCTGGAAAACAGTATATATAATCAAAATGAAGTTTTGGATATGAGCCGAAGTTCTGTCATTTATTGAGCTAGATCTCCACTTGTAGTAGAAACAATATTAAGAATATGTGTTACCTTCCGTCTTATTTTTTGTCAGATATCGAATACCTCCTTGAAGATGAGAAAAGTTATTGTCGAGGTCTGTGACTTTGTTGCCACTCGTGGTGCTCGCCTTTCTGCAGCAGGGATTGTTGGCATCCTCAAGAAATTGGGAAGAGACACAGTAAGGGACGGGGAAAAGCAGAAGACAGTGATAGCATTGGATGGTGGGTTGTTTGAGCACTACCAAAAATTCAGTTCTTGCATGGAGAGCACACTAAAGGAGTTACTGGGAGAGGAAGTGGCTGAGAATGTTGTAATTGAGCTCTCCAATGATGGATCAGGCATTGGAGCTGCCCTCCTAGCAGCCTCCCACTCCCAATACCTTGAAGAACCTTGAAAATTATTCTCGAGTATAGCCATAATGATTTTTAGTTTTGTTTACTCTTCTGCATCTTATTTTGACAGAATTCAGCATAATTTGAGCTTTCATACCCTTACAAAGAGTTTGGTCCATACCTTCTTGATTTATGGTACTGTGGAGCGTGTAGAGCCCAGTAATGGGATCAAATGTGCACCAGGTACCTAGACATTGGCCACAAGCTTTAATGTTGTTGCCTGTCATTCTGCTTCATCTGTTTCTTCTTCCCTTAATGCTGGGGAAACCATGTCGGTGCAAGTGTAAAAGAAAATTTCTCCTGAATCAAAGAATAAAATGGGAGATGTAAACTCATCTTTGAGATGTTACGTTTTTGCAGAATCATTCTTGGCAATAAGACGGGAGGCTTGTACAATCTGCTTTCTACTAGATGATAATTTTCTTTTGGATGGTTCTCCCTTATAAACATTCCACCGAAAAAATAAAGCTTTCTTCTCAATATTAGTATACTGATTGAGGTTGGTAATGAGTCTTGTGGCCATTGTTTTCATGTGGTTGTTCTCTTTTTCCTATGATTTTAATATTTCTGAGAAGTTAAATTGGTCTTCGGATTGGCTTCGATCCTTCGCTTCTTTTTTTTTCAGCGTTTAACCTAACAGTCCTTTTTTGAGATATCATTTACAGTGGAGATCATTCAAATTTAGAACATTAGCAAATTGAATGAGTACGTTTTGCTATCAAACAACATTAGTGGTGGAGGTGGCTCAAATCTAGAACATTGGATAGTGGTAACCTAACAGCTGTTTGGCTAGTAATGATTGTTGAATTTCATGCGATATTAATCAAAACACTTTATAAATGATCCTGAAGCTCACAAGATTTGTACTAGTTTTGCTGCCAAAATTTGTATAGAAGTGGGCAAATATCAACTCTTGGTTTGGCTCCAGAGCGGAAAGTGATATGCAACACACGGTTGCCTCATTCAAGTCCTGGCCCTAAATATTTCTAGCAAACAGTTGACAAAATTTGCAATAGAGATTCTTCAGTGCTATTGTATATGCCCTCAAATATATACAAGGTTACAACAACATACATAAGTAACACATTACCTCAAATACATATCCGCTAAGGATTATTTATTTTCCTCAAAACTGGCCACTTACTAATCTAAGATTCAACCAACTAAAGTCACACAAAAGATGCCAAACTAGGATCATCATCCTCCAATATCCTTTCGTGCTTTGAATTTTTAATGAGTGGAGTTCCATCATATTGGCTATCAGCATTCTTCTCTAAAGAAATTGCTGGATGGTTGAGTAAGATTCGCAGAACCATCTTCATGCTAGGCCTATCTGAAGGTGACTTGCTGGTACAAATGATTCCAAGTTTGAAAACTCGAGTCATTTCATCCTCGTAGCATGGTTCTTCGACCTCTTTATCCAGAGCATCGACTATAGGATTGCCTTCTTGAATGTGACGCCATGCCCATTTGGCAAGGCACGTATGCTCATCCCCATAGTTAGCTTCTTTTCCCGTTGTCAGTTCCAAAAGTATAACCCCGAAGCTATAGACGTCAGTCTTCTCATTCACTTTGGTTGTATGAGCATACTCTGTAGTTCCAAGATAGAAACAAGGAAGTTTAGACAAAGACTCTACCATTAATAGAGAGATAAGAAAAAAGAGAGATTTATCAACTAATAATTACCTGGAGCAATGTATCCAAAAGAGCCAGCCACAGATGACACTGTTGCAAGCTCTCCCTGCTTGATCAAGATCTTGGCTAGACCAAAATCAGCTATTTTCGCATTGAAGTCAGAATCTAATAGGACATTGCTTGATTTAACATCACGGTGGATGATGGGCGGGGAGCAATCATGGTGCATGTAGCTAAGTCCCTGGGCAGCTCCCACAGCGATTTGCATCCTTCTAGGCCATTCCAGGACAAAATTATGGACTAAGCCAGAGAGCGATGATGGTCGATTCCTCTTATGCAGCCATCTATCCAGGCTACGATTTTCCAGACACTCATAAACCAGAAGCTTTAAATTTTCATTCGAAATACAGCAAAGCAGTTTTACTATGTTCACATGCCTAATTCTACTTAGAATCTCAACTTCTGATAAAAATTGTTTCTCATGTTTTTTGTCTAACTTCCTGTTATTCCAAATCTTTTTCACTGCAACAGTGCCACCTGAACGATTGACTTGAATGCGGTATACCTTTCCAGACCCGCCACTACCAATCACGTTACTTTCTGTCAATTTTGGCAGAACATCAGATTCTGTAAAATCCAACTTCTGGAAAGAGGTGATCTCCAATTTTGAATTGAAGAATCCATGTTTTCTCTTGTGGCAAACTCTGATTGCAAAGAGTGAAGACAACAAAGCCAACAAAAAGACTGCAATCACAGTACTTACTATCAAAGCAAGACTCTGAGCTGAAATTTTACTAGATTTTCGGGGCTCAAAACTGCAGCTGTTGAGGTTCAGGGATGGGCGAGTTACACAGAGACCAGGGTTGTTCAAAAAGCTATCAGCATATGCACCATTCTCAAACTCACTTGGGACTTTCCCGTTGAGATGATTCGAAGAGAGGTTGAGGAAGGTGGGCTTCAAGTGGCCAATCTGAAGTGGAATTTGTCCAGAAAATTGGTTCTCCGACAAGTCCAACATGTTAAGGACAGGTAGAGAGCCGAATGCCTCAGGAATTTCTCCAGAGAGCTGATTTTGACTAAGGTTCAGAAAAGTTAGTGACTTCCATGAGATTATATCTGATGGCAAGGAGCCAGAGAGTTGGTTCTGATCAAGTAAAACAGTCGACAGAGAAGGAAGAGCTGTTAACTGTCTCGGAATTGAACCAGTAAAGAGGTTATTACTGGCCTCAAACACCTTCAGATTTGTCCAAAAACTCACTCCAGTTGGAATTTTTCCAGAAAACCTGTTGTTACTTATCGCAAGTCGAGAAAGATTCCTCGGCATTTGATCAGGAAGCTCCCCTGTGAACTTATTGTTACTTATAGAAATATCTGACAAATTCAATCCCCTCCACAATCCAGCAGGAATCTTCCCCTCAAATTCATTGTTGTAAATGCTGATAATGAACAAACTATCACAATTTCCAAGTGATTCCGGCAATTCTCCACTTAGATTATTATTATAAGCTACTACTCCTAGCAACTTACCAGCAGCACACAAGTGTTGAGGAAGCTTGCCGGTAAGTTGATTGGATGAAACTTCGAAATATGTAAGTGGTGAAAATAGGCCGAAATCCGGAGGCAATTTACCTGACAAATTGTTGCTAAACAATCTAACATCCACCAGAGCTGGAAGCCGGCAGATGCTTTCCGGGATTTCTCCAGACAACTGATTGAACATCAAACTCAAGGTTGTCAAATTTGCTAGCTTCCCGAAATCGTTTGGTATTGTCCCGTTCAAGTTGTTATCTGAGAGATCAATCTTTTTCAGCTTCAAAGATTCCACAACCCGAGGAATCTCTCCAGATAACTTGTTTTTCCAAAGATTCAATTCACTCAAGTTCTTCAACACGAACAAACTTCTGGGAATTTCCCCAGTCAAATTGTTCGTTGATAAATCCAGGAACTCAATCGCTGCCATATTACCAACGGCTTCAGGGATTTCACCGATCAAATTTGTTGCGGACATCCACAGAGTCTTGAGTTTTTTCAACTGTGTGAAATTTGAAGGAAACCTTGATGGCACAACTTCTGTATTATATGCCAATTCTAAGGTTTCAAGATTGTACAAGTTGCCAATTTCAGGAGGGAAAGAACCGTTAAACTGATTCTGGTAAAGCGAGAGTCGCATAAGCTTTGTCAATCGCCCGATACCAGCCGGAATGTCAGAAAAGTTATTGGCCCCAAGATTGAGGTACAAGAGCTGAGACAAGCGATCGATATCATCAGGAATTGGACCAACAAAGCAGTTCTGAGAGAGGTTCAGGTACTCTAGCTTGGAACAGTCGTAGAGAACTTTTGGGAATTGGCCAGGAATATAGTTGTATTGAAGGTCAAGCAGGGATAGGTTCTTGAGGTCACAAATGAAGGGTGGGATTGTTTCGTTGATGGTCATGTCGATGAGCTGTATTCCGGTGATGGAATTGTCTGTGCAGGTAATCTCAGGCCAGAAGCAGTGGGAGGTGGAGTTTGATGCAGTCCAGTGGTTGATAAGTGGTGGATCATGCCATTCCTGCTTTAGTTGGAGCAGGATTGCATGTTCTTCTTCATAGAGTTGGGAGTTTGCATGGCTGAGGAAGAGCAGGAGAAGAGCGGAGTAGAGTAGGATTGGTAGAGATGTTATGGATATTTTTGACATTTTGGGAGGATTAGTTTGTTGCTCTAGTTACAACTCTAGTTTTTCTAAGAGATGTAATACATGGTTTGCTCATCAAGATTAGCTAGCAAATTGCATGCAAACATAGTACACAATGGCAGTAGGTCACATTCTTGGAGTGTCACAAACGGTATGGGCAGGACACAGACAAGGATGGTCATTTATCGGTCAACCCCTTCAACCAGGGCAAAATGATGATTCCAACAAACAACTAAGGCCTGCTGTAGAATTCCAAGTCTGTATCATTTGTTTGGTTGGGCGACTGGACAAAAAAAATTTGTCTTTTAACTCATCCCAAGTCAACAAAAATCTTTACACAACTAAATTTGAAGGCAGTGAAATAAGAATTTTTTCTTTTTTTTAAAAAAAAAATGGAGAGATTAATTGATTTTATAGATATTAATTATTATTTATATGGTTTGAATATTTATTTATATTCTTAAAAAAAATTTGAATAATTATTTTCATAATTTATTGAGAATAAACTTATGAAATAAGTTGGATAAAAAATTGAATCTATCTACTTACAATGAGTACGAGCCCAAGAAACAATGTGCGAAAAGAGATCCTTTTTACGTTGAAGTCCTCTTGCTTACGCTTTGTCGTCTCTCCACACCACAACAACTAAAATTTAATGCAAACACGGAAAAATAATTGAAGATTAGACAATATTAGGGCAACTGTCAGGAAAGTCCTTACTTTACAGAGTAAGGCCCGCCTTTCTTGAACGAAGACTTTCGCAAGTGGCTGACTTTGACAATCTTTGCAACCATGAACCATCTATCAAATTTATCATTTCATTAGTTTCAGAAAAAAAATTTATCATTTCATTTTATATCTTTTTAATACTAATACTAATCTAGAAGAAAGGCAGAACCAACTAAAATTTGAATCTAATAGCGTAACTCGAGGAGCAACTCCCAAAAAATAAGAGAAAATAACCCATAATATATAGAGAAAAAAACCCATAAATTTATAGGGAATGAATGTAAAACTCTTTATCCCACAATAGTAAAAGACAATAGTGGTCTTACCACTAAATCACTGCTTGAAGTCTTCAAATTTATCATTTCTAATCTATTTCTAATCTATGTTTTTTTAGGGCCATTGCAATAAATTGACTATAATTGAATATAATTTAATTAAAATTATATTCAGTAATTTCAAATGAAGTAAAAATATTTTAAATTATATATTGATCAAATTTGAAATCAAATGTGAAGTTTTTTTTTAATGATCGAAACCAGACCAAAATATAATCGAAACCAGTAACAATAGATATTATAACACGACTAGAGAATTAACTCTCAAGAATAGAAGAGTCAACCCACAAATAATGGGGAATGATGAGTTTGAACCAATGACCACTAAGGATCACATGTGTGAGCAATTTATACCTACCATCAAACCACAAACCAATTCTTTAAATATGAAGTATTTTAACAATAGATAATCATTTTTTAAAGAAATATATAATCATTTTTAATTAACATAACATTTATAAAGAAAATAATAATAGTTATAAGTTTGCAAAACTCATGATAGCCCGTCCAAATAAAAATTAGAAAACCATACTTCATCACGGGATTTGTTGTAATCCACCTTGCATGTGAGTTTGAGTGAACTGCAGTGGATCCATGAATCCCGTGCTCACCGAACTCCGGTTTTAAAAATTTATTCTTTCTTTAAATTCAATCCAGTCCTACAACGGGTCAATGGCGCCATGTTTGATTCGTAGACAACAAAATCAATAAAAAATGGCTCATAAATGCAATAGCAACACCTTGTCTTTGCGCTGAATTTTCTACCCTTATCACTTTCTAGTCGTAGGTGACTTGTGACATCAAGGTGATGCCACATTTGAGGTGGCGTGCTGAAGGGTGTTGTTTGTTTCCAGGGATTATATTCCAGTCCTATCCCTTGTTTAGTAGTTATATAGGATTAAACTCCAATCCAATACAATCGTATTATCTTATGATGGTGACATAAATTTAACTCATCAATACGAGATACTAAGTTTGTTTGTTTGTTTTTTTTTTTTTTTTTTTTCTTACATTGATTATCCAAAACATTAAATTTATGTTTAATATTAAAGTGTTAAATAATATTATATTTTAATAATAATTATAAAATAAAATCATTTTAAAAAGTTAGATTTTATTTTTCAAAATAATATTAAAATATTTTTAATTTTATTTTATAAAAATAATATAATACACAATTATTTTTTTTTTATCCAATCTTATAATAGAAACAATAGACAAAACTATTTTCTAATTCAATCCTATAGACTAGTTTTAATGTAATCTCGTACAACATTAAACACATCAAAATATAAATTTACCAAATTCAATCTTATCCAATCAAATTCTATCAAAATAATTCAATCTAATCTCACATTCCAAACAAGACCTTAGGGCTGTAAATTTAAATTTAGGGATAATTCCAGTATCCTCTTGTTGTTTGATCTATTTGCTAATTTCCTCCTCATAGTTTGGATAAATCTCATTTTCCCCATTCTGCTAACTTTGTTAGTAAAAAATGGATTCTAATTGCAATAGTGCACGAAAAGATGAAATTGCCCCTCAATTATAGAAAAGTTGAAAAAAAATAAAATTAACAAGATAAAACAAAAACAAAAATGAAATTTAAAACAAAAAAAAAAAAAAAGAGAAAGAAAACAACTAAGACATCATCTTCAAACATTTTCCACTAATCTTTTACACATCATCATCATCATCCTTAACAACAAAAAATGTAGAAAAGAAACTCAAACTCGAACCCGGATGGGTTTGATTTCGATTTCGAACCCACAACATCTGGGTTCGAAACCGAACCTAGATGAGTGAACATCTAGGTTCCAAGATGTTCATGCATCTAGATTTGATTCCATATATTCACGCATCTGGGTTCAGATGTGTGAACATCTGGGTTCGATTATTTCAAACACAGATGTGAACATCTGGATTCAAAATCGAACCCCGATGATGGAGTTTGAGAAAGAGAATAAAAAGAAGAAGAAGAGAAGAAGAAGGGACCGGAGAAGAGAAAATGAAGAATAAGAAGAAGAAGAGATTGAGGAATGGAAGAGAGAGAGAGAGAGAGAGAGAGAGATTTTTTAAAATTATGTAGGGATATAATTTTAAAAACTATTTTTTAATTATTTTAATTATTAATTATTTAAAAATATATATAATCTTCCATCTATAATACACGTGACACTCATCTATTTGTTAAATTTTTTTAACTTATTTTACAATGAATTGACGATTTTGCCATTCTTGATTGACAATCAAATATTGACTTTTAACGTCCAAGTTGAGGGTAAGAGGTTTTTTTGGCTATTTTTACAAATGATAGGGGTTTTTTGACTATATTTATCAACTACAAGAGGTTCCTTGGCGATTTATTTAAGTCAAGGGGTTTTTTTACTATTATATCAAACTACAGGGAAAAATTAGAATTATCCCTTAAATTTATGCAAAACTGATCAAGAATTGGATTGTTTTGCATATCTGTGGATGACTAAGCTCCGAGAGTTTGTTAATATCTCGTGATTTAGTAAATTGGTTATTCAAAAAGTTATTCAGATGATACATGAGTTAGGCCTCTTTTACCCTCCGACTCTAACTACTTTCAATAAATTATAGAAGAAAGGTTTGACCTGCTTCCGTCTAAAAATATTTAATCCTATAACTTTACTCGAGCTTCATTTCATAAATTATAAAAAAATCCTGATCTGAAATCAGGGTTATTGCAATACATAAACACCATTTGAACCGGTTTTATTCTGAAACACAACTATCAAGACAATGATATTAAATCGTTAATGCAGCCACAAGTTCATCTGGGGCGTACATAAAATTTCTCCTCTACATTACTTAAAAACCTATACAAACGCTTTTGTCTCTACCACCAACTTGCTAATTGCTAATAAGAAATTCTAGTCTCTTTATCAAGTCGAGTTTACCGGTAACATGATAAAAATTGACAGAAGGTATGATACTACCACCATTAACAACTGTAATTATACCTATGCAAAAGCCGACCAAAATTGTTTTCTTTGAGGTAAATCTGAAATGAGTAACCTGTCCTAGGGCACTCAAAAGTTGAGTGATGAAGAAGGCCCTCCGACAAAAATTTGCTGGATACTAGAAAGAATATATTCTGAAGCAACAAAAAAAACTAAAGAGAGATGACAGATGAGACTTAAAGAAACAATATCTTACTGTAAGCTGCAAACCCGGAACATCTACATTCTTGTTAACCACTCCATTTATTTTCTCCAAGGTAAAGGAAATTTATTAAACTATGCCATTTGTTAGAAGAGTACGCAATTATCACTCTCCTTCCAGATTTTTGAGAAGGTAAATAAACAATCTAATTTTATGATTTACCTGTGGAATGTAAAAAAATGTTGTTGTTTCGGTCCTCTTTATAATTTTATGATTTTTTTTTTTCCTTTTAAAGAAAATTCAAAAGTCTGGTGAAGCTTCACCTTTGAATAGCCAATCCAAGAAACATAGAGGACCGATCTCAAACCAACTAGTTTAAACCAACGAACCGATTGGAAGCTCTTAGACACCCTAAATGCGCCTGTAATCACTCATGATAACTCCGCAATTTGTTTGATTATATGACTTTCAGTCTAGTTCTGTAATTGGGTTGGATTCAATATGACGTTGCGAATTATAATCGGAGTGTTGGTATTTGTACTCCACTAAAATTGGATGCACATTCTTTTTGTAAGGACATCCTATTACAAATTATTTTAAAAATTACAATATATAATTATGATTCATTTAATATAAAAATCATTATTCATTCAATTTTATTGTATTATATATTTATAAATAAACGTCATCGAAAATCTTTTTGTTGACATAACACTTTTTAAAAATCTTTGATTGAGTATACTAAACGAGGGCGGTGTATATATCTTTATAAGGGGGTGTAAATATAAGATGTCCAATAGGGCGGATCCGATCGGGCTGTAACTTTTGAGCCTTTATGGGCTGGACTTTCAAAATAGGGCCAGTCCATTTGGCAGTTTTATTTGGGATTGAAAGGCGGTCCCAGTTGGTTAGCGGGGATTGAATGAATGGGGAAGAAGAAGAGGAAGATCACTCACCCGCCGCCTCCCAGGTATTCTCTGGCTCTGCCGCTATTAACTACTTTTTCTTTTCTGCTCAATTCAATCATGCTTTGAGGAGGTGTGTTTGATTTATGTATTTTTAATTATTTGGCACTGATAAAATTTTCATCTTGTTACTAATTTGCTTCAGTTTTTCAAGTCGTGGAGAGAACTGATGATTGAAATATTGATTCCGTAGTTTATGGAAGTAATTATTTTTTGTTTTGTTTTGATAAATCGGTGTTGCCAGTTTGGCACTAGTGGCAAGTATTAAGGAATTTGATGCACATAGTAACACAATGTTGAATGCACTGTTTCGACTTTTGACAAAGCTATAGGATGGTCTGATGGAGAAAACTGGTAATGGTAGATTGGTAGTGCATCATGATCTTGGTTCCAATTTAGGTAAAATTAATGGCTATGACTCGGCGTTTCACTTCTTATTACATTCTTGGGTGTTGAATGAGAAAACTCTCTCTATTCGTACAAATTACAAGCATAATTCTCTGCTTCTGTATATCCTCAAAATGGAATATCATTTTTATAGTTGCTCTACACTTATGCCAACGACTTTCTTGTTAAACTTTGGTTGCTTTATTTGACCATTAGTTGCAACAGAATATAATCTTTCGATACTGCTTTTTGCTTAATGCAGGACCGTCGCTTCGTCTACTGCACATAAAGCCAGAGATGTAGCATTAACTACTCCATCGACAGTAAATATGTTCTTTTCGACGTTTCTTATGGTGTCCCTTTTTTTATTTCTTAATCAGTACAATTTATAATTTGATTGCATATGTAGGTTCCAGTGGCACAACCTCCTGAAATTAACTGGATTCAAATAGAGAAAAAATTTGCAGTTGATCAAGCACAGAAAGACGGTTGCACTGGTAATTTCAGAAGTTTTAACTCTCAATTTAAGAATTATCTTGTGCCTGTAATTCCAACCCGTAAAGAACTATCTGAATAATTTTTTTGTTCCTTTCCGTTTGTGCACTAGCTTGTCGGCAGAATCTGTTCGCTTGAATTACTTACATACAGTATGGTCTATAATGCGATTATAAGATTGAATATTTCAGTGATTAATCCTTGCAAGTTTTTGGCTTTTGCAATGATGTTATTTTACTTTTTGAAGCTGTAATCTTTAATAGAATTTCTGATAAGGCTACCAGTAGGCACAATCATTATCAAAATTCATGTCATCTACATCGATAGAGTTTGATGGAATTGACCTGCACCATATAGGGAATCTTTTAGAAGTTGTGATCATACTGTTTTGACCTACAGGATTGCAGTCGTTGTCATGCCGTTGCTACTTGGAATCTTTTCATTCACCTTCTAAATCAAGCCAGCTACAAGTATCTCACGAGACACCCGACCAATTTTGTCTTGTTTGTAACTACTCACTACCCATCATCTCTCCCATGAAAAATTTCCACTTTCTACTTCTAAGTTGTTTCTGATTCTCACGCCAGCAGATTCACTGATCAACCATTCCTAGGCTATAATCGGTACCCTACATTTTTTTTCACTTCTCAAATCGAATGAGAAGTCCTGTTAGTCTTTAGATTGTAGTTTAGTTTTCAGTTTGATCATATCCGAAGCAAATGTCCTAAAATCTATATTCTCAAACAGAATCTAAACAGATCAAACCCATCTTTTAGATACGCACCTAAGTGGTTTTTAATTCCAATTATTAATACTTTGAGAAGATATGATTATATAAGTTTTCAGAATATAGTATGATGATAGATTTTGATTTTTGAAGAATATAGCTTCTATAACTTGAAAGACCACACACTCACCAGTTAGGATTTGACAGACTAGCATACTCCACTCACCAATCATGATCCATTCGTGTTCCATGTTTTACAAGGCGGGGTCGTGAACAAGTATAGGTTAACACGTTAACATTTAATAAAGACCCACACTTGATGTTGAGATGGAATATTTTCGACCTTTTTGGTACACAACATCCGGTGCTGGAGACGTTGAGTTTTTCTTTTTGTTTCAATGGATAATATACTCGTTGAAGGAAATCAAATTATTTGTGTATATTTTGAAATATCTATTTTTATGAATGAGAGATAATCACTTTAGGGGAATATTATTTTTATGTAAGTCTGTAATATACGTTCAATGAGACCTGAATCATTAACTTTTTGATAGATGAACAAATATATATCCATTAGGTTGTGCTTTATATATATATATATATATATATATATTTGTTTAAATGTGAACCTTGAGAGAGCCCTTTTATTTTATTTTTTTTCCTTTTATTCTGTCTTTTATGGAACTGAAATCGAACCGTCAAGTAACGACAAGTACCTAACAGTTGTGGACCCTTTCAAACAGGTGACATAACGCAGATTGGGTAGGTTTCTCAGGATAAAAACTTCTCTTGGAAGGGTTTTTATTGGATTTTTCAATTAAATTAACATGTTGTCGACTTTTTAAATTAGAACTTTTATTTTATATCTATTTGTTTTTGAGTGAACTGACAGGAACCTAACTTTTATAAAAGTAAAGAAATAAAAATAAGGGCAAATTACATAAACTCTTCTGAGGTTTGATGAAATTGCATAAATATCATGATGTTTGGGTAACTCGCACGGACACTACCTGAGATTTCAAAAACTCTACACAAACCTTCTCTGTCGTTAGTCAACCATTAGTCAATTATGGTTAAATTAAAATTTTGAAAGGTAAAATGGTCAATTCATAGCTAATAAATATTTTAATTAAAAATAATATTTTTAATTACTAAACTAATATTTAATATTAAAAAATATATTACCATCTTCTTCTACCTCCATCATGATCATCCCCCTAATCTGTATCTTCTACATCTATGAAAATCATCAAATCATTCATTATCATTAAACCAATCCAAATCAATTATCATCATTAAACATCTAAATCAAATAAAAATATATCAAACAATGAAAATTAAAAATATTAAACAAAAATAATAAAAAAAAATTGATCTTCATGGGAGACCAGATCTGGTCTCCAATGGAAATTGACAGTCTCCATCGTTGGAGACGGGTGACCGTCTCCAACGATGGGGCCAGCGATAGAGATTCCGTCTCCATGGGAGACCAGTATTTTAAAAAAAAAAATTATTTTTTATGTTTTATTTTTAAATTAAATTAAAAAATATATAATACATTAATTTTAAATTTATTAAAGGGTATTTTAGTTTTTTTTATATTTTTAACCATTGATTATGAAGATTTAACCGTTATTGACTAGCGATAGGGGAGGTTCGTGCAGAGTTTTTAAAACCTAGGATAGTGTTCGTGTAAGTTACTCAAACATCATAATATTTGTATAATTTCACCAAATCTCAAGAGAGGTTTGTGCAATTTACCCTAAAAATAAATTGAAGTGAGATTATTAGAAAGAGAGAGAGAGAGAGATTGAAAACGATAAGAGCAAATAGCTCATGAAATTCATTTGATTCGCCGCTGATTACACATTTGTACACAAACTAAGTCAACAATAAAAAAGGGGGTTCAGCTGAACCATGCCGCAATTCATCTTTTCACTAGCCAATACTTTAGCCAATGAGAATCGCCTCCCTCGTGAGCCAATTATAATTGATCTAATAAAATAAATAATGGTGGATTTTCAATCCACTTTACAACGCTAACTTTTTTTTTCTAGAGGGGTTATTTTTCGTCACTGACACAAGTATAAAAAATGGCGGATGAGTAAGAGTATCTTCAATGCTATTAAGTATTTTTGAGTTTTCGTTTTTGACACATCAATGTATATGTATATATATATATTAAATATGGATCTATTTTGATCAAAAAAAAATTTATAAGAGTGCATATTTTCTTTTTCAATGCAATTATCTAAAACAAAATATGTATATAACTTTTGATCAATTTAAATGCACTGAGCATCTCCAGCTATACTCTCTTAATTTTAACTAAAATAACAAAAAACTTATTTTAACTAACGATAATGGATAGCTAGAATGTTATATTTTCTTCTCTTTTATGGGTCATTCAAACTTAAATCTCTTATAAAAAATCAAGTCAAAAAAAAAAAAAACCTAGCAGTCACTTGCTCAATTGACAAATGATGTTGCGAAAGGGAAACTATTGAATTTTTCTTTATATCATTACTCGAATAATATAAGTATCTCATTATTCAAATAAGATTAGTGATGCAAAATTTAATTAAATAATTTATATTTATTATTGTAATAAGTAAATAAAAACGAGTACATATACACTATCTCTTAACACGTATCGTTGGTGCACCATATTCTCCAAAAGATCAGGGGTTCAATATCACCAAACACATATTAGAGTTTGTATTGGTAGTTTTCTTCCTTTAGTATAAGAGTAATTGTCTTATGTTCTATGAGTAAATATTCAGACTATATATGTGGTAGTGTTAATCTCAACAATTCCGTTAAACAGTTGTCTTCTATTCATGAGGGTAAATATTTGGATTGTACAAGTGCACAAGTAGTAGTATTGATCTCGACAAATTCATGTTTACAAGAGGGCTGAAATGCATGTCAGCCAAAATTTGAGTCAAAGACTAATACATAGTGCATTTTGCCATGATCTTAACTTGTCACTTTGCATGATTCTTGACCTTTAGTGTTCTTTTCTGTTTTCTCTTGTCTGTTACAGGTTGGAGAAGATGTAGTCGGAGAGTTGACTAGAGCAATGGAAAGAATTGGCCTTGATATGCGTGTGTCAGCTTTGGTAGGTCAAATTTGATTCTTATTTTAGGCACCGCACTTAGTTTTTTTTCTTGTTATGAGGAATGTGATTTACAAATATGGCCGGAGCTTATATTTGTTTATTTTAAATGCCTCTCTACTGTTCCTGTGGATTCCTTAATATGCTCAACTGATGCAGGTGAATGATACAATTGGAACATTAGCTGGTGGTAGATACCACAACCAGGATGTTGTTGCTGCTGTAATTTTGGGTACTGGAACAAATGCAGCCTATGTAGAGCGAGCACATGCAATTCCTAAGTGGCAAGGTCTTCTACCTAAATCAGGGGAAATGGCAAGTATTTTGCAAACCTTTGTTGGCTGCTGATTTTTATATTTGATCAAATTTGCTATCATCTCTTCATGATGTACTAAATATATATGTGCAAAACAATCTTCATTACTGTAGGTCATCAACATGGAGTGGGGTAACTTCCGGTCATCGCATCTTCCACTAACAGAATATGATCTTGCACTGGATGAGGAGAGTAAGAACCCTGGAGAACAGGTAGCTGTAATGCTTCCATATACTCCATATCTTATTGCTTGTATATTTGGCATAATATTATAATAAATATCATTACATCATCAACTTTTGCTTGCAGATTTTTGAAAAAATTATTTCTGGTATGTATTTGGGAGAAGTCGCACGCAGAGTTCTGTACAGAATGGCTGAAGAAGCTGCCTTTTTTGGTGATACCTGTTCCACCGAAACTGAAAATTCCATACATATTGAGGTGTGCCATTAATGTTTTATGATATCATCAGCTATTCAACCACACAGCCCACACCCTGTCTCATCTTCTTTTCTTTTTGTGAAGTATGAAGATTATTACCAATTCTTTTTTATGCTTGTGGTGCCTTGTCTATGCATCCTGACCCATGTTGAAATGACATGGCTACTTTGATATGATCTATAATTCTCTCCACTTGACCAATTCCAAGCCTAAAATCAGACCTGGTTTCTATATTGCTTTTGTTTTTTGGAATTTATGGCAGTTTGATTTTTTCACTTTTAATTTTTCACAATACTGAATTATAAACAAAACCCCTCCTCCACCATGTGATGTAAGTGGGATTTGATTTGATCCCAAGATCTCATATATAACAAGAAGAGACTAAAGTAGCTAAATTAGCTGTTATTTGGTCTTTTTATTGCCAAACATGTTGGTAATTAAAAATGAAATGAAGAAAAGAAGTTCATGTTTTCAGTGTCACTTCTATCTAAATTTCTTCTTGCAGAGAACTTTCTTTTTTTTTTGCAGTAAATTTTTACACCCATTAATTTGATGTTTGTATGTTCTTGTAGAGCTCTTACATTGTTATTGTGAAATATGCAGGACTCCTGACATGTCTGCAATGCACCATGACACATCTTCAGATTTGAAAGTAGTCGGGAACAAATTAAAGGATATATTAGAGGTACTATAAATCTGCTAGCATACATTATTTCTTTTATCGAGGCTTTCTATTACTTTCATGTTTTCCCTTGCTTCTAAATACCTTTTGTTTAAATCAGGGGGAAAAACTAACTACTAAGAACTGAAAAGGAATCAGCTTCAAACTTCTGATTACTGTATTTTTTTCCTTAGACAAATATACTTATAGAATCTGGTGATATTGAGCTGGAAAACAGTATATATAATCAAAACGAAGTTTTGGATATGAGCCGAAGTTCTGTCATTTATTGAGCTAGATCTCCACTTGTAGTAGAAACAATATTAAGAATATGTGTTACCTTCCGTCTTCTTTTTTGTCAGACATCGAATACCTCCTTGAAGATGAGAAAAGTTATTGTCGAGGTCTGTGACATTGTTGCCACTCGTGGTGCTCGCCTCTCTGCAGCAGGGATTGTTGGCATCCTCAAGAAATTGGGAAGAGACACAGTAAGGGATGGGGAAAACCAGAAGACAGTGATAGCATTGGATGGTGGGTTGTTTGAGCACTACAAAAAATTCATTTCTTGCATGGAGAGCACACTAAAGGAGTTACTGGGAGAGGAAGTGGCTGAGAGCATTGTAATCGAGCACTCCAATGATGGATCAGGCATTGGAGCTGCCCTCCTAGCAGCCTCCCACTCCCAATACCTTGAAGAACCTTGAAAATTATTCTCGAGTATAGCCATAACAATTTTTAGTTTTGTTTACTCTTCTGCATCTTTTTTTGACAGAATTCAGCATAATTTGAGCTATTCATAATGTTATCAAGAGTTTGTGGCAGGCCTTCTTGATTTATGGTACTGTGGAGCGTGTAGAGCCCAGTAATGGGATCAAATGTGCACCGGGTACCTAGTTGTTGGCCACAAGCTTTAATGTTGTTGCCTGTCATTCTGCTTTATCTGTTTCTTCTTCCTCTAATGCTGGGGAAACCATGTCGGTCCAAGTGTAAAAGAAAATTTCTCCTGAATCAAAGAATAAAATGGGAGATGTAAACTCATCTTTGAGATGTTACTTTTTGCAGAGTCATTCTTGGCAATGAAACGGGAGGCTTGTACAATCTGCATTCTACTAGATGATTTATTTTTTTGGATGTTTCTCACTTATGAACATTCAACCGAAAAAATAAAGCTTTCTTCTCACTATTAGTATACTGATTGAGGTTGGTAATGAGTCTTATGACCGTTGTTTCCATGTGGTTGCTCTTTTTTTCCTATGATTTTAATATTTCTGAGTTAAATTGGTCTTGGGACTGGCTTCAATCCTTCACTTCCTTTTTTTCAATGTTTAACCTAACAGTCCATTTTTCAGATACCATTTTCGGTGGAGATAATTCAAACTTAGAACATTAGCAAATTGAATGGGTATGTTTTGCCATCAAACCACATTAGTGGTAGGGGTGGCTCAAACCTAGAACATTGGATGGTGGCAACCTAACAGCTGTTTGGCTAGTAATGATCGTTGAATTTCATGCGATATTAATTAAAACACTTTATAAATGACCCTGGAAGCTTACAGGATTTGTATTAGTTTTGCTGCCAAAATTTGTATAGAAGCAGGCAAATATCAACTCCTGGCTTGGCTCCAAAGCGGAAAGTGATATGCAACACACGGTCGCCTCATTCAATTCCTGGTCTTAAAAATTTGGGATAATCCCAATTTGCGCCTTGTAGTTTGATGAAATAGCCAAAATCCCCCTTTGCTTTAAAAAATCGCTAATATCCCCCCTATTGATTTACAAAATGGATAAAAAAACCCCTGTAGTTTATTAAAATATCCAAAAAAACCCCCTACCGTCAATTTGAACATTAAAAATCAACAGTTGACCGTTAATATGGAAGGGCAAAACCGTCCAAGTGAAATAAAATATAAAAAATATAAAAATTTAATAAAATAATAATTTAATATTTAAAAAATTGAAAACAATCACCACCGTCCATCTTTAAAATGGACGGTGGTAATCAAAACTATTAAAAAAGTTTTAAAAATGGGCAAATTACACAAACCACCCCTAAGGTTTGATGAAATTGCACAAATATTACGATATTTGGATAACTCGCACGGATACTACCTGAGGTTTCAAAAACTCTACACAAACCTCCCCTATCGTCAGTCAACGACGGTTAAATTCTTATGGTCAACGGTTAAAAATATAAAAAGACTAAAATACCCTTCAATAAATTTAAAATTAATATATTATATATTTTTTATTTAATTTAAAAATAAAACATTAAAAAAATTAAAAAAAATTAAAAAAAAAAGTCTCCATGGGAGACCGATCTGGTCTCCCATGGAGGCCGACTGTCTTCATCGCTGGAGACGGCGACGTCTCCAGCAATGGAGACGACCACCTCAAGCGATGGAGACGGCATCTCCATCGCTGGTCGACTAGCGATGGAGATGGTCTACATCGCTGGTCGACCAGCGATGGGCGACTCCATCGCTGGTGTCTCGACCAGCGATGGAGAGCGATGGAGATCTCCATCGCTAGTGTCTCCAGCGATAGAGACGTCCATCGCTAGAGATTACTCCAGCGATGGAGTACTCTCTCGACCAGCGATGGAATCGCTGGAGTCGACTCCAGCGATGGACTCCATTGCTGGTCGCTGGTCGAGACACCAGCGATGGGCGACTCCATCGCTGGTCGACCAGTGATGGAGACCATCTCCATCGCTGGTCGACCAGCGATGGATATGGAGATCTCCATCGCTGGAGATCTCCATCTCCATCGCTGGAGATTACTCCAGCGATGGAGATGCCGTCTCCATCGTTGGAGGCGACCGTCTCATTGCTGGAGACGCCGCCGTCTCCAGCGATGGAGACGGTCGGCCTCCATGGGAGACCAGATCGGTCTCCCATGGAGATTTTTTTTTTCTTTTTTAATTTTTTTAATGTTTTATTTTTAAATTAAATAAAAAAATATATAATATATAAAATTTAAATTTATTGAAGGGTATTTTAGTTTTTTTATATTTTTAATCGTTGACCATAGGGATTTAACCGTCGTTGACTGACGATAGGGGAGGTTTGTGTAGAGTTTTTAAAACCTCAGGTAGTGTCCGTGCGAGTTACCCAAACATCGTAATATTTATGCAATTTCGTCAAACCTCAGGGGAGGTTTGTGCAATTTGACCTTAAAAAATTTAAAAAAACTCCACTATCTCTCTTCCTCTCTTTCTTCTTTTTCTTCTTCTTCCTTTCTCTCTTTCTCTCTCTCTCTCTTCTTCTTCTTCTTCTTCTTCTTCTTATTCTCTCTCGGCAGTACCCATACGAAACCCAGCTCGAAGCTGGGTTTCCGCGTCCGGAAACCCAGCTCGGATCTGGGTTTCCGATCTGAGTTCCCGCAGCGGAAACCCAGATCGGATCTGCGGAAACCCAGATCGATCTAAGTTCCCGACGCGGGAACCCAGATCGACGCGGGAACCCAGATCGATCTGGGTTCCCGCTAAGGAACCCAAATCGATCTGGGTTCCCGCTAAGGAACCCAGATCGGATCTGCGGAAACCCAGATCCCCGCCCAGATCGGGGTTTCCAACAGAGGAAACTCAGATCCGCCCAGATCGGGGTTTCCAAGTCGGAAACCCAAATCGGATCTGGGTTTCTTACGGTTGAAGGGCAGTTTGGTGTTGAGAGGCAGTTTGGTCTTTTCGCTCATTATTATAGTCAGAAATCAATTCTCACTAACAGAGTTAACAGAAGGGGTAAAATAGGATTTTCAGAAACTACGGGGGGAAATTAGCGATTACGTTAAACTACAGGGGGGAAACTAGGATTTTCCCTAAAAATTTCTAGCAAACAGTAGACAAAATTTGCAATAGAGATTCTTCAGTGCCATTGTAAATGCCCTCAAATATGTACAGGTTACAACAAAATACATAAGTAACGTTTCGCCTCAAATACATGTCCGCTCAAGGATTATTTATTTTCCTCAAAATTGGCCAGTTACTAATCTAAGATTCAACCAAGATAAGTCACACATAAGATGCCAAACTAGGATCATCATCCTCCAACATCCTTTCGTGCTTTGAATTTTTAAGGAGTGGAGTTCCATCATATTTGCTCTCAGCATTCTTCTCTAAAGAAATTACTGGATGGTTGAGTAGGATTCGCAGAACCATCCTCATGCTAGGCCTATCTGAAGGTGACCTGCTGGTACAAATGATTCCAAGCTTGAAAACTCGAGTCATTTCATCCTCGTAGCATGGTTCTTCAACCTCTTTATCCAGAGCATCGACTATAGGATTGCCTTCTAGAATGTGATGCAACGCCCATTGGGCAAGGCATGTATCCTCATCACCGTAGCTAGCTTCTTTTCCCGTTGTCAGTTCCAAAAGTATAACCCCGAAGCTATAGACATCAGTCTTCTCATTCACTTTGGCTGTATAAGCATACTCTGTAGTTCCAAGATAGAAACAAGGAAATTTAGACAAAGACTCTACCATTAATGGAGAGATAAGAAAAAAGAGAGATTTATCGACTAATAATTACCTGGAGCAAAGTATCCAAAAGAGCCAGCCAGAGATGACACTGTCGCAAGTTCTCCCTGCTTGATCAAGATCTTGGCTAGACCAAAATCAGCTATTTTCGCATTGAAGTCAGAATCTAATAGGACATTGCTTGATTTAACATCACGGTGGATGATGGGTGGGGAGCAATCATGGTGCATGTAGCTCAGTCCCTGGGCAGCTCCCACAGCGATTTGCATCCTTCTAGGCCATTCCAGGACAAAATTATGGACTGAGCCAGAGAGCGATGATGGTCGATTCCTCTTATGCAGCCATCTGTCCAGGCTACAATTTTCCAGATACTCATAAACCAGAAGCTTTAAATTTTCATTCGAAATCCAGCAAAGCAGTTTTACTATGTTCACATGCCTAATTCTACTTAGAATCTCAACTTCTGATAAAAATTGTTTCTCATGTTTTTGGCCTAACTTCCTGTTATTCCAAATCTTTTTCACTGCAACAGTGCCACTTGAATGATTGACATGAATACGGTATACCTTTCCAGACCCGCCACTACCAATCACGTTACTTTCTGTCAATTTTGGCAGAACATCAGATTCTGTAAAATTCAACTTCTGAAAAGAGGTGATCTCCAATTTTGAATTGAAGAATTCATGTTTTCTCTTGTGGCAAACTCTGATCGCAAAGAGTGAAAACAACAAAGCCAACAAAAAGACTGCAATCACACTACTTACTATCAAAGCAAGACTCTGAGCTGAAATTTTACTAGATTTTTGGGGCTCAAAAGTGCAGCTGTTGAGGTTCAGGGATGTGCGAGTTACACAGAGACCAGGATTGTTCAAAAAGCTATCAGCATATACACCATTCTCAAACTCACTTGGGACTTTCCCGATGAGATTATTCGAAGAGAGGTTGAGGAAGGTGAGCTTCAAGTGGCCGATCTGAAGTGGAATTTGTCCAGAAAATTGGTTCTCTGACAAGTCCAACATGTTAAGGACAGGTAGAGAACCGAATGCCTCAGGAATTTCTCCAGAGAGCTGATTTTGACTAAGGTTCAGAAAAGTTAGTGACTTCCATGAGATTATATCTGATGGTAAGGAGCCAGAGAGTTGGTTCTGATCAAGTAAAACAGTCAACAGAGAAGGAAGAGCTGTTAACTGTCTCGGAATTGAACCAGTAAAGAAGTTATTACTGGCCTCAAACACCTTCAGATTTGTCCAAAAACTCACTCCAGTTGGAATTTTTCCAGAAAACCTGTTGTTACTCATCGCAAGTCGAGAAAGATTCCTCGGCATTTGATCAGGAAGCTCCCCTGTGAACTTGTTGTTACTTATAGAAATATCTGACAATCCCCTCCACAATCCGGCAGGAATCTTCCCGTCAAATTCATTGTTGTAAATGCTGATAATGAACAAACTATCACAATTTCCAAGTGATTCCGGCAATTCTCCACTTAGATTATTATTATAAGCTACTACTCCTAGCAACTTACCAGCAGCACACAAGTGTTGAGGAAGCTTGCCGGTAAGTTGATTGGATGAAACTTCGAAATATGTAAGTGGTGAAAATAGGCCGAAATCCGGAGGCAATTTACCTGACAAATTGTTGCTAAACAATCTAACATCCACCAGAGCTGGAAGCCGGCCGATGCTTTCCGGGATTTCTCCAGACAACTGATTGAACATCAAACTCAAGGTTGTCAAATTTGCTAGCTTCCCGAAATCGTTTGGTATTGTCCCGTTCAAGTTGTTTTCTGAGAGATCAATCTTTTTCAGCTTCAAAGATTCCACAACCCGAGGAATCTCTCCAGATAACTTGTTTTTCCAAAGATACAATTCACTCAAGTTCTTCAACACGAACAAACTTCTGGGAATTTCCCCAGTCAAATTGTTCGTTGATAAATCCAGGAACTCAATCGCTGCCATATTGCCAACGGCTTCAGGGATTTCACCAATCAGATTTGTTGCAGACATCCACAGAGTCTTGAGTTTTTTCAACTGTGTGAAATTTGAAGGAAACCTTGATGGCACAACTTCTGTATTATATGCCAATTCTAAGGTTTCAAGATTGTACAAGTTGCCAATTTCAGGTGGGAAAGAACCGTTAAACTGATTCTGGTAAAGCGAGAGTCGCATAAGCTTTGTCAATCGCCCGATACTAGCCGGAATGTCAGAAAAGTTATTGGCCCCAAGATTGAGGTACAAGAGCTGAGACAAGCGATCGATATCATCAGGAATTGGACCAACAAAGCAGTTCTGAGAGAGGTTCAGGTACTCTAGCTTGGAACAGTCGTAGAGAACTTTTGGGAATTGGCCAGGAATATAGTTGTATTGAAGGTCAAGCAGGGATAGGTTCTTGAGGTCACAAATGAAGGGTGGGATTGTTTCGTTGATGTTCATGTCGATGAGCTGTATTCCGGTGATGGAATTGTCTGTGCAGGTAATCTCAGGCCAGGAGCAGTGGGAGGTGGAGTTTGATGCAGTCCAGTGGTTGATAAGTGGTGGGTCATGCCATTCCTGCTTTAGTTGGAGCAGGATTGCATGTTCTTCTTCATAGAGTTGGGAGTTTGCATGGCTGAGGAAGAGCAGGAGAAGAGCGGAGTAGAGTAGGATTGGTAGAGATGTTATGGATATTTTTGACATTTTGGGAGGATTAGTTTGTTGCTCTAGTTACAACTCTAGTTTTTCTAAGAGATGTAATACATGGTTTGCTCATCAAGATTAGCTAGCAAATTGCATGCAAACATAGTACACAATGGCAGTAGGTCACATTCTTGGAGTGTCACAAACGGTATGGGCAGGACACAGACAAGGATGGTCATTTATCGGTCAACCCCTTCAACCAGGGCAAAATGATGATTCCAACAAACAACTAAGCCCTGCTGTAGAATTCCAAGTCTGTATCATTTGTTTGGTTGGGCGACTGGACAAAAAAATTTGTCTTTTAACTCATCCCAAGTCAACAAAAATCTTTACACAACTAAATTTGAAGGCAGTGAAATAAGAATTTTTTCTTTTTTTTTTAAAAAAAAAATGGAGAGATTAATTGATTTTATAGATATTAATTATTATTTATATGGTTTGAATATTTATTTATATTCTTAAAAAAAATTCGAATAATTATTTTCATAATTTATTGAGAATAAACTTATGAAATAAGTTGGATAAAAAATTGAATCTATCTACTTACAATGAGTACGAGCCCAAGAAACAATGTGCGAAAATGAGATCCTTTTTACGTTGAAGTCCTCTTGCTTACGCTTTGTCGTCTCTCCACACCACAACAACTAAAATTTAATGCAAACACGGAAAAATAATGGAAGATTAGACAATATTAGGGCAACTGTCAGGAAAGTCCTTGCTTTACAGAGTAAGGCCCGCCTTTCTTGAACGAAGACTTTCGCAAGTGGCTGACTTTGACAATCTTTGCAACCATGAACCATCTATCAAATTTATCATTTCATTAGTTTCAGAAAAAAAATTTATCATTTCATTTTATATCTTTTCAATACTAATACTAATATAGAAGAAAGGCAGAACCGACTAAAATTTGAATTTAATAACGTAACTCGAGGAGCAACTCCCAAAAAATAAGAGAAAATAACCCACAATATATAGAGAAAAGAACTCATAAATTTATAGAGAATGAATGTAAAACTCTTTATCCCACAATAGTAAAAGACAATAGTGGTCTTACCACTAAATCACTGCTTGAAGTCTTCAAATTTATCATTTCTAATCTATGTTTTTTTAGGGTTTTTAGGGCCATTGCAATAAATTGACTATAATTGAATATAATTTAATTAAAATTATATTCAGTAATTTCAAATGAAGTAAAAATATTTTAAATTATATATTGATCAAATTTGAAATCAAATGTGAAGTTTTTTTTTAATGATCGAAACCAGACCAAAATATAACTGAAACTAGTAACAATAGGCATTATAACACGACTCGAGAATTAACTCTCAAGAATAGAAGAGTCAACCCACAAATAATGGGGAATGATGAGTTCGAACCAACGACTACAAAAGCCACATGTGTGAGCGGTTTATACCTACCATCAAACCACAAACCAATTATTTAAATATGAAATATTTTAACAATAGATAATCATTTTTTAAAGAAATATATAATCATTTTTAATTAACAAAACATTTATAAAGAAAATAATAATAGTTATAAGTTTGCAAAACTCATGATAACCCGTCCAAATAAAAATTAGAAAACCATACTTCATCACGGGATTTGTTGTAATCCACCTTGCATGTGAGTTTGAGTGAACTGCAGTGGATCCATGAATCCCGTGCTCACCGAACTCCGGTTTTAAAAATTTATTCTTTCTTTAAATTCAATGGCGCCATGTTTGATTCGTAGACAATAAAATCAATAAAAAATGACTCATAAATGCAATAGCAACACCTTGTCTTTGCGCTAAATTTTCTACCCCTTATCACTTTCTAGTCGTAGGTGACTTGTGACATCAAGGTGATGCCACATTTGAGGTGGCGTGCTGAAGGGTGTTGTTTGTTCCCAGGGATTATATTCCAGTCCTATCCCTTATTTAGTAGTTATATAGGATTAAATTCCAATCCAATACAATCCTATTATCTTATGATGGTGAATTAAATTTAACTAATCAATACGAGATACTACGGTCTACGTTTATTTGTTTGTTTGTTTGTTTTTTTTCTTTCTTTCTTACATTAATTATCCAAAACATTAAATTTATGTTTAATATTAAAGTGTTAAATAATATTATATTTTAATAATAATTATAAAATAAAATTATTTTAAAAAGTTAGATTTTATTTTTCAAAACAATATTAAAATATTTTTAATTTTATTTTATAAAAATAATATAATACACAATTATTTTTTTTATCCAATCTTATAATAGAAACAATAGACAATACCATTTTCTAATTCAATCCCATAAACTAGTTTTAATCTAATCTCGTACAACATTAAACACATCAAAATATAAATTTATCAAATTCAATCTTATCCAATCAAATTTCATCAAAATAATTCAATCTAATCTCACATCACAAACGAGACCTTAGGGCTGTAAATTTAAATTTAGGGATAATTCCAATATCCTCTTGTTGTTTGATCTATTTGCTAATTTCCTCCTCATAGTTTGGATAAATCTCATTTTCCCCCTTCTGCTAACTTTGCTAGTAAAAAATGGATTCTAACTGTAATAGTGCACGAAAAGATGAAATTGCCCCTCAATTATAGAAAAGTTGAAAAAAAATAAAATCAACAAGATAAAACAAAAACAAAAATGAAATTAAAAAAAAAAAAGAAAGAAAACAACTAAGACATCATCTTCAAACACTTTCCACTAATCTTTTACACATCATCATCATCATCCTTAACAACAACAAATGCAGAAAAGAAACTCAAACTCGAACCCGGATGGGTTTGATTTCGATTTCGAACCTCTGGGTCCGATTTCGAACCCACAACATTTGGGTTTGAAATCGAACCTAGATGAGTGAACATCTAAGTTCCAAGATGTTCACACATCTGGGTTCAGATGCATGAATAATCAAACCCAAATGCGTGAACATGTGGGTTCGATTATTTCAAACCCAGATGTGAACATTTGGGTTCAAAATCGAACGCTGATTATGGAGTTTGAGAAAGAGAATAAAAAGAAGAATAAGAGAAGAAGAAGGGATTGGAGAAGAGAAAATGAAGAATAAGAAGAAGAAGAGACTGAGGAATGAGAGAGAGAGAGAAAGAGATTTTTTAAAATTATGTGGGGATATAATTTTAAAAAATATTTTTTAATTATTTTAATTATTAATTATTTAAAAATATATATAATCTTCCACCTATAATACACGTGACACTCATCTATTTGTTCAATTTTTTTAACTTATTTTACAATGAATTGACGATTTTGCCATTCTTGATTGACAATCAAACATTGACTTTTAATGTCCAAGTTGAGGGTAACGGGTTTTTTGACTATATTTATCAACTACAAGAGGTTCCTTGGCGATTTCTTTAAGTCAATGAGTTTTTTTACTATTATATCAAACTACAGAGGAAAATTAGAATTATCCCTTAAATTTATGCAAAACTGATCAGGAATTGGATTGTTTTGCATATCTGTGGATGACTAAGCTCCGAGAGTTTGTTAATATCTCGTGATTTAGTAAATTGGTTATTCAAAAAGTTATTCAGATGATACATGAGTTAGGGCTCTTTTACCCTCCGACTCTAACTACTTTCAATAAATTATAGAAGAAAGGTTTGACCTGCTTCCGTCTAAAAATATTTAATCCTATAACTTTACTCGAGCTTCATTTCATAAATTATAAAAAAATCCTGATCTGAAATCAGGGTTATTGCAATACATAAACACCATTTGAACCGGTTTTATTCTGAAACACAACTATCAAGACAATGATATTAAATCGTTAATGCAGCCACAAGTTCATCTGGGGCGTACATAAAATTTCTCCTCTACATTACTTAAAAACCTATACAAACGCTTTTGTCTCTACCACCAACTTGCTAATTGCTAATAAGAAATTCTAGTCTCTTTATCAAGTCGAGTTTACCGGTAACATGATAAAAATTGACAGAAGGTATGATACTACCACCATTAACAACTGTAATTATACCTATGCAAAAGCCGACCAAAATTGTTTTCTTTGAGGTAAATCTGAAATGAGTAACCTGTCCTAGGGCACTCAAAAGTTGAGTGATGAAGAAGGCCCTCCGACAAAAATTTGCTGGATACTAGAAAGAATATATTCTGAAGCAACAAAAAAAGCTAAAGAGAGATGACAGATGAGACTTAAAGAAACAATATCTTACTGTACGCTGCAAACGCGGAACATCTACATTCTTGTTAACCACTCCATTTATTTTCTCCAAGGTAAAGGAAATTTATTAAACTATGCTATTTGTTAGAAGAGTACGCAATTATCACTCTCCTTCCAGATTTTAGAGAAGATAAATAAACAATCTAATTTGCTTTTTCCTTTCTTCAGGAATCCAACTAACAAGGAAGCTAGAACATAAACCTCCATGTACAGATAGAGACATCCCCTTCTTATTTAGTTCCCACTGATGAAATATCAGTTCATTTATTTTGAAGGGACACTGATGAAATATCTGGTAGACTTTGAGATCAGTAAAATCTTTTAAGAAGCCAAGGGCATTTTGCCTGTCCACATGAGAAACATACAAAGAAGGCAAATGGTATCATATATAACTAATGATATTTTGTCTTATTGCATGAGACACAGGTGCACTACATAAGCTGCATTTTGGCTGACAACTTGATTCAGAAGCATGGAAATTCGCAAAATACACAGCCAAGAGAGTACTTCATTAATGTGAAGAACCCAATCTCGTCAATGTAAACGGAAATTACCATGCAATTGCACTTCTATAGTCAAGAAGTAACCTAGTAAGAAAATAAGCGTTATCATATTTACAGGGGACATCAAATTTTATGATCCAGAAGGAGTGAAATGACTAAACACAAGACAAAAGTTGTACAACCAGAACACCTGCATCTAGGTGGCTCACATCGCTACCATTTCATATGGTAGCATGCCTACGTTGACATTTGGTCTTTATAAAGGGCCAACAAGAGATAAACACAAAACATGAAGGCTCTACTAGCTTGGGACTATGCCACTTAGCCATGGAATATCCAATACCAGGGTAGGTTTAGGAATTGAACTACTTCACAGGATTTTGTATTCAGCACTATCACTTAGATCTTATAGTTATACATTGATGTGGATATTGTTCAACTCATTTGGGGATTGATTTAATAATATTTATAGATTAATAGCTATAAACAATAGGTCAAAACGTGAAAACTCAGAATAAAAGAAATGATAAATAAGATATGAGAAATAAAACCAACGCAATCATCCTAGTTTCCCTAGGCATGTAGGAAAGAAAACAACTGCATACTCAAATAAAGCTTCAAAGCTTAAGAAATTTCTTCCTGTAATTTAATTGACCTTCATGTAAGTAGTTGGCTTTCATAAACCTTTTGAGACAGGGTTCTAGATAGGAAACAAGAAACGATCAAACATTGACTATGAAAGATCAAATACAAGTTACACCCTAGGCAAGTTGCTTCTAATCAAATACAAATTTTATATATAAGAAAAAACCACTGTGTGTGGCTGGAAAGATCCTATTATATGTCAGGAAAATCAGATTTTATTATAAAATAATTTGGGGATTATCTGGAAACTTAAATTTGTCAAATCGGATTCCATTTAAATAATATTTTGTGTACATTAGGCATTATTTTACTTCTTCATTGAGCTGTACCACTGCCCCTTGCCCCCTGCTCTTCATATTAGGAATAAGATACATGAAGTGGAGAGAGATCAACGGAACCTATCTCAACTCAACAAATCCCAATCATGTTAACTAGAACAGATCCCGGGATCGAGTGAAGTATAATTCTTTTTCACCTATATCAAATCTATGATATTTGCACAGAGGAACATTAACTATATCAGACTATATTTGATGTTATGCTTACCAGCATCCAGAAACCTAAACCTTTCACAAACCAATTCCATTTCTAAGCATAAAGGTGGAAAGATGATTCATTACCCTGTCCTAAAAAACCATCTATGTGGTTATGCAGATGACAAAGACATCATATATTGACAATATCGCTTCCATAGAAAAGTTATAAAAATTTTAGGTTCAAAGGATCTCCAATCTTTGTTGACAACACCAAAAACCGCCAACATTTTTTACCAATACAAACACAGAGACGTCCTTAGCATTCTACGTGTTCATTTGCCTCAAAAGTCACAACTTTTAACAATTCATCAACCTAAAAAAACACCAAGACAAAACATGATATACAGAGCATCCTATATACTAATTCAACAGCATATAGTTCCCTTGTTATGGCAAAAATGTTAAACACAACAAGAATTACGAAACCAGAAAATAACTCAATGCATGTTACTTGACTTCTTCAAAGAGAACACATGATAAAACCACATTTCAGCAAAACATCAAAGATAAATAGAACAGTGCAGTTCTCAACATAACAAGTGATAAAATGTCGATATCGTTAACTGAAATGTTAATTCATATATAATGGTAGTGAAGATTTACCAGTCTAAGCAGACAGGTCGGAGCCAGAGGCAGTTTCAAGAGAAACATTATTAAGCCTCTCGAGAGTCAAAATCAAAGCTTGAGTACCCAAATTGCCTTCACCATGAGCCTTGAGTGACAAGTAAAGCTGTTGGGCCAAAGCAAGCCCAGGCAAAGCAAGTCCCATACTTTGACACTCCTTCAAACAAATCCCCAAATCCTTAACAAAATGGTTCACGTAAAAACCAGGCTCAAAGTCTCTTCTAAGGATCCTACTACCGTACAAGTCCAACGACTTGGAACCGGCTGCTCCGCTGGAAATGGCGTTCAAGAAAAGCTCGACATTGAGTCCGGCCTTGTGGGCATAAACCATTCCCTCCACCAAACCCACCATCGTCGAAGCGATCGTGATTTGATTGGCCAGCTTCGCGAACTGGCCTTTCCCGCTGCCACCCATGTAATTTACTTTCCCCATGAGGGCAAAAAGGGGATTTAATTTTTTGACGGCTGATTCCTCCCCTCCCGCGAATATCGCCAGCGTCCCGTTCTTGGCGCCGAGGTCTCCGCCCGACACGGGAGCGTCGATTGCGGAGCAGTGCTTGGAGGAGGCGGCGGAGGATATTTCGACGGCGAGGGAGGGTTCGGATGTGGTCATGTCGACGATGAAGCCTCCAGGGCGGAGGCCGGCAAGGACGCCGGTGGTGGGATGGAGGAGGACGTGGCGGACGTCAGAAGGGTAGCCGACGATGGAGAAGACGACGTCGGATTGGGAAGCGACGGCGTGGGGGGAGTCGGCAAGGCGGGCTCCTAAGTCGAGAAGGGGTTGGGCCTTGGAGATGGTTCGATTGAAGATGGTGACGGTGTAGCCGGCTTTGAGTAAGTGGCCGCACATGGAGCGGCCCATGACGCCGGTGCCGATCCAGCCGACGCGGGTGTTGGAGGGGTTGATGAGGTCGGTGGTGGTGGTGGTAGCCATTGAGCGACGGAGGGAAGTGGAGAGGAGGCGAGTAAAGTGGGATTGGAGTGGCGGCAGTGGCATAGTGTTGACATGGTTGATGCTTATAATCGATTATCAAATTATCAACATTGGTTGGACCGGGTAATTTTAAGCCGACTCCGAGGTCCTTTATTTGGACTTAATTGTTCACTGCAACTGGATCTCGAACCACCACAGACAAACCCAATACTCCCTGTTGTTCTGTTTTTCGTTTTTCTCTTGTATCCATTGATTTTATCATTTAAAATTCTCAATTTCCTTTAAAAATAAAATAAAATTCTCAATTTATTATAGCCTGATTTTAAATTTAACTTTTTGTTTTTTTATCTCAACTTTGCATTTAAATTCATAAACTTAGATATTCATTTAATCTAAACTTTATCTAACTTTTAATCTTATATTAATATTATGAAAATTGATTATTGATTATATTCGTTGAAAGAGATTACTGAATATATTATGGACAATCAATCATAATTTAATTATTTTTTTATAAAAATATTGATAGAAAAATTTTTTATTTTAAATTCACATCTATCCTATAGCGACTCAAAACCTCTCTACAACATACGTGGTGTTCTCCAATGGTAATGGCTTGGCCTGAGTTTGGCTTGAGCAAGTAGATCTCCCTTGTTAAAAAAATCTTGATGATTTCCTTTTTGATCTTTGGAGAGTTAGGTTTTTCAAATTATCATTAGTAGATCTTCGAGGGATTGATGAGGGAGGATGAGGTTGTTCAGTAGCCGAATTTGGAGGCAACACATCAGAGTCTAAGATTATTATCAAAATTGGTGTTGCAGTAGGTGAGAGAGCTCATGGTTTTATGTTTTTTTTTTCCTTCTTTTGTAACGTCATTTTTTGGTTTAAATAATAATTGACTTCTTGTAGTTACTAATATTAAAGAATACAATTTTGATACCAAAGCATATGTGGTATTCTTCCATGGGGAAAAAATATGAAAGAGAAATGAAAAATTTTCAGATAACCAATTGGACAAGCAGGGGTTAATGCACAGAAATACGATGGCAAGCACATCGTGTATATATAAAGAACATCGGCTGGATCAAAACCTCTAAATTCTATGCAAAATCACAAAATGAATGCTGTATAGTCAATGCAACGACAGGATCACTAGCGTCAGGAATCAGAGCCATCTGAGCAGTGACATGAACATGGTTGAAAAATCCGATCTGTTACTCATCTCCAGCCCCAACAGTTTGGAAACACTACACAATTTAACCAAAGAAATTCAAGCAGTTCAGATGTTAAAGGACTGTATTTTGATTTGAATGTACATCTTCAAGATAAATATAAATAACAAACAAAACACTTTTTCAGGTTTTGAATTACAAGCAAAACAGCTAAGAACTGTGAACTAAGCTTTCAATTTCATAATCGAATAAGACAAAGATTACATGCTGAAACTTTTGTGCATGGTGTTTAACTTATATATCATCAGAGACCAACAGAATATAGTCTAGTTAGTAGTCACTATACATCAAAGCTTCTGGGGATCTCATTTTCCTGTCAAAAGCACAAGAGTCTCAACATGATCAGAAACGAAGAGCTGAGCTAAAAAAAGGAAGCTAAATGAAGAAGACAATATTATATGCACAGATATGGATGATGGATCTAAACCAAGCAGAGAAACAGAACCATTGTGTAACCGAAGATACAATACAACAATTTAAATAAAATAGGACGGAGCTGTATAAAACCCAAACGCATCCAGAAGTTGTTGAAAACAAATTAACACCGTAGACATAGTATATTCTGCTATCAATAATACGCAAGAGCTCCTTGGTCCAAAAAAAAAAAAAAAAAAAGCAAGAGCTCCTATTCAAAATTGGTCCTCAACAAATGCCTCACTTCCACCGTTGCTCACATTGTTTTACTAATCAATGACATACACCATGACTGCAATCTCCAATGTGACACAAACTTGCTAACACATGTCAACCACAATAAGAAAGCATTGAATTTGCCTTAAACAATGAAATTTTACTTACTTGATTCTCACTTAAACAAAAAAATTCAAGAATTCATACACAGAAATCTCTAGAATATAGAACCCTCAGAAAAATATTATGCATATACTTAGGACAAAATTGATGTCAAAATTACAGATTTGATCTGAATTATTATACAATGCTAACACTATATCTATTAAATAGAAATGGACTGAGACAGCATAAATTGTTGGAAAACAATCACATTCATCAGAGAAAAAAAAAAAAAAAAAAACCCCTTCAAACTGCAAACTGAAAATAAAAGATTGAAAAATTTGATGTGTCCAATTTATGACCTGAGTTTCTCATTTAAACTCATAAGAGGGCACGGGGGGTGCATCGAAACTCTCCAAGATCTCAGTCTTGCTTCCACTGGTGGTGGCCGCAGATTCCTTCTTTTTGCCTCCGCCAAACCACCCCCCAAAAAACCCCGAATCCGATTCTGAAGAGCTGGGTTGGGCCTCGTTGGCGGGCTGGCCCGGGAAGCCCGGAGGAAGACCTGGACCTCCCATCGTAGCAGGGACCGGATCCTCCATCAAAATCGGCATATCTTGGGGTCCGCTGAGGACTTTATTAAGCATGATGCCCGCTCCTTCGATGAGAGCCAGAAGGACGCCACCGAAGACGGCGGAACGAGCCGAGGCGCCGAATCCCTGGCGCATAGAGAGAAAGCCGCCGGTGGCGGCGCCTGCGAAGATGGAGTTCCAGGGATCCTCTTTCTGGCGGAGATAGACCATGGAGCAGTCAAAGGTGGAGAACAAGCCGCCCCAGACGGCGAAGCTACCGCCGACACGCGGGGCGTTCATGCGGACGGCTTGGGTGCCGCCGAGGAGGCGGGAGCCGGTGGGGGAATTGTAGACGCCTTTGAGGAAGTGGAAGGCGGAGCCACCCACCGCCCCCATCCCGAAAGCGCCACCGATGTCGTCGAGAATGCGATCGGGGCAGGGTTCTCGAGACGTCTCCGGAGTTCCCATGGCAGGTTTTGGTGTTGTTTGTTGTAAAAGAGGCGTGAGATTTTTGTGGGGTTTTAGTTATTGTCTATGGCTTTTTGTTTCAAGACAATCCTAGGTTTCGTTTTTAAGCGGCTTCAGGCGGTGATTTCACGCAAAAGTCCCTCCTCCTTTTCCCTAAATATCACCAATCATAACATATTTTCTATTTAATTAGTTTTTAAATTAAATTTTATAACTTCTCAATAAGTGTGGTTTCCTATGCTATGTAGTATTGGATTATTCTAGTTTAATGTGTATTCTACTTTAAATTATATTATCATAGCTGAATGTGATCTGATTATAAAAACCTTTGGTCATTCAATCTGGTTTAGAGTTTAACTTAAGTCAAGGTTGAATTATATTTTATAGTTTAATGTGTACATTTTATGATAAAAAGTACCATTCATTTAATTTGATATTATTTAAGATTGGAGCAATCTTTATAATGATTTCTGAAAAAGAGAAAAAATATATATTTTTTGAAAGTAGAATAAATTAGATTTTAGATAAAGGTTAAATTATAAACACTTAAATTTTTTATTTTAATATTTAATTACTTATTTTTATTTAAAATATTACTGAGTGTTTATTAACTTTATTTATTTTATATTTTGAATTAAGAATAATAGATAATTAAATATTGTTAAAAATGATTATTAAATATTTAAAATAAATTTAATTATATAATACAATAAATCACTGAGCAATCTCATTTTATCTCAAAAATTGATGATTTATTTCAATTTAAATTAAGATTATTTTCTTGAAGAAAAAGAAATTCATTCCATACCATAGAAATTAGTGAATGATCATAACTTTGAAGGCACGATGTATAACATGCACATTGATAGGCGTGTTTAGATTATAGATTCTAATATCATAGTTATTCAATTAAAACACAATGTGCTTATTCTATTAAAATATAAGATGTAAAAGTAATCATTCGAGATGTGCTATAATGAGTACATATTTGAATATCGGTATTAACAAAAAAAAAAAAAAAACACATTGAGCAACTTTAAATTGAAGTTGATTAAGCTACTCTAATATAAATAAGGGTTTAATTATGTTACCCAACGACTAACTTATCTCTCAATTAGAGCTCTTATATTGATATCAATAACCACATTTATGACTAATCTAAAGGCTTCAATTAAAGAGTAAAGTTAATGGTTGAATAAGGTAGTTAAACTCTATAAATAATAAAAATTTTAATGGAAATAAGGCAATATTATTCTCAAGCCACAATCATTCCAATTCTCGTTTACCATTTAAAAGGGCAAAGTGGTAATTCAGAAGAGATGCGGTTGGCTGAGTCAAGTCAGGCAGGACTGCTGGAAAATCAGAAATGAGTTTGTGCACCCTAATCACCACGACGACGTTTTGATTGCTGCAGACTTGCCATTGGTTCACCGTCTAAAACCCCATAAAAGATAAAACCTAAAACCCAAAACCATTTCTCAATAAACAAGTTAAAATCTTGGTAGCAATTCATGGGTTGCGTATAATGCTGCTCGAAATCGAATAATCAAAGAGCCAGGTACTCCCTTTTTATCGTCGATTTATTTATCTCACAAGAAAATCCTATCCATTTATTTACTGTGCACAATGCTGTCTAATCTGACAACTAGCCAGGCACTGCCTTTGGCAATTAGAGTTTCTTCACAACCCACCAGATTCTTTAAACTTTTCCACTCAAAATCTCAATATTTAGCAACTGGGTCTCAACCAAAACCTCCACCAAACCCCAATTTCGTTAATAGTGTCCACACAACTGATAAAAGGTTCTGCTTTTGAAACCCACCAAATTTTCAAATGAGTTTTGTCTTAATTCAATGGCGATGGGCGCTTTAGGTTTAGCAAAACCAACAAGTTTGTGTAATGTGTTTAGGACGAGAAGTGGTATAAAAAGTTGTGGTTCTATTAGAGGTAGGAGTTTTTCCAGTTTGAACGCGGTGAGAGTTAGTGAAGGAAGACGTGTTTCAAGAGCTAGAAAACCGTTATCGTTGTTAAAATCAAACACAAGTAAGGAGGCTAGAGGGTTGGGTAAAGTGAGAAATACCAAGACTAGTCGTTCGTCTTGGGAGGAATCAGCAGACAGATTGCAAAATGTGAGTACCAGACATTCCTCTTGGGAGGAATCGGCTGAAACCTTTGTTGCGAATAGAGAAAGTAGAAATAGAACGGTAGGTATGCAAAAGAATTGTGGAAACGATAACACTCGAAGCAGTGCAAGTGTTGAGGAAGAACAAGTAGAGGTTTTTGGTGATTCAAGACAGGATACGATTAGGAATAGGTCCAGAGGTGACGTAGGACCTGGGGGGTCTGACAAACCTGAATTCCGAAGGTGGAATAAGCAGGAAAATTCGGGCAGAAAGACTTGGAAAGAAGCCACTGAATCAAGTGTACCTAAGATGGTTGGTGAAGGGTTATATGGGGTAGGTCCTGTTTTGGCTGCGTTGTCCTCTGGGAGAAGAGAATTCTATGCATTGTATGTTCAAGAAGGATTAACTTTGAGTAGTAGTAATAGGAAGAGGAAAGACAAGAAAGGTTTTGAGAAAGTATTGAAGATGGCTGAAAATATTGGGTTAAGCATTAAGGAAATTTCAAAGCATGATCTTAATATGGTTGTCGGTAATCGTCCTCACCAGGGTCTTGTGCTAGATGCTTCTCCGTTGGAGATGGTGAAAATAAAGGAGTTGGATCCTATTCCAACTGAGGAAGATCATCCCTCTCTTTGGGTAGCTTTGGATGAGGTTACTGATCCGCAGAATTTGGGGGCCATCATTAGGTCTGCTTACTTCTTTGGAGCTTCAGGGGTGGTGTTGTGTGCAAAAAATTCAGCCCCATTAAGTGGTGTTGTGAGCAAGGCAAGTGCAGGCTCACTTGAATTGATGGAGTTGAGGTATTGCAACAATATGATGCAATTCTTGATATCCTCAGCTGAAAATGGTTGGCGTGTTCTTGGAGGTTCGGTTTCTTCCAAATCTATTGCCTTGAATGAGATTCCCCCTGGTCCACCAACAGTTCTTGTTCTGGGCAGTGAAGGCACTGGATTGAGGCCTTTGGTGGAGAGATCTTGTACTCAATTGGTTAGAATCCCCGGAAATATTCCTGTCAATGTGACTGCCCAAGTAGATGATATGGCTTCTGATGTACATTCTGGTTCCTCATCAGCTGAGCAGTTTCGATTGTTTATGGCTGTGGAGAGCTTGAACGTCAGTGTTGCTGCAGGTGTGCTTATTCACCACTTAATTGGACACCATTACCACAAAAACTGCCAGACAGGAAATAATTCAACTGAGGCACTTGATTGAGGTATGGTGGCTATTACATCTAAATTGTTCTGTGTCTACTTCTAGAAGAAGATCCAACCGTTGGTTTACTTGTCATTGTATGCAAATTGTAAAAATTTAGCAGCAGTTGTGGGGATTTCTTGAAATTGGAAGTCGGTTCAATGTTTCCATGGCCTTTAACCTCTTGATGGGAAACTGTACGATATAGAATGGTCACTTTGATCAATAGATAAGGAAGTGGTGCACTAAGGATGAATATTTTTAGTGCAGGAGTTTTGCTTATTTGGCACTTTTGAGTTTTGCCCGGCCTCATCATGATGATTGATTTGTCATTTATCTCCAATTCACAAGAAATAGCTTTACAATTTTGACCAGCTTCATAGTTTCTATATTGTACCGGTGTTTTAATAAAAGGTTTAACTACCTTACTGGTTGGATAAGGTTACCTATCAATAACAATCTATGGATATTCTTTAATAACCATCCTTACAATTAATTCAAAGTTTGTTATTTATGAGTAATTTTACCCAACGAATAAAGTAACTAAACCTTTGAATGAAAAGACCAACACACTAATGAATTAAAAAACCAATCATGAATATGATAACTGTTTTGTTTTTTCTACACAAATAACTGTTGTTAATTGTTTAAATTAAGAACCAAAAACAAATGCCTCGAAAAATGGAAGGGTATCCATTTGTTAGATCTTGAGATGCCCAATGGTAACTATTTTCTATGTACTAAAGTATTAGTGCACATAGTTTAAGAAAAAAAAATGGTATTACAGCACAGGGAGCAATCTTCTTTGTTTGTTATATCGGTATGTTTCATGGTTTGGCAAAGATATTCCAAGAACATAAATAGCCAAGGTTTAGGTCCCTTTAAGGTGATTGGCACCAGAAGTTTTTCAAGTTTTGTATCTCATGTTCTCTAATACATGAACAAAGTTTCTTTCTCCATTTAAGATTGTGCCTTGGTTTTTGAGGAATGATAACAATCGAGATAATAGAAAAAATATTTTGATAGTAGCATTTAAAACACGGTCACGATTTTGAACTTTGCCAATTACTTTTTTATCCTTTGTTTTTTTTATTTTTCCATGAAAAATCGTTGTTACAAGTTAACGTCTTTAATGTTGTGGTAAAATGTCACATTTTTTTAATTTTAGTAGCATCATGCACATTCATGATATGAGGTTCTGCTAGAAACTACCGAGTGCTGTACGGGACATTCAATCGAAAGTACTTTTAGAAATGGTAAATCCATGAAATTTTAAATGGTTATAAATTAGCAGCTGGTGGGTGGTGCAGTTGGCACCACCATCCTTTCTCTCCTTTGAGAGTGTAGATTTAGTTTAAAGCAATTTTCACCTATATATGTCGGTCTCTCCTCTTATTTCTGAGAGCTTGTTTTAGATTATACGTCAAAGTTTACACCAAAAGATCCCAACTATATTACTTGTACTTATAAAATGTATTAGTTCAAAAAAAAAGGGCTCTACGTCTATAGCCATACCTAAAATTTGAAATACAATATGATAAGGTTTGTAAGAATTAATAGGTACCAATAGTAGCAGGCTATAAGTTTATAACCATACCTAAATTTTGAAAAACAATACAATAAGATTTGTAAGAATTGATTGGTACCGATGGTAGCCCGTAGTGGGTTCACCGGTTAAGAAGAGTTTTTGGATCCAATCTTTTATTAGTGAACTTAAAAGTAAAGATATATTTATACTATTTTACTTTTATTTTAGAAAATAGTATTAATTTTAATATGAATTTTCAAACTAAAGTCTAATTTTTAAAATAATTTCTTTATTTACATTATTAATATTGCGAACAAATGATGTGAAAAATAATATTTCTTCATATCCTTTGTTGGCGAAGTATTATCATTCAATTGGTAAGTAAAGAAAAATTTTAAAATTTTTTTTTAATTTAGTCTATTTACAAACAAGCCCTCGTACATTATTCTATTTATTGGGCGAAACCTGCAGTCGCCTGAGTGAAAAACCAGCAAAGTGAGCGTATATTTATGTTTTTGGGATAGCAAAGTGAGTGTATATGTGCAGCCCACAGACGAGAATCAGATAACAAAGAAATCCAACTCAAAAACAGCACCTTAACAGTCTCTAAGTTATCGGACTACCCATTTTTACAGGTACCTTTTTTTTCTCATAATTTGTTCATGTATTTTTCACTCTTCTAATGATCGTGTACACAACTAGTAAATTCACTACTACCCACTTATATAATGCTTTAACAAGCAATGCTCAGCTTTTTTCTTTTATTAGTGTCTGGAAGCAGAGCAAGGTGGTGGGTTTGATTGAGATATGGTTATTGTTGCGGTGGCATTAGTTTTATGCGCCGTTTTGGGAGCCTTTGTTTTGATCTCACGGCACCCTAAATCTGGTAATCTTTAGATTCACTTTTTAGTTGTTGAAAATTTGATAAATTAATTCTCGAGTGTTTGTTTGATTGGTGTAGTCTTGTTGAATGCAGGTAGTGTAAAAGCTGTTCACTCGAATGCTAGCAAAAATAAGGTATTCTTCGACACTTGGTATAAATGCTGTTCTGTCTCGTGCAATGTAATATTTAGAGGGCATTTTGAGTCTTATTTCATCTGTGGTTAGTTGCACGGATCCAACTAAAAATGTGTTAGTTAAATGTAGTTATGTTTGAATTGTAATTTTTTTTTAGGGGTCTAAAATCTACAGCAAAGCTGAAGTTTCTTTGCATAATAAGAGAACTGATTGCTGGATCATCATCAAGAACAAGGTATCATAGCTGTTATTATTGGCTTGATGGGCCATCGAAAACTTGGAAGATGCTAATGTGATGTTGGTTCCTTAATGTTTCTTGCTTCTTTTTGTTTTTAATGACTGCAGGTTTATGATGTTACCTCATATGTAGAAGAACACCCAGGTGGTGATGCTATTCTAGCACATGCTGGAGATGATTCAACTGAAGGTTTTTATGGGTATGCATCTGTGAGCTTTACTCCTATGTGTTTTCTCCTTTTCCAACACCCACTTCAGTTATTTGACAGTAGCAGTCAATTCTTTAAATCTCTTAGTTGTGCATCGATACATGGTAATTGGGGCTTTTCTAATTGTGATGGACCATTTCAGTTGAAGGCTATAACAATCTTGAAGATGATTAAAAAAAACTGTACATGTAAAATAGAGCTAACAAAAGTGAATTAGATCAATAAATGTGGACAGTCAATTATCTCTATACACTAGTTTTAACATGTTCCTTTAGGACATAGAGTACACGTTAAGACAACCCTAAATCTAATTTTTATCAAAAAGGATGAACTGTTATTAGATTTAAGACTTAAGACATGACATTGAACACTTAGTTTAAATAAATCATGGCTTAGAAATTAGAATAGCTGACTGGATACTTACACTGAATCACTGTAGTCAAATTGTTAATGTGTTCAAAAGCGGGCTATAATCTTTATAAATGATGCATAATTAAAATGAACTAATTATTGTACATAATTCGTGCGAAGTTAAAATAATTCCTAATTTTCTGATGGCATTTTAAATGCTTGATTTCTATTTTCTGAGGTGCAAAACAGGATCATTATCTGAATTTCCACATGTGGTGGAATTTTAGCTTAAGTTTTACAGTCCCTTTTTTTTTACCTGATGATGTTATGTACTTCGATAATCTATTAACACAATTGCTTTGACTTGTATGTTTATGGCCATTAAATTTCTGAATGTTTAAAATTTCCTTTCCATTTCACTTGGCAGGCCTCAGCATGCTACCAGAGTGTTTGACATGATTGATGACTTCTATGTCGGAGATCTAGAGCAGTAATTTATGATTGTAAAATTAACAAGACAGTGCACTTTGAAATTTTTTTATCCTGTTGGCTCTTTAGCCTAAATGTAACGTTCTCTTTATCGTGCACCTTTTTCTTGTGGCTAGTTACTTTTTGGGAGCATTCTATGATGATTTCTTTACACATACTTGTCCAGCTTCAACTAGATAAGCAATTGTTGGTCAGATTTATCCAATTTTGTTTCAATTGATTGATTAGGTCCATAATAGGATTAACTAATATGCTCAAGACAAACCAACAAATGTAGAAGCTTGCAAGGGGTCAGCCTAGCTCAGCAGCATCACAGGATACGGATTCACAGTTCAACTTCAAACCACTTACTGATAAAACCAATTTATTTCATCTAGTCTGATGTTTTTGTCTCAGCTGATTTCTATAATAAGCTCTACCGCACAGATAGCTTGGAGGAGATTACTTCAGCTAGTTTTAACTAATTATAATCGTTGTTGGTATGATAAACACATAAGATGGTTTGGATCTGAACAGTAGTTTATGGTTCATTTAATTCAACGGTATTATAAGCACTGTAATTTTCTTCCACATTCGTAATAATATTGTACTCATTAGCCTCACTGCATCCGTAGAAATGTATTATTAACACAAAAAGAAAAATCAGATATTGCTCAAATTTTTATCCAGTTTGAATTGATTTGCTATCTCACGCTTACAAGATTTATTTCACCGTGCTTAAAACCCACTACCATTGGTAAGTTTATGCTCGATTGCTAGTTGATAGAAGTGATAATGGAAAATGCATTCATCAAAATTATAATACAGTTTCGTGGGGTGGTCTGCATAGTACTTCAAAATCTCTATAGTTTTTATGCCATTCGCGACAACAAATCGATAATAATTTTCTAAAACATTACAAAACAACGTTACAAACTGCTTTCGAATTTTGAGGGACCAATGAGGGAGAGAAGGAAAATCAATACTGTACATTCAATAAATCCCAACTCATTCAAATAGCACAATCAGATTTAAAAAGAAAGGAAAGGAAGCTCACAACACTACTGTCTGAGATCTGACTTTCTGCTGTATATGAATTTATAAAATAACAAAAGTAAAGTCAATATAAATTACAATGGATTGACACTGAAGAATCAAATCGGTTGAATGGAGGTTAAAAAATGAGCCAAAACTTCCTAAATCACTAAAACCAATCAATTTGAATTTTCCAGGATAATTTACTTCTGAAGCCCCGGCCGCCCTCTGATCTCTAAGTAGCAAGAAAAAAAATACACGATATTGCAAGAGAAAACTTAATTCTACCCATCATATTTTTTAGGCTGCCACCACTGCCCCAAACTTCTAGCCAAGGAGCTGAGGAATGAAACTTTCGGAGGAACTCCTTTTTTCCCATATAAATGCTTTCCTCCCAAATCTGTAAATTTTGGACCCATATCCTTGCTTCTATCAATCTGCAGAATATATGAACATGGTTACTGAAAAGAAGTAGTGAAACACAACTGAGGCTTCTTATGTTTGCTTCATCGCTAAATGACTACATTATTCCTTCTGTTTCTATAAATTGACACAGCGAAGCATTGTCCTTTCAACCAAAACAAAATCAACTGCAGATGTTTTAAGAAAAAAAAAAAAATCCTATCTTCTATCTTCAAGTAGATATGTTGCCAGAAAAAATATATATATATATATATAAATGAGATGAAGCAACAGAAGTTACTGGAACCGTCAACTGTTGCACTTATGCGCTATAGATAGAGCCTCTGCATTACATACCAGGTACATATGAATGTCCGGGCAGTTAACTTGAAAATGACATTTCAAGCATTGATCTCAGCAGGATATTGTGTTGAAATTATACCCAACAGGAGAATATTAGTAATTTTGGCTTTAGTGGCATACCTTGCTTATTTTCCCATTCTCCAAGTGGTATCTGATACCAGACCAATTTATAGACTGACAAAAATGAGAACGAAATGCTGACAAGGGGTATAAAAAGTTGTCCACCAGCATCGCAATAAATACCTGTCAGGTAACAAATCATTTCAGAATCATTAGTAAACAATTTTCATTCATTTCATAATGTCCAAGCTCTCAAACAAAAAATGTTCAGATTTTGGAGTTAAGTACACAAACAAAAATCAAAACGCATTTAAAACTTTAACTCTTTTTGCTCCATAATCTTACTAATTAAAATTTCACATATCTCATCAAAGAACATAATTATGTCTCATGGACGGCCAAATAGAGGAGCAAAAGAGGTCTAGGGATCAATTCTCCAAGCAGCAACATTAGAGCAGGACTCATCTTAATCTGTTTTTGTGTATGGGGTAGGGTGACTGGGTCAGGTAAGGTGTGTTGTAACCAACAAACTTCATCGTACTATGTTCTTTACCAAATCCAAGCAAAAGATGGCATGTAGATAGTTAATTCTTAACTAAAGATCAAAAGAAACACAAATTCAACAATTTCACTTATTCAGTTTGAAGGTCATAATTCAATCCAATCCACTACTATTAAAAGCTGAAGGTAGATATGAAGGAAATCAAGATAGGGAATTATGAAAATATCTACGATAAACAAATGCAATTGGTAATGCTATTTAACACTGAGAAGTCTGCAAGTCCTCACACCAAGTAAAGAGAGCTAAAAATACTTACAAGGAGCCAATTATAAGTGGCAAGTGAAAGTCTGGGTGCCTCAGGAGACAACAAGTTGCAAAGTTGAACTTCTATCCTTGTTAAATTCCACATTGAAAAAAGTTCTATCAATGTGCATATAGCTAGGCAGCTTGCCAGTAACAACCCTGGGAAAAGCACAGTTTAATAAGCTGTAAGAACATATAATCATTACATAAATAAGCAAAAGTAAAATTCTCTAGCTACAGCTTCTGATTCCTAATACACACGTTTTTGAGCAAAGAAATTACAACCTCCAAAAGTGAAAGCGATTTAAAATGCTCCACTGGACATAATGATTGTTACGGATAATTCTGGTTGAAAAATTAGAAAGAAAATACCCCTAATCCTGATACGAGAATGTGTGAAATAATGAAATATATTACAGTGCGAAGGGGCCGGGAGTGACTGTGATCTGTCTGTAACATTCAGTATTATATGATAATTGACATAATAGCAAGCAAGAGTTTGTGTAATTACTTTTCTGTATAATCTAATTGACTGGAAATCCTACTTATACAAATCCATCTAAGATACAAGAGCTGTATCATCCCTTGATGGTCCTGTAGTGATGGTACAGAAAAGGTTAAACAGAACTTCGTCCTGCATTAGGAATTTAGGACTCTTCAGATTGGTTTCATCTCCACTAACGCTAACCTACCTACAAAGGAAAATTAGGGTGCTCACCACCAGATGTAATGTTTGTTTCCTCAACTGAATACCCTTTGACATAGGTTCTCACTGCTGCTGCAATATGTACCACGGCCATAATATATGGTGCTACAAATACCCATGATAAATAGCAGTGGGACGTAAACAACGCACGATTCATCATCCAATTAACATTTGTTGTGTATGATTCCAAAACAAATGTTTGCTTCCTCAAGTAATTCCAGTACCTACACCAAAAAAAAAAAGAAAAAAAAAGTATTAAATGATTACACTAGATTAAAGATTATTAGATTTTATATCACAAACCTTCCAAAATTAAGATCGCTTGCAAGGGGGTGAGGAAAAACAGCAACTGGAGGTGAAGTAATGAGCCTCTTATGGGCACCTGGGAAGAGAATGCCAGAAAAACTTAACAGCTAGTGATAGTAAAAGGTTGCTTCCAGTCTAATACAATCAAGCTGTTGAGATAAACTACAGTCTATTGATGAGCAAATTACCAGCTATAGCTGCAAGAGTCATATCATCAGAGTATCCACCGTCTCTTAGTCCCGAGACCACGCCATAACGGTCAAGTCTAAAATCATCAGCATGCATCTGAAAACGATATAGAACAATAAGAATAACATTTCAATTTTGCACATGCAGAACCTCAAAAGATCAGATAGCTACTTGCCATCATGCACCCTCCCCATAGAAAGAATGTTCTCCCACCAGTAGCAAAGCCCATCGAACAAGGCTGTAGACCCAAATTTGAAGGTTGAGAATAAAAAATAATAATAATAATAATAATGTGAGTTGTAATCAGGATGAAATTAGTCTTACAAGTATAATTATCATAGCATGAGAAACGAATTAAAAACCATAAGTTGCAACATACCATATGATATTCATAGATACAGTAACTTCCTAAGCTTCCAGAAGGTAAATCAAGAGGGTATCCAGTTTGAATAAATATCTGCACACCATTGGAAAGAAGATTAAAAAAAGTAAAAGGAGACGAATGTTGAACCAATATACACCCAAAAAAATATAGTACACAATTATTTAATAATGATACAGCCGACCTTTACAAAAGGCATGTGCATATGTGTGTAACAGTACCTCAGGATTTTTCTCCATCTCAGCAGTGAGGGCTCCAATCGTCCCAGGGTGAAGCCTGACATCATCATCCAAAAACAATACATACTTGGTATCTTTATGCATGTTCTCTACTCCAACCTTCATAAAAGCAATACAGTTTATATGATTTAGCACTAAACCTTGCTACAAATAGAGACAGATTAACAAAGTCACACATGCAAACAACTAGTCTCAACAAAGCTAAATGAGCTCAAATTTCCATATGAACTTGTAAATGCAGCAGTTAGCTGAGTCTTTCTATACATATATTACTCATTCAAACAGTTAATTTCATCCAAAAACTAGTCTCGGCAATATATCAGCCAATTAAACATACAAGAACTTTATCCAAAACATCCTGCTTTCTCATGGAATAAGTACAGTAACAAAATAATAAAAGAAAATTTTCATATAAAACTTACGCCAAATTGTAAACTTTTCACATACCAATTGGTTGTGGATTTTCTGGCTACAAGTTGTTGACAACCCAGCTACAACAATCTTAGCATCAAAATCATCCTGTTAACGCTCAAATAAATGCCAATCAAGAAGGGAAGACACGGTGATGGTGTTAAGAAGATCTCATAAACAAAGAAGAGCAAAAGGTCAATTGCACATCTAATCATAACATGCAGAGAACACTTAACCACAAGAACAAAGCACATTAGTAGAATTAAATATATATACCTTAAAATCTGATATTAATCGAGATACTGCAAGGTATGCAGGGTCTTCCGTACTTTCAACCACGAAAAGAAATTCTAAAGGACCGCCATAAAGAGATGTAACCTGCATTGCAAATTCCGAAGACCTCAAAAAACATTATTACTTCAAGCAACTGGGAGGAAAAACTTCTCTATAGTTTTTCATCAGGACTAGAACAACAATTTTACAATAAAGACAATCTTGAAACCTCATCCAAAAACCATGTATTAGCTTCAAGAAGTAGAAGCACCTCACAAAAAATAAAATCTCTAAATAATAAAGCAAAAAAGTTTTTTTTTTCTTTTTTAAATTTTAACTTTACTAACTTATCACCTGAATATACATAAAAACTAACTTGATGGTAACACTAATATCCAACACACAGAGATTTAAACTTTCTCCTCATGGCAATGCCCCCAAAGTGAGTCAGAGAGAAAAAGTATAATGTATATGCCTAAATACAAACTAAACCCCCCAAATAAATACTGCAATATTTAATCTTGCTAAATATTGGTGGCACAAAACCAAACATAGGCAGAAATGAAAAAGGATCAACAAAATTTTTCAACCCTTTGCAGAGAAAAAATCACCTAAGAGAAAGGGCTTATCAGATTGTCCACCCTAAAGTCAAGACTCACCTGACTCCTCCAATTGGTAAGATTGTGTTCTCCAAAACCTTTTAGAGGCATGACAACAGACACCTTGGGTAGGTTGACCTGCTTTGAGTGCTCAAGTTCGTTAACATCGTGACAAAGAAATGCAAAGCTATTGCCATCTCTCATCCTATCTTTCATTTTCTTGATCTCTCTGTTCCTGAGACACAAGAAGGAAAAAATTCGTCATTTACAGCATAAAGACTTGTCACCATTATGTATCTTAATCAGCAAATCTTCATACCTGACATAGGCAGCTAAGGCCCATCCAAGAGCAAGAGTCAAGCAGATTGCATATCCCTACAATATATGTAATTAAAAAGAAACTAAATTAAAAAAAAAAAAAAAAATTAAATGTATTCATGTATAGCAACTTGATATAAATCCAAAAGCCAAAGATTGTCAGTTTAATCATATTAAAATTTTGGAAATTAGAGTTCGAAAAAAAAAGGGGATCCGAAAATTAAAAAACAGAAAAAGAAATAAGAGGTGGGTCTGGATAGTACCTGGATCTGAACAGAAACGGCAAGAGGAGTACAAAAAGCTCGGGCGAGAGAGAAGAGGAGCGCATCGATAGAGTCCAATGCAGGCATTGTATCTCTATCTTTCTCTCCCTCTCTGCGTTTTTTTTGGGTCAAATCTCCTTCCAAAACAGAAACCTAAATTTTAAGCCCTCTTATGGATTTCTCAGATCACCTTCAATGGTAATCCGAAACAAACATAAATACCGACACACACAACCACTCAACTTCTCTGAGAGAGAGAAAACACAGGGTAACTCTGCTCCACCGCGATTTGTTTTTTATGTTTATATATATTAATTTTTATTTTGTGCGTCTATGTGTGTGTTGATTGAATGATGGGAGAGGGAGAGACCGTTAGATGGGTGGTTAATTATATCATGCGAGAGAGAGACAGAGAGAGAGGTTTTGGATTGGATGTGGTGCAGGCGTGTGAAGTGGCAGGCACGTGTGGATGCTGTGTGTTTTTAGTCGTTTTCTTATTTTTCAAGAAGATGCCACTTTGTAAACCGAATCTTCCTCTTGCGCTGTCGCTCTTCTTGACAATTATTACATGTCAAAGCGTCATCATGAAATTCGCATATTAAATGCATATCCTCTTGCCAATTCCTCTCCTTGTTTTTTACACATTCCATCCTCACTCTTGGCTATTGCCATTCCTTTCTATTTTCGGTATGCTTTAAGTTTTTAACAGGAGGGCTTTTTTTTTTTTGTTTTTTCTTTCTTTACTATTTCACTCCTTTGTATGCCTTTGGCGATGACACGGCAAAAATTTTCGTTTCCCAAAGAATAAATTTAATTCCCTACAACAACGCCCCTTTTTATTTTTTTGAAAGATACAACAACGCTCTTTATATGAATATGAATAATAAATTACATTAATTATTTGGATTTTAAAATAGATGTGCATAAGAGTGGTATTATATGTTAGAAAATATTAACATATATGTTTAAAAATATATATATTAACATATATCTAAAAGGTTGGACAATAATAATATAGAATAAAAACAATAATAATATAAAAATAAGGAGTAGTATTGTCCTTTCACTTGGTTATGCATGGTCAATGGTTTATTTTAATCATAGACTTTAACAATAGCAGTTATTTGTGTCATTATTTGTAAGAGTCATCTATAACTACAATTAAGTCTAATGTTGGGAGTTACCTCTTTTATCTTTTGGTAAGAAAATTTGTATATAAATTCTTCAAATTTTTATTTCTTTCAACGGAAGAAATAAAGTTTAAATTTGAGATTTGTTCTTCAGGAATAAGTATGATTACAATCAAATTATACCTATCCATATTCGATAATTTGTTTGAGTTAAAATTTGATCTAATTATATTTCTTTGGAGGATAAACAAAGTAGCATAAATGTTGGAGTAGTATCTCAAGTTGAATTAGCTGAAACTTAATTAAGTTTTAGTTTGAGTTTTCAGTAGTTTGTTTAGCACGCTAATAATAATGAGGTGGCAAGTTATTATATCTCAATGATTAGGATTACTGGTGATATGACAGCTTGTTATGAATTAATGGCTAAGATCTGGTTCTTGATTGATTTGTGATTAACACACTATAAGTGTGTGTGAATGTATTTTCTGTATGAAAGTATAATACATGATCACATATGGAATGTTGAGAGTTTCATGTTCTTGATGACTCTTGATGAAATCAATTCTTCGTTTTTTGTTTTGAAGATTAGCTTTCATTTTCATTTAGTTTAGCAATAGTTTACAATAAAATTTGAAAGTAATTGGCGCTTCGAAAAGGCCTGTTCTTGGCCCGCTCTTGTAATCGGTTAGTGTCTATAATAGAGGTAAATGCTGCCAATGTTGCTTTTGAGATTAATTCTTATAAGTTTTTCTTTGAAGAAGCTAGTTGGTTAATTGATGATATTGTGGCTTTGTGCAAGGAGATGGGTGTCAAAAAGTGTCAAATCATTTCTTGAAATGGAAACCGTTTGGTACACAAATTAATATTTTTAGCCATGTTCTTAAGAGATAATCTTTATTGACAATCGATCAACATATCTTGTATTTTCTCCGATGTCATTGATTTTTGTAAGGGCTTGTACTTGCTAATGAAAGAATTTTATTTTTTATTTTTATTGTTTTTTTTTAAAAAAAAAAAAAAAAAGAAAGCCCAAAAGTAGTGTGATTCTAGCTAGAATAAATTAAAGGTACCAGGGCATGGAGAGAAAAGTGATTCCTCTTGAAAATATGGATGATCTATTTAGACATTGCCTTTTCTCTCCTTGGCCCTTGCAAATTGAAATGCGGAGGAGTGGCAGTAGTCAAAATTTGATTGAAAATAGCTATAATTTACATGAACTTCGCATGATTACCTGTACGCTAATTGATATTTGATAATACGCAAGTCGAATATTCTTTTTTTTTTTTTTTTCCTTTTGAGAAAAAAAAAAATTCAAACATCAATCTTGGAAGAAAAGATATTAAACATGGAAAGAAACTGAATTTACAAAACCAAATTCGGATTGTAGATCTGCTCAAAAAATAATAAATTCGGATTGTAGATGGGCTTGTGCCTTGTTGACTAAACACACAATCCAACTGTATGTGTGTTGCAAGTTCTACACCCCCTATGTGCACCCTATGTGCACACCCCCACTTATAAAGCTTGGGTTCTCCGCACCTTTATGTGGTTTTCGTCCATCTTTGTATGGGTTATTCTCCCGCTCATATATAAGTTGCTTCCGTATCCCATATATGCATCCCTTCACTTATAAAATATAGGTTTCTCTCACCTTTGTGTAAGCTGTTATTCCACTCATATGTAAGTTGCTTCTACATCTCATATATGGATTATTCCCCAAATTTGAGTGGGTTATTCTCTCCACGCATATATGGGTTGCTCTCTCCCTTATGAAAGTTGTTTTCCAAGTCACGCTCTAAAATCATACCATGTTTGATCCTGATTGATTCCCGAGCTTGTATCAGTAAAAAAAAAAAATTCGAATTTAATATGAGAAATTAATGTCTTTAATGTTTGTTAATTTTGCTTTGAGGATATGACTCATGAGCATGTGGATATGTGACTTATATCGGAATCTGGAATTTTAATACACTGTTTGTCTCTTTTGTGGAAATTTTAGTGAAAATTTTCATGTTCTTTTTTTTTTTTAGATAAAATTTTCCATGTTTATGCTTGAAAATAACAAGTCACAAGTGCGTATTAATTTCAAAATATTAAAAATAAGTTCACATCAGAAAGGAGAAATCAATGGATAAATATATTTAAAGTTAATAATGAAAATTTTAGAGATGTACCAAAATCCATCAATGTTAATCACTGTTATTAAAAAATGAGCTAAAGAAAATTTATTTAGGGTTAATGTATTGGAACATAATTTTTAGGAGGATTAAGTTAAGAATTTTATAAAACCAAGTGGTAAACATAGAATTTCTTAAAACATAATTTGATTTTTTTTTTTTTAAGATTATATGTAAAACACTCCTTGTACATAATTTAAAAAGTGCATGGTAGAGATTTGAACCTGTTATTAAAATGGATGTAGAGTTACATAACCATATGAATTAAAAGAGATGTGCAGGATCAAATCGAATTGGCAAGTAACATCATAATCAATTTATCATAGATTTCTACTTACTTAAAAAATTTTGCTTGATAAACGATTGATAAGTGATTGAATGAAATGGATTAGTTTGTCAAGCCAAGAGCGACAGGTAAAATCACTTTATTGAATTCCTATAAGCACTTGATTGTTGTCATACCTAATCTATTATTGCATTTTGTCAAACATATTTTGGATTTAAAAGCCAGTTGTGATGGTAACTCTTGCACGGAAGAAAGGTTGTAGGCATTTTTTTATTTTTGTTTTATTATTATTATTATTAATTTTTTTTTTAAAAGAAGGAGGTGTTAGGGTTAGGCGTGCAAGAAATGTGCTGTCAATGGCCTGTTTGGTTATACTGGCAACAGAGGCAGGTTTTGCCAGCTTTTACTTCAAAAATTGATGTTATAGTATCATGTGATGCGGTCTGACCAATTGAAATTTTTCTCTTTACTTTAGAGATTGATATGATCAAATGAAAGTCATTTCAATGGCTTATGATCATCTAGGATTGGGATGTATGTGGCATTATTTATTGCCAATATTGGATATCACTCTTGTAAACTCTAACCTAACAGTCTTTGATTTTGACTCTTGAAGAATTGAGATTGGTGCATGTGGGACTCGCACATTACATTATAAATTCGGTACCTGCATTTGGATTAGATATGCTACAACCAAATAATTTAATCAAATCTAATATTTTTAGTTCAAATGAAACCTAACTCATGACATTATGGGTTACTCATATTCTCTCTCTTCCATTCTTCTATTCTTTTTTCTTTTGTAAATTTGACACTAATTAAATTAGGGATCTCTTCGATTTAGGGGTTGTTTATTTTTCTATCTGAAAACTGAACAGTACTACTAAAAGCTGAAGACTGAATAGTGACCGAAATCTGAAATCTGAAGGACATGTTTATTTTTTTTTTCCTTTACATCTGAATGTATAGTAATCTTGTTTGTTTTTTAAAGTTAAAATTGTCTAAAACTAGTAATTTGACATTAATATCCTTTTATTGTAGTTGTTGTGTAACTTTATTTAATATAATACAAACAATTATAATAAATTATTTAGCAAATACTAAAACACTTTTATGTATACATTAATAATGTTTTTATTCATAATTAAAATATGATTAATTATTATAGTAAAGTATTTTTTTTAAAAAAAAATTATATATACATAAATAAATTGTTATAGTAAAGTAAATTAAGCAAAAATAAATAAATGATATTAAGTTGAATTACTATTGTTATATATTTAAATAAAAATAATATTGAAAGAAATATCATTAAAATGAATATGTATAATATAAAATTAGATTAAGTTTGGAAATATGTTTGTTAAAGTATTAAAAGAAATTTTTATAATGTAAAACTATAATAAATTTGGAAATTTATTATTTTGGGGATGATGAAATTAGAATAATAAATTTATAAAATCATTAAGTGATTTGATATTCAGTGAAAAGTCAAAAAATGTAGCTTTTTATTTTCAGTGGTTTTGTTGGTAGTTTTAAGTTGTTTGTCCACTTAAAAAAGCAAACAAAAATCACTTAATTGATATAATTCAATATCATTAAGTGTTAAGTGTAAAAAATAAACAACCTTGTCATATCAAAGATTATAAATACAATCCGAAGTACAAGTTTTATAGAGGAGAAGTCCCTCACACTTTATAATTTAATTGGTAATGATAAGACTTGGAAACTATATCATAAAAGCGAGGAAAAAAAAAAGAACTCAATTTTTTTCTCATTTATAACTCAAATGTATATAAAAATTAAATTATATAATATTATTCAATTTAATATTAATAAATATTATAATTTTATAAAATCATACTTGATTGTAAATTTGTAACTTTATTTAATTTTTAAAAATAAGTTTTATAATTTTAATCCAAGTTATTCATTTTCTTCAAAAATTCCTACAATTTTTATTTCAAAAAACGATTTTGATATTTTATCTTATGTAAATAATTTTAATATTTTACATTACTTTTAAATAGTTATATTTTATTGAAATAGCAAACGTAGTTCAATAAATTATAATTTAATATTTTCTTATACCAATTTAACGGACTATTTTCTTATACCAAACAGGGCCTATATTGTCTATTATTGACACCTTTTTGTTTTCTTTAAAATTTAAACCCAGAGTGAGCGGAGGGTTGATTGTACCTTGGATGCTTTATTTTGTCATTTCACAACAGTGTCATTTAATGATTGTGAAGTCTCAATTGCGGTTTTTCAGGTAAGAGCGGTCAATATCGGATTCTTCCTCCCAAGATATTACAAATTTCTCTATTCACAACTTGTTACTTTGTGGCAGAAATGATCAAATGAACATGCCAATTCCTTTTTCAAAATAAGGTAAATATCCTTTTCATCCCTATATTTTAAAAAAGTATCAAATTTTTTAACTATATTTTAAAGACACAAAAATATCAAATTAGTCATTCTCGTTATGGTCAAGCCCAATTGACAGTATGATGGACAAGGGTAATTTTTTCATTTCGAATCATAAGCCAAGATATTGTTATCTGCACGAATAAGATAATTTGGAAAAATAAATTAAAAAAGAAAGGAAAATAAAACTTTGAAAGGATAAAAATACCTCTCACACACACAAATAATTAATTAAACATTAAAAAAAAATCTCATCCATTGAGATGCCTCCATCTCAAACAACCTCATCTCCATCCAATTTCTTCAGATTCATCTTTAAAATAAAAGAAGATGGGGGCGAATAGAAAAATTTGAAAATAGATTCGTCTTAAAAAACCGAGTTTAATTGAACCCGATTTCTTCAATCTGGATTCTTCAATTTTTGAGTTCAATCGAATCCAAAAATTTAAGAATATGGGCTTGATTGAACCTAGATTCTTGCAATTCTAAGAGGAGGGATGACGCATCGTGGGGCGGCAACGATTTGGGAAGGGAGAAATCGGAGTGGTGGATGGAGTTGTGAGAAGATAGAGTGGAGGAATATGGGTGTTGGTTAGATTGATAATGTTGGCGATGTTAGTGTGGCCATGGAGACTCATTTGGGTGTTCGATAGATGATGTCAGTTATATTGGTGATGCTGGGTATTTGAACCTAAATGGTCATCTAGGTTCAATTTATGCCAAATGTTGGTGATATTGGCGATGTTGGTAAGGCCATGGAGATTCATGGACTCCATTATGTGGAGATTTAGATTGGATCTCCACCTAATGAGGTCAAAATTTTATTTATTTAAGTTTTGAAAAAAAGTTTTATAAATTAAATTAAATAATTGTAAAAATTAATTTTCGTCATTAATTATTTAAAAAAATTTAAGGGCATCTTAATAAAAAAATTAAACAATTTTAAAAAATAAAATAAAGACATCTTCAACGTTAATTAATAATCCAAAGGAATAAACGGCATCTTTGTCAATTTATATTGTAATATTTAATTTTAAATAAGGGTACGACGGTTTTTTTCATTCGAGCATAAAGAAAATGATTCTTAGAGATCTTGTTAATGTAACTTGACCCTAGTATTATTTAATAATAAAAAAATAATTTTAACAGGTGTTTAATATGTTAATTAAGATCATATATGATTAGAGATCTTGAGTTTAAATCTTTAAACTTGCCCTTTTTTAATTTTTTAATTATCATATGAAGTGGAGTTTGGTTCTAATTTAAGACATACTAAATAAATATTCTTTATCATAAATCATACTAGTTAATAGCATAATACTGTATTATTATACCTATAATAACTATTTGGAGGTCTACCTTTCAATATATCAACTATCGCCAAAGTCGGATGTGTAGTAGGCGAAGCAAAGATTGGCAGCATGCATGATAATGGCAGGTGGCATCTAGAATTTGGATAGCGCAGGGCATTTAGTGGGCATGCAGATACAATCACTGAGTTCAAAAGGAGCCCAACAGCCCGCAACATGGGTAGTGGGCATGCAGGTACAATCACTGAATTCAAAGTGAGCCCAATAGCCCGCAACATGGCAGTGGGCATGCAGATACAGTCACTGAGTTCAAAGTGAGCCTAATAGCCCGTAACATTGTACACAGTTTATTTGATTTTTATATATATATACATAATTTTTCGAAGTAATATTAGGTTTCTCAAATTTTTTTATCTAAATTTATATTTAAATAATATAACATATAAATTGTCAATATCTTATAAATCATGAGATGATATAATAATTAATATGATTTTAATAATTCATATATAATGTTATTTGAGTATGAATTTAAATAAAAATTTTAGGAAACGTGATATTAGTTTTTCAAGAATGCTTTCTTTTTTTTTTTTTTTAACAACAAATTTAACAGTCGAATAGTGGGTTATAACGTTAATTTACAATCCTACTAAAGTAGGATGTTGCTCACACATTGGTGGTTAGTATCAATTGTCAACTTCGTTGGTTGATTTGGTGGCACATTGCAACTCCTCTGATAGCATGGCTTCACTGTTTCGAGACAGCCCCGACATTATCCTTTTAATTTTCTTAAGTTTATCATAAGGTACGCTTCTATTGACAATGTTGGATTCCTAAAATCCATAAATGAATTTTAAAATCAAGGAATTATGGATTTCTAAAATCAAGTATATTAATGTATTTAATTCTTAAAATCAACGATTTTAATGTATCGAAAAATTTGACTATTCTCCTTCGATAATGGAGAAATAAGGAAATTCAATAATTCTTCTTTACGGCAATGGAGAAATTTGAGGGCAGATATAAGCCAGTTGATGCACAATGAAGATCTACAGTAGCTTCGTGGACGTAACTTATTTTGGATGAACCACGTAAATTTTATGTGTTATTTTGTTTGCTTTATTTCATTATTATTTAGGTGATTTTTTATCGCTTCATTAATCTGATGTTTTGAAAAATTTATTTCCTAACTGACACATTTCTTATTAGGTTGACAGGTGTTGGAAAATGGGAGAATTACCTTCTACTTACCTGAAACTTTAATATTCATAAGCGCATATGACTTTTTAGGTTTATTTGTAGCATCCTCCCCTGAACTAACGGTTGACTAACTTTGACCGTATAAAAAATATTGAAAGATAAAATTACCTATGAATAACTTCATTTTTTATTTTTTTAAATAAATTTAAAAACTTTAAATAAATTAAAAATGAATTTAATGAGATCTTCACCAGATGGATGATGGAGACTAGTTTGAGGAAAAAAATTTAAAAATCAAAACTAAAAAACAATCTAAAAATAGAAGATTAAGATACTTGATTTTCATATTTAAACAAAACAAAATTGAAAAAGGAAAAAAAATTGAGTTGAACAAAATTTTTTTAAAAAGTAAAATTAAAGTTGAATCAAAACAAAACAATTTATTATTATTATTATTATTTTTAAAAAAATGAAAGATTAGAGATTCATCAAAGTTCGAAGATCTGAGTTCAACCTAGATCTTTCATTTTTTAGAAAAAAAATAGTTTTATTTTGATTTAACTTTGATTTTGATTTTTTTCTTTAATTTTGTTCAATCCAGATTTTTTATTTTTATTTTTTTTTCAAATTTGTTTTGTTTGAAAATGAAGATGAAGATGAAGATGAACATGAATCTTCATCTTTTATTTTTAGATTTATTTTTAATTTTTTGTTTTGATTTTAAAATTTTTTTCTTAAATTAATCTTCACCGTCTATCTGAATCATAGATATCTCATTAAATTTATTTTTAATTTATTTAAAATTTTTAAAATTTATTTAAAAAAATAAAAAGTGAATTTATTCATGGGTAATTGTATTTTTCAATAATTTTTAGACAATTAAATATATTTTCTAAATGTCAAAATAAAAAATCAGTCAACCTTTTATCCAGCTAGAATGTTGCAAATAAATCAAAAATTTATACATATGCATGTAAATATCAAAGTTTGAGATAGAACAGAGATAATTCTTCCGTTGGAAAGGTATTCGGTGCAATATTTGTGCCGTGCAATTTCTAACGTGGAAATTGCCCCCGTCTATTGCTATCGGGCAATCTCGTTTCTGTCCAAAGTTTCACTGGCTAGTACAAACACAGGGAAGGTCCCTACTCCCCTGTTATTCGGTTCCCTTGATGGAGCTTTGATTTAGAAGGACTATAAATAAGTGGGCCAATCTCTGGATCGCATTACCAAGTTACTGCTCTTTATATTGTAGCCGTATGTTCCAACGACAATTATTTAAGCGTCTCGTATTTCGTCCACCGAAAGTAACAGTTAGATTTGTTCACTTGGAATATAATAAAGTTACAAACATAGAGTCACCCATTACACCTTTCTGGTTTCTGTCCTTTCAAGAATATCAGAATCAAATTCTCTTCACAACAAAGATAACAGGAATCAACAGATAATGGGGTGTTGCAGGCCTCGTTCAAGAGCAACCTCTCCCATGAAAACCTCCGCTTCTTCTTTTCCATCAAACCAAGAATCCAGAAGCCTCAAGCAGGAAGTGCTGCTGAGTATCCCAGGATGCACAGCTCATCTCATGGACGAAGGAGAAGCTGTGGAGCTTGCAAGGGGCGAGTTCACGCTTGTCACAATCCTGGACGAGAATGTTTCTCTTGCTACCATCATCAAAGTTGGTGATGATCTTCAGTGGCCTCTGACGAAAGATGAGCCTGTAGTGAAGCTCGACTCTCTTCATTATCTGTTCTCGTTGCCCATGAACGATGGTGATCCACTGAGTTATGGAGTCACATTTTGGGATCAGTATGGTACCAGTTTGGGGTTGCTAGATTCGTTTTTAAGTGAGCACTCATGTTTTTCTGCTGGCCTCTGCATCGACCAGGAAAAATAATGTTGACTGGAAGGAGTTTGCTCCCAGGATTGATGATTACAATAATTTCTTGGCCAAGGCTATTGCAGGAGGGACTGGTCAGATCATTAAGGGCATTTTCATATGTAGCAACGCTTACACTAATAAGGTTTTGTTTTTTGGTTTTTGTTTTTTTTTTTTTAACCTTTTAATTAGAATAACTATCAAACCTCTCTACTAACTTGCCTTGGAACTTAAATATTATTGTTGTATATACTTTTGTGATATTAAGCCTGGTTATAGTTGGATTACAGCTTCTCCCTGTTCAAGAAACTTAAAAGATTGATGATGAAACAAGAAATCTTATCTTAATATGCCCTAAAAGGAAGAGAATGCTATTTACATTGCTATGGTAATTTAGTCTAAAGAGTCATGATAAAAAAGCAGGTTCAAAAGGGGGGAGAAATGATCCTAACTCGATCCGCAGAGGAGAAAAATGGGGCCACGGTAGCTAGAGAAAGTCAAAGTAACAGAAGTAATGGGGCCAGAAAAAAGAGTGGAGTCAACAAAAATTTAAAACGGTAATCCAAGATAAGCCCAATGTAATCAATTATATTATTTGAACAGCACAGAATTTGGCTTTTTAGTCAAATAATACTATTGCTGCTTTTGATTTTATTGTATAGTGCGAGAAAGCTGTCCAAGGTGACAGAAAAGATTAGCAAAAGTATGCTTGGTGCTGTTGGTGTAGTCAGTGGATCAATAATGAAACCCCTGGTTAATTCCCAGGCAGGCAAGGCTTTTCTATCTATGGTTCCTGGAGAAGTCCTATTGGCTTCACTTGATGCTGTCAGTAAGTAAATCCCAATATTAGTGTATGTACATCAACTTTACATATGTATGTATGATATGCCTATAATGTGTAAGAGAAGATTAATTTGGTGACTGCATTACATTTTGTTTCTCATAAAACACACAGACAAGGTTCTGGATGCTGCTGAAGTAGCCGAAAAACAAGCTCTGTCTGCGACCTCCAGTGCAGCAACAAGAGCGGTTACCCAGAGGTAAAACTTGGAAACCAAGTAACAATACTTGATAACATGACTTAAAAAGTGTTGCAATGTTATCCAGTTTGACATTTGTAATGTTGATAATTGTGTTTGAGAGCACCCAGGTATGGTGAAAGTGCAGGAGAGGCCACCTGGAGAAGTGCTGGCGACTGCAGGGCACTGTGCAAACACTGCTTGGAATGTTTTCAAGATAAGAAAGGCCCTGAATCCAGCTTCTTCTGTCACTACTGGAGTGCTGAAAAATGCAGCAGAGAGGAAAACAAGTCTCAAATATTAATACTCCTCTTTGTCTGTACTGCCTTACCATGACCGAATATTATCACATGAAACGAAAGTGTGTAATAATATTGATAGACATGGCTTTTGTTGGGTTATAGGCTCTGGAATCGGATAGAGCCTGCTCATATCATTATGTGTTGCTAAGCATTTCATTGTGCTGTGAAGAATAAAAACTCTCTGGTTTGCGTTCACGGCTTGGTATATTATTATCTGAAAGATGTGTTTGAAATCAGTGTTATCAATATTGGATATTATAAAAATTAAATGTTTTGGACACTTATCCTGACTATCATATCTGTAAATGTTTTTATTTAAAAAAAATTGTAAATCTTTTATTTTTATTTAAGGTTTTTAATTGGATAGACTGATCAAGAAACTTTATGTAAAACATATTATAAGTAAATAATTTGTAGAAAAAATTTCATAGTATTTTCTTAAGAAATTGCTATCCTATATTCTAATTAATATATATATATATTTAAAAAAAAAAACTCTTTGCAAATTTTTTTCATAAGTGAAAGTTCTCGATAGAGTATTCTTACAAATATGAAGCTCAATTCAATGATGACTAAGGTAGAAACTGTAATTAGTTAGATCCATAGAATATATGTTAACATTCATAATTCATAAATACATTTTTAATTTCGTTTTTTTTTTTTTAAAAAAAAAGCATAATATCACCTTTCAAAAATTTAAACTTAGATTCACAGTCCATAGATTACAAAAATCATATAATAGTATCAAAAAAAGAAAAATAAATATAAAAAATGATTGAACAGTAATAGTGAAACGACAGGCCGTTTGCGTTTAAGAAGTAGCTCCCAGCAGCTGCAGGACGAAAAAACATACCTGGGGGCGACTTCCGCAGGCCTGCCGCTACGGTGAATGGACGACGAAACAAAGGTAAGCATATACAGAGCAGCAAGGAGCATAAAGCGAAGAGAGAACACACTCTACAATGCTCTAAGATCAATATACGAAGATTCCACATTTATTGGTGAAATATCTCAGCTATGGCCAGAGCTTCCTCTTCTGGCAAATCTTCGTTGCGGTCTCTGGTACTCTCCCAAATTCCACTCCACTTGCTACTTCAAATCCACCGACGGTCACGCCAACAACTGGTCCTTCAACACCTCCCGCCTCAACCTCCACGTCGCCCTCCTCGCCGGTATTTCTATATATCACTGTTTTTTTTTTTTTGCCCTTTTAACAGCAAACATCATGATTTTAATTTATTTATTTTTAAATGTGTAGGAGAGAAGGGTGGGTGTATGATAGTTGATTCCACAAGGAGAGGAAAACGGTTCCCAGATAGCATGTCTAAAACGATACCCATTTGGACCTGCGTTTTGAACCGCTCTGTTGCTAATTTCCGCATCAAAGCTTGCAATATTGTTGATGTGCTTGTGGAGGGGGTGAGTACTGGTAATGTTCCTCCGTTGTCCTTTGATAATAAATGCAAATTGTGTTCTTTGTTATTCAATTATGTCGCAATAAATATGTTTTGGATTGTTAGCGAAGTTGCATTTGGGTTTTGAGATAATTTATAGTTGAGCTGTTTCTTATTAGTTTAAAGTTTTGGGTTTGATTGTTAACATGTTGTGAGAGCGTGGAGGTCTTCAGTTCGGATCTTCTATCCCTCTTTTATATGAAATTCTTGTTCATTGCACATGTTACATGATGGGTGGCATTTAGCATGTGTATAGCATTTGTCATCTGTACATGTTACACGTGAGGGGTATGTTAGCATATCATAAATCCCATCAACCTTAGTCTTAAATACTATAGTTGGACTGCTTTTTGTCAATTTAAACTTTTCGGTCGGGCGATTACTAACATTGTGCATGTGTTGTCGTGTCTTGTCATCAGCAGGAGTCAAATGCTTCTGATGAGCATGCGAATAATACAGGAGAATGCTCGGTTGATTGGGATTGCTCCTTGCATCTTCCTCTTTGGGTTTCGGACACAGAGAAGGTGGCTATCAATGAACGTGTAGATGAATGGACGAAAGAGTTGGAAGCAAGTGGAGCTGATATTGCTTCTCTTGCATCATGCTTGAAGAAGCCACTACGACCTCTTTGGATTTCTCAAAAAACTGTCATTTGGTTAAATGAAGTGCCTGACCATGACTCTTGGGACTTCACGCCGATAATCCTGGTTTCTGCATCTTCCCAAAGCGGTGTACCTCAACTCAGGACTACCTCAGAATTTAGCTGGAATTACATACCAGGAGCGGGAGATGATGAAGAAAGCTGGGCGAGGGGTTTGTCTCCTATTCTTTTCTGGAAGCATGTCTATGATATTATCAACTCGGTGCCTCATTTGTGTAACCAAAAGGTAGCTGATATAGTTGAAAAGGATAGAGTTTTTCGTGCACAAAGGGGACAGATTGCTCCCCAAGTTCTTGTGAAGCCACCAAAGGTGTTGGAGAACTCCTCTTATATGTCCCAAGTAGAATCTCTTTTATCTCCAGATATTTCAAACCTTATAATTAGTTTGTCGTCAGACGAAGGATGCACAGTATATTGGTTGGGTTCTACAAATCTTGCAGTAGGCAAATCTCAGCATGGTAATTTAAATTAATAGCTCTTTTGTTTCTCTAAAGAGTGTTTTTTTATTATTTATTTTTTTTATTTATCCTTTTGTTTTGATGGTGAAAAAACTTATTGTTAAAGGAACTTGAGGAAAGTGAAAGGTAAATCCAAAAAATGAAAGAGTGTCTTCTGTCCTTAGAACCTAGAATTCAGCATTTGGTATAAGGCACAAGTTATATATAAGCCTAAAAATGTTTTCTAATTTTATCTAGTTTGGGTTTCTGGAAAGACGTTTATTCTAAGGGGCTTTTTCAATGGTCACAGTATTTGCTGCTTTGCTCTTGTGTGCAGTGACATTATTATTACCATAAACGTTTTTTTTCCTGAAAGAAGGAAAAAGTTTTGTTAGTGGGTTGATCATGTATTCTTTGATTGATAAATCCAATCAAGGTGTTGTCAATAGTCTTATGCAGTCGTAAGCACCAGTACTTCAGTTTGCTTGGCTAACTAAGTAGAATGTACTAGTTTTGTCAACTCAAATGTTGCAAGAGTAATTACAGTATCATTTTGATGTCGGATTATAAAAAAGACATGGAGTGTGGGAAGGAATTTGTGCCCTTTGTTTGCGAACTTGACTTGAATTGTTGCCTTGTTGCCATCTTAGTTTTTGGATGCGGTTCCTAATGGAATCCAGTAGAAACTTAGTTTCGGGTCAAATTCTGTTAGTTTATGGTATGATTAGCTTTTTCCCCAAACTTCTGACATTTTGTTTTAAATCCTAGTTCCCTTCCTTTTGACATTATTGAACTATAGGGCTCAAAGTGTTTTCCATTGAACAATATTTTCCTTGTGGGTTGTGTTTGAGTTTGATATGATGCACTTGACTTGGAATTGAATGGAACCAACTTCCATAACTTGAGTCATAGAACTGCACCGATTGTAATTTGGGTGTTGAATTGCTGTGGAGTTGGGAAAGTTGCTACTGGTGCCAGAGGAGATAAAGGTTGGTTGATGTGGTGCTATAGGTGTTTATACAAATGGTGACGTAGGTTTTGTTGAAGGATTCCTAGTATATTTATATGTATGTATGTATGTATGTATAACGAGGACTTCTTTGGTTCAGTATTCACCTTGTTTTCTTTTTCAGGAATCTGTTTTTGTATCGATATAAAACCAATTTGTAATAATACGAAAGGAATTTGTAACGATATAAAATCATGATCGTACATGAAATTTCATGCAAGATCCCACACCTAAGAATCTATATATATATATATATATAGTGAATCTCTATGCACAGATAGGTCCTATGAACTCCATTGTTCTGCATTAGTTTCTTTCTTGTCATTAGTTTTAGATATTAGGCTTATTGTGTGTTCTTTTCATTCACTGCTCTTAGCTTTTTTTTTTTTCCTTGTGTTTTTTGTAGTAGCATTGGTGAATCATTATATCTTTGCTTTCCTCTACAACTTGGCTCACCCTTGAGTATACACAATATTTGGTGCAGCTGCAAAGGTGACTAATGTTGATTGTATTCTGAATTGCGATCAAGAGTCTATTACTGTCAATCGTTCAAATGCTGAAGGATATTTGCATCTTGCGATGGTGGTGCGTATAAAATAAAATTGATGGATTAATGAGTTTATATTTTCTGTTTGCTGCTTAATCACCCTATGCGGTTTTCTTGTCCAGAACTCAAAATTGGATCGCTTTTCATTATTAAGGAATCTCTCTTCTGCAGTTAACTTTGCCAGGTCTAATTTTAGCAGAGGAAAGACACTTCTAGTTTGCTGCCATAGTGGTAAGGACTTCTATATGCCACCTTTCCTTGAGGAGTAAGTAGCATTTATGAACAAGCTAGTGGAGTCTTCCTCATCATTTTGGTTCTAACTCTATACACTATTTGCAGTAATTATAATTTTTTCCATCATGTATTCTGGATATAGTGCACTTTTTTATGTATTCCTTTTTTTCTTAAAAGTTCTTTTACTGACGTACCTTTTTTTAATAAGACTCTTACTGGTCTACATTACCACATAATGGGGTGCAATTGTACTGTTGTACATTCAAGAGATATGAAATATTAAAATGGACTCATCATGATTATGATATCTTATTCATTTTCATTTGTGTCTTCGTTTTTCTTTTTCTTTTCATTTTCATTTTCGTTATTATGATCATTATTGTCTACATTATTATTATCAATTATCATTTACATTTTTATTTCCATTTTCAAGTTTCACAATCATTTTCATAGTCATCATTAATTTTAATATTTTTCTTTATATTTATTTTTAAGTGGCATGCTAGATACAATTTATATCTTACTAATACATGTGTATGCGTTCTGTTTTCAGGGGAAGATATTAGTGTGTGTGTTTGTCTGGCAATATTGACATCATTATTCACTGAAGAAGGTAGTTACCTGTAGCTTATGAAATGTTGTTCATGTTTTTCTGGCAGCCATGTAATTTCTTTAGGATACAATCAAATGCTTAAAAGGATAAAAAGGATGGAAATAATTTTAACCTATCGCTCTTCCTTTGTTTGCGTGTTTGGTGCCACATGACAAATGAGGTAGAAGCCACTCTTTTGCCCATTTGTGTTAAAGTTTTAGGACTCTCCACTCAGTAGCTTATCGCTTTAACCATGATCTTCTTTTCCAACCATACTTTGGCCTTCCTCCCTGCACTCATGCAGCCACTGTCATTTTGATGTTGACATTAATCATTCCAGATACTTAATTTGGTCACTTTACTGAAGAAGCTTGGTTTCTGTGTCTGGATTAATTTCTGAATTTGCAACTAATTTTCTTTTCATTAGGAATCTTTGATGATGGGAAATCCTTCAACGATACATGCATTACTAAATTGGAGATGCGACGAAGACTTGTATACATCTGTAAATTTGCAACAAGCGCCCGGCCATCCAGAGGAAATCTGAAGCAAGTCTTTAATTTTCTTGGTGGGGGAAGAGTTGATTCAGTTTGATGACCTCTCTTCACCAAAATGGCAAAAATATTTATGAAATATTGCAGGACTGAAATAGGCAATCTGCCAAGTCTGGAAAATCTCGAGTGGAAGCCGGTACCTTTCATTACATAAAATAATTATCAATTGTTGTACAATGTTGTTTCATTGAAAATACAAAGGGCCACTTGGAGCTTGCTCCCATTTTTTTTTTTTTTTTAAGTTTCCGGGCTTAGCCTATATAATGTGCCAACCAATAAAGAGAAAGACAGACTGTCGTACTAATCAAATATTTGTTTGTTTGTGTGAACTTGTTTTTCATATCAGCGTACTGTGTACCCGATTGTGAGATTGTATTGCTAATTCAGTTATACCATTCAAACATTTGTTGTTTGGTGAACAAGCATTATGTTTTTCGTCAATGTACTGTGAACTTAATTATTAATTTATAATTGCTATCTGTTCATACAATTTTGTCTTTTGCCTCTTATTTTTATAAGGGGCCGTTGATTCGAAAGTTGTAGCAGCAGATTTTGGTCCCATTTATGGGCACACTCATTCTACCTTCAAACCCACAATTTTCGTTTAGTTAACAATTAATTCGTGGAGTTAGCTTCAATATGTATCACATTTACATGTACATCAATCCTTGCTTTCAATTTCAGAAGAAAATTAAAATAAGAAAAAAGCAGTAGAGATAGGCTTTAAGATCAAAAGAAGAAGACAAACGTATAAAAATGAAAGATTAGGAGACTTATATATTTATATTAGTGGTGGGGAATGGGTGGTTGGCAAGGACCAGAATGCACAATCTGATTGAACCTTTTGCATGGCCATAATTAGAAACACAATTGCAAAGCTAAACTCTATAAAGTAGAAATCAAGGGTGGACCCCTCCTACTTTGGTTTTGCACTCCTATTTGACTCCTTTCAACTCTGCTTTAAGCTTTACATTATTACGAAGTGATAGTCTCCTTTTTTTTTTTGGAGAAACGAAGTGATAGTCTTTAGTGACAAAGAAAGATATAAATTTTTATTTAGAGAAAGCGAGAGAGTCTCGTACTGTTGTTTTTTAATAGAAAGATTTCATATGCATGCAAGAAAAAAAATTAAAGCTATAGCATATTAGTTTTGTTTTCCAAAGCAGGAGAGAGACGTTCTTGTCTTTTGTGTGGAGGTGTCAGCCTCATTCGATTTTAGGTTTAAGCACCACTTGAATTTATATTAACAAAATAATTTGTTTTTAATTGATTTTTAACTTTATTATAAGCTTTCTTAGTAGATTGTGTAACCTAAAGATTTTTTTTTTTTTAAACATGTAACTAAAAGATTGTTGTTGTAGAAATGTCGCAAATATTAATGTTATGAGGGAGAGTGAATTTCAACAATTAGCACAAAAAAGCATGGGTTTGGAAAACTAGCACTAAAAAATTTAATTGAATATTTTTTAGCACTATCGCAAATTATTGTTAATTCACATAGCTTCGCAAACAAACAATAGTTCGTATTCAGTTTTTCAATATTATTTTGTAAACTTGCTCTAATTTTTGTGCTAGAAAAAAAAAATATACTTGTGTTGTTTGAAAATTTGCTCTCACAATAAAAGAATAAAATTTTCCACACATATTAGTAAATAAACATAATAGGATTTGAATTTTCTCTTTACGTATGCTAAGACTCAAATCTCCTACCGTGAATATAAAAGTACGTTAATAGCAAAAGATGTAAACACCAAGGTGGGTTAGAGTAACTTTTTTTAGTGATCCCTATAGTACGGAAAAGTTTTATTAATCGAAAAATAAAATACAACTTCCATTAAAGAGAAACAAATTAAAGGCTTTTATAAAATTCTTGTAAAATTGAGAATGAAGTTTTCACTTCAACTGAACATGGGCTTGAACGTAGTCTTCATTCGGGAGGCTAATCAAGACTTGGTTGTTGATTAGTTATTTTCTTGTTTGTTCGAGGACTTTCTGACCAAACAAAACAAAAACATGCAATTATCAATAAAACTGCTTTTTTTTGTTTTTTTCTCCCTCAAATCCAAAGAATCTTTCTTACATAGTTATCGGATCGAATGAAAATTGTAATCGGACATATCATAACATTCGAGATTATACTAGGTTATATACTAAAGATTAATTTTTTCGCTTTCTCTTTAACTTGATGTCTTTTATCTTTAGAAGGTCTTCCTCCACTAACAGTTTATTTTGGAAAACTCCATTTATTCTGGTGTGGATGGCAAGCAAAGACTAGGCTAGGATGTCAAGTGAGGATCTCCTGAGGGGATGCCATTGTCGGGTTTCATTTTATGAAGTTGCTAGCATCCATTGCAAGGAATCAATACCCAAGTAGGCCACTTTCCTAACTATCTTGCTTAAAAGGTGATGGCTGCTTTGTTCAAAGGATTATAATGTAAGTGTTCCTTCCATCCACATTCATACCATACTTGATTTAACGAGTAAATAATAAAAATACACCCTTTATCATTAAATAAAAAACAAATGTACATTATCAATTAATTTTTATTTTTTAAAATATCATTAATATAGTTATTCAATCTAAATCATTATTAGATTGATTGATTACTCTTTATTATCAAATTATGTTGGACAATAATTACAAATTAATTTTATTGAAAACTAATTATCACTATATTTAAATAACATCCAAAAGTAAATACTTACATATAATATTGAAACTTTATACATTATATTTGGCTAATTAACTTAATTTCTCTGTCCGACGTATAAAAATCGATAGCCTTAATAATTTAATTAATTAATAGTGAGCATGTATATGTGAAGCCAACTTCACCGTCCTTTTCATTGTTTTCTACTTTTCTTTATTCATTGCATTGCTCATGTCGCATCCATCATCATGCATGGTTAAAGCTTAATACAATCAAAATTAGTGGCCAGAATAGTTTAATTAACTGTTATTAAAATTAGCGCATCGGAATTAAAGTTTGTAGGACCAAGATGGTGTCTCCATCTCTCTTCCAAACTTTCTCATTACATTTTCTGTTTGCATGTAGACCTACTCTATTCAATTCTAAAATTTAAACGTGCATTAATTTGACCTATGTGTAATATGGTTAATTATATTTATTGATTATATAATAAAATTGATAAAATATTTATATCACATTATAAATAATTTTTATCTTTATATTATATGACAAAATTTGGAATTTTATATTAAAAGTATAACTGTCATAAAAAAAAATCATTTAAAAGGGTCAAGCATCAAACACTATAGGTTATATGTTCGAGATATTAGGTTATGCGTTCAAAGACTCTACTCACCGGTAACGTGTGCAAGCCTATTAATATCACTTTTATTTAAGAGCTATTAATTTCACTTATTCCTTTAACTTTTTATGGATTATACTACCAAATGATTCCTTAAGTTAGATAAATATTAATGGTATATATAGTATACTACCTCTAAATCAATAAATAAAACACGTTTTACTCATTTAACTACACAAAATTCTCCTTTTATTTTCCAACAATATTATTCTATAAGAATCAATCTTTAGCAACAACTATTTCCAAGTCGTGTCAGAGACAATATAAATTTTCTATCATGCTTTGCACCAACTTTTTTTAACCAATCCAGATTATTACAAAACACTTTAACCAACCCAACTTAGAATATTAACATTATTAATGCATGCTCACATAGCTAGTCACACGCCTTCTAGACATTCTTATGTCCAAATTCCGACCACTTCAACTAGGGATTGCCAAAAAGTGTTTGACTATGTTTCAGGTTTTAGCACGCGGTGAGATGATCAAACTACATTAAAATTAAACAAACAACTTAAATGGTGTGATCTATCATCTAATATAATAAGTTAGGCAAATAACCAATACCTGCCGTACAAAAATATGCAATAAATGATTATACTTATTCATTATAGGGCACATGATTTATATGTGTTAATTAATTGAATACTACGACATAAGGTTGGTAAAATAAATAACACCAAAAACCTGGAGTGCAAAAATAATAATTAAGAAAATGACTATAATTGTTAATTAAAGGGCACATGATTCATATGTGTTAATATATATATATATATATATATATAGAATGATAATGGCCAATATAAAATATTAAAACGTTGAGATTAGTTTTATGGGGTTTATCAGTTTGTGATACATTTAACCATAAAGGTGGGTCAATTTCATGATCATAATAATGGAGTTCCCAAACCGTGTTTTTAGTGATTCTTATTATGATAGTAACAAGACGTTGCCATTGTCTCACAGATATAGTTGTTTATTAGACAAACCAATTCAAATTACTAGCCTTTAGTATTGGCTAATTGTAGGTGCTGTCTACAACACAAACCACGTTAGCTGAGTCTCGTCAAATTCATAGTCGTGACTCATGATCTGGCGAAAAGCCCGGTGGAATCGGCAAGTTTCCACGTTTGCGGCTTGAACCGAGTGCCGAACCGAGTGCCATTCCGGTGATGGATATTCAGCTCAGTTTCATAATCAGTCAATTAACAAAATCAAAATTGATTAACTTTTCAACGATTCAAAGCTATATCCAATTAATACAAATTAAATTCCTTTTTTTTTTTTTTAAAATTGACACAAAATATGTTAAAGTAAATTGAGATTACAATAAATCAATTGCTATTTATGTGATTTGAATATTTACTATTAGAATGAAAGAGAATTATTTTTACAATAAGAAAATAAAATTACTCACTCAAAGAAATGCTTTTTACGGGACTTAAACTATACCATTAAAATGAATAGGATGGTACATAACTATTAGTACTAGAAGAGGGCGCACAATTAATTTGATTTCTTGATAACACATTACACCAACAGTATTAATGATACTTTCAACCTTACTGTTAATTCGACAAACAAATAAAATAAAAGAAAGTAAGTCTAGATGTGACACTAAAGAAGTTAGATAGATAAGTACCACAAGAGGCTATCTACGCCTGAAATATGATTCCCTATGCCTTTAATATTTGTGATTTATTGTTAATATAATAAAACGCATGAAACTCATGATTAAGAATATCAACTCATCGTAAAATCTTTAAATTTTTTTATGTAAATTAGGCTAAAATAGGATCCCAAATTGTAGACTGAACCTATTATTACATGGGTCCACTAGACTTAGGGATCGTTTGTTTTTTGCACTTAACACTTAATGGTGCTGAATTAAGCCAATTAAGTGATTCTTGTTTGTTTTTTTAAGTGGTCAAACCACTTAAAACCACCCAAAAATCGCTGAAAATAAAAAATTATATTTTTTTGACTTTTCATTTAATACCAAATCACTTGATGATTTTATAAATTTATTGTTCCAATTTTATCCTCCTCAAAATAACAAATTTTCAAGTTTGTTCTAGTTTCAAATTATAAAAATTTCTTTTAATACTTTAACAAACATATTTCCAAATTTGACCTAATTTTACATTATACATATTCATTTTAATAACATTTCTTTCAATATTATTTTTATTTAAATATACAACAATAGTAATTCAACTTAATACCATTTTATTTAATTTACTTTCCTATAATAATTTATTTATGTACATATAATTTTTTTTTTAAAAAATCACTTTATTATAATAATTAATTATATTTTAATTATGAATTAAAATATTATTAATATATACATAAAAGTGTTTTAATATTTGCTAAATAATTTATTATAATTGTTTGTATTATATTAAATAAAGTTACATAACAACTAATATTAAAATGATATAAATGTCAAATTAGTAATTTTCAGACAATTTTAACTTTAAAAAACAAATAAGATTACTATACATTCAGATGTAAAGAAAAAAAAAACAAACATATCATTCAGATTTCAGGTTTCAGTCACTATTTAGTCCTCAGTTTTCAACAGTATTGTTCAATCTTCAGACAAAAAAACAAACGATCCCTTAATTTACTATGGCTGCAGTGGATTCTCTCGATTCTTCATAATTAAGATTAATGCTATAAACACGTCATGCCTCATGAAGAAGATGACTATCAGTAAAGTCGATATTACATTAACATAAGTGCTCATGACTAATTTTTCAAATTTTATTATGCATTCATCATTCTTTTACTGCATGTGTGATGTATACACGTTTCAATTTTCTTTACTTAATGCCGAATTCAGAAAGCCTCAATCAATTAACAACTATTAAATGATGATGAAATGAATAACTGAAAATAATAAGACCTCATAGTTATCACTCAAGGCTCTTCCCCCTTGAGATACCTATTTCAAATTTCAATAGAAGCATATATAGATGATTTTTTTTTTTTTTTACTGAAATGAATAATCTATCTCCCTCAAATATCTCGATACTACAAGTGCAACATATATATGACCCCATATTTTGGGGTCATATTTTGTTTGATAGATTAGGCCTTTTAAATTAGAGTGTTTTCCATTTTGTCATTAATTTGTACACAATATGATCAAGTAAGGTTCTTCATTTGCCACTCCTCATTCCTCGGAATCTAATTCCTTGTGTTTCCTCAGTGACGGAAAATATATAAATTAATAATAATAAAAAAGCCAATGCATCACTGCATGAATAAAAGTAAAAAAGTCAATACACATGATATGATGCCCTATACCAATATTTCAAAATAGCATCAAAAACCCCGAATGGATGGAATGAAAGGATTCAACACTATTGTGGTATAAAATTTATTCTGAAGAGGCAAATATTTTTTAGAAGAAATGCGAAAATATTGGGCACGAGTGAAGAGGCACAATCATGCATGGCAACAGCTGGAACAAGATATATAATATGATATGATATAATGGTACGTAACTGTAACAGATTTTGTTGAAGTGGAAATTTCACTTACCAATTATGGTTTAACCAATATCTACATGAATAATACAATTGGGAGCAGATTTTGTGGTTTCTAATAGCTACATCCAATCTTGACGTTTTTGTGGAACCCTGTACAAATATTTCTCATATATGTACTGATAGATTTTTTTTTTTTTTCTTGTTTATAATGCTAAATCTTAAGGAGATCTCCGATATCCTTAATAATATTTTGATATATCTCCTTTCAGATTATGGTATCTTAATAATGGACTTTGCTATGATGTAAATTATCAACTTGGACTATATGATAATAATAAGCTCATAAGCAAACAAAGGGTTAAGGTACGTAGGTAAGTGCCACTGCCTCTGTTGTGCCCTCCAAGTCTATGCATTTGTTATGGAGAAGAGATTCTCCATTATTTACCCAAAAAAAATGTAGTGATAAGATCCTAGATTGATCTTTGGTCATCATATCACATTATTAACTGTGATCTGTACTTATATTTGGAAAGTAATCAATTATGCATATTATGATATTGCTAAAATTAGACGGTCTGTGACAGTCCACCAAATTCTTTAAACAGTTAGTCTTAATTTAAAATTTAAAAGAACCAAAATTAAGAAGGGTAAAGATTCAAGAATTAATGGAAAAGAAGGAAGAGATTCTCAACTATATTCAGTGTGTCTGAATGTGAGAGAATGTTAGAGAAGTCCAACATGTACAGCTAAGGAGATAGTGGGATGACAATAATTTGGATCTGTGAATACCAGCTAGTCGCTACTCAATTAAGAAATAATGGAATATGCTTTATGAATCTCACATTTATTTTTTCTCTTAACATATTTCCTCAGGGCATTTTCTCCTCTCATAATTACTTTTAGATTCCTTTTCGTACAATGGTTGGATTTATTATTTGATTTTCTTATTAAAAGAAAAGGTTACTATTCTTTGATCATTAGCAGCTAGCCTACCCTTTCTTGACATGATTTCTTATTTATGGAACTCAAAGCGAATCATGTATATGCTCCAGAAAAATTAAGTGGAAATACACATATATGGTAATTAGCCTAACTTCATTTGAACATAGAAACAAATTGATGTCTTTAGGGGAATCGATAGGCAAATAGTATGAACCTACCTTGATGATCAGACAAATCTTGGAATACCCTGTCACTCCTTAATTAAAATTAAAGCAGACAAAACGTACATGTGTTCAAAGCGATCTCACATCACCCAAAACAACTAAACTAAACAAATATAAAGGAAGAGAAAAGAAAAGAAAATAAAATAAAGGGGCAAGAACAAAATTGGCCCATTAGGAGCTAGAATGGGGTTAATTATCCTTGCTCTGATGCTATTGAAAGCAACACCCACCACAACATAAAATATATCTTTAACAACTCCACATAAAGCTTGTGACATAAAACCATTAGTTGCTTCATGGAAAATCACCACTCACGAGCTCTGTCACACTATATATATATATCTCTCTTCCCTAGTATATATACTGAAGTGAAAGGCTGCATCTTTTAGTTCTGCAGTTTCAAGCTCGACCAATCTGACCAACTGCTTTTCACTTAGGTTCCAAAAGGCAAAATGAGTTCTCCAGAGTTGAATGAATCGGCTGAGAAAGTAGTAGAGATGCAGAGAAAGAAGAGCAAGAACAGTTTAACTATAATTTTTAGATATGCAGATTGGACTGATGTTTTGCTGATGGTATTGGGTACTGTTGGCGCTATTGGAGACGGCATGTCTACGAACTGTTTATTGGTGTTTGCGAGCCGCATAATGAATAGTTTGGGATATGGTAAGACCCAACAAAATCAAGTGAATTTCATGGACGAGGTTGACAAGGTTAGCAGTCAGAAACCTGTTTGTCCTTTTCAACGATCTCTTTGTCACTCACAAGTTTCGTGCTTTGTTATAATTGTTTTTGCTTTTCATCTTCTTACAGTGCAGCTTATATTTTGTCTACTTGGGATTAGCAGTCATGGTGGTAGCTTTCATGGGTAAACATTTTCAAACCACCTTTTTTTTTTTTTTTTCTCTTTTTTCTGTTTTGTTTCCTTTTTGTGAACATGGGAATGTTTGTACTTTTAAAGCAAAATAGATCGCTCTCGTTTGTGCCCCGGATATATACCATTGGAGAACACAAGTTATTTGGTAACGTAGCAAGGAGACATTCTAATTAATCGCCGCAACAAAACAAACAAATAATGGAGGCCATTTTATGAAACCCTAGACTGTTTAAATTAGGAGAGTAAAGTATTCATTTCACTGCCCTAAGGAAAAAAATAAAAAACAAATGCACTAATCAAAGACTAATCCATATTTGCACACTGTGCTTGCAGAAGGTTATTGTTGGAGCAAAACCAGCGACCGGCAGGTGATGAAGATCCGTTACAAGTATTTGGAAGCTGTGCTTAGACAAGAAGTTGGATTTTTTGATTCCCAGGAAGCAACCACATCAGAAATCATCAACAGCATATCAAAAGACACTTCTCTCATACAAGCAGTCCTCAATGAAAAGGTGAAAACAAAAACTATTGTTTGATGAAAGTTTCATATACAAACACTTCTCTAGAAGAATCAATCAATCATTCTTAAAACTTTTTCTTTTTTGTTTTTCTTCGTTTTCCAGGTGCCTATATTTCTTATGCACGCATCAGTGTTCATCTCAGGACTTGCATTCGCCACATACTTTTCATGGAGACTGTCCTTAGTGGCCTTTCCAACACTACTACTTCTAATAATTCCTGGAATGGTCTATGGAAAATACCTTCTTTATCTGTCCAAGAAAGCCTACAAAGAGTATGGCAAAGCAAACAGCATAGTAGAGCAGGCACTGAGCTCCATCAAGACAGTCTATTCGTTCACCGCCGAGAGGAGAATCGTTGAAAGATATTCGGGGATATTGGAGCGAACATCGAAGCTGGGGATAAAGCAAGGGATAGCCAAAGGGTTGGCAGTAGGGAGCACAGGGCTTTCATTCGCAATATGGGCATTTCTTGCTTGGTATGGAAGTCATTTGGTCATGTACAAAGGAGAGAGTGGAGGAAGGATCTATGCTGCTGGCATTTCATTCATACTCGCTGGATTGTATGTGCTTTTCTTGCATTCAATCCTTTGATTTTCTTCAAACATATATAAATTAATTCTCTGATTCTTTAATACATGTGATTATTTATTTTGAGGTCAGGTATAGAGCATTTATGCTAGGTATATACCCTCTAGAAGGATATTCAAATGACTGGATTTTTTTTTTTTTAAAAAAATATTTAAATAAAGTTATCTTTAGTTTAACTAAAATTTCAAAATGTCCCCATACTAATCGTTTCAAGCTATCTTTAATTAGGTAGTTAGCTGCCTTATGATTAATCGATGCCGTATATTCCCCACCTAGCTTCTAAAGCCTTTTAATTGTTCATGAATTATCTTAGTAAATGTACCTTTTTATTTTGCATAGAATTTTAACAATTCATATACAAAATAGGAATTGGAATTCACAAGGACTTAGACATCTCTTAGGTTTAAATTCATTAATTTCTTGTCTCTGTATGATCTTTTATTTTATTTTTCTATTACACTTTTGTAAAGAATTATAAGTTTCTCAATTGACAAGAATTTCTTTTTTACCTTACTGAAAATAAAAACAACAAAAGAAAAGTCAAGATTTGATTTTCATGGCTTCTTATATTGTACTTAGCCTTTAAAAGCAAAGGCCTTCCAAACTTCTAAAACTTAGTTTCTACTCTAAGCTTGTAGGCGTCATGATGATTGGTAAATTAATCACCTTTTCTGTCTCTTCAAAGGATGGTAATTAACATTGAGCAATAATTACAACCCTAGCTCAGCAAAAATAATGTTGAGTTCTATTGCTTTCATAAAGCACTTCTTTTTTTTTTACTCTTTTTCTACTATGAATTGTGTTAATTCTAGTGTATCTGCTCATTAAATTATATATCCTAATAAATTCCAACATTTTTTTTTTCTAAATTAATAGAAATAAATTAGTATATCTCAAAAAAGAAGAAAAAATAAATTAATAGCAATTGCTTTATATATATTTTATATGATTCTATTTGATCATGTCATGGTGAATTTAAACATATGGATTTGGAGGAAACATAAGCTTTTCGCACAATGACTATTCTTGTGAGAATGGCCAAAGTTGATATCGGACCCACTATGTCATTCATAGTTACATATAATTCTCCTAATTACCAACATAGAATATTTTGTGCTACAAACGATTTAGCAAATTAAGACAGGAATCTTCTACAAAGAATAACAGTGGAGGCTTTTATTGATGGTTGCAAGTATACGGTAGCTAATTGTTTGTTTGATTTACAATCCGCTGCAAGTCTCTATTTTTGCAAACAAGAAATTAAAATCTTTAGTTTGGACAATCTCTATTAAAAATTTGATGTTTTAAGTCTAATCATTATATTCAAATTATCTATCAAAATAAGTCATGTTTTATTTAAAAAAAACTATTTTCTGATCCTTAGTCTGATTACTATATGTTCTTTATACTGTTATAAATACCATTAGTTAGAATAATTGAATTAATCATTTGATGAAGGTTGTACTCAGAATTGTCCTAGCTTTTATCACCTATATGTCTAAGCCGATTTATCTAGAATTTTTTCTGCATTGGTCATACACTTGCTAATTACCATAGATAGATCTTGAAACACAACTAAATCTAATTCTTAACAAGAAGTTGGTGAATGAATGTAATGCAGATCCCTTGGAACAGCACTTCCAGAGGTGAAGTACTTCACAGAAGCTTCAGTTGCCGCTACACGAATATTCGAGAGGATGGACAGAATTCCTGAAATTGATGGTGAAGACACAAAAGGACTTGTACTAGAGAAAATACAAGGACAAATAGAATTTGATCATGTCAATTTCACTTATCCTTCTCGTCCTGATTCCATTGTTCTCAAAGATTTCAATCTCAAAGTGGAAGCAGGAAAAACAGTAGCTCTTGTCGGGGCAAGTGGAAGTGGAAAATCAACAGCAATTGCACTAGTGCAACGTTTTTATGATGCTGATGACGGAATTGTGAAGATCGATGGTGTAGATATCAGAAGATTACAGTTGAAATGGATAAGACGGAAAATGGGTCTAGTTAGCCAAGAGCATGCTTTGTTTGGGACATCAATAAAGGATAATATAATGTTTGGAAAGCTAGATGCCACCATGGATGAAGTCATTGCTGCATCCATGGCTGCAAATGCTCATAGTTTCATTTCACAGCTTCCTGAAGGCTATGAAACCAAGGTGGGTCATTGCGTTTTTATTTATTTATTTTTTTCCCTCAATTATTGTTGTTGCCATAAAAGTTGCTTTGAGCAACTAAAGGATCAGCATAAATGACATCTTATATATACTCTCTTATACAGCTAGAAAAATTTGTAGGGCTTATTTGATTCAATGTACAAACTATTTTTTATTTTAAGTATTATATTATTTATCTCACAATTAGTTTAATTTTATAGAGTTTGTTTACAAATTATTTTTCGCATTCTTTATATAAATTTTGGAATATTTAACATTATTCTATTTTATTGATATATGTCTAATTTTTTTGGATACAAATGCCAACACTTAATTAATATTTGTAAAAATTATAGGTACAGAGTGTTTTGTAAGGTTGCATCCGAATTGTTTTCGGATCACAAACCGATCAGTACTCTCTTGACATTTATTATGAGTTCTTTTTGGAATTTAATTACGATTATTTTAATTATAGAAGTTATAACAAAATGGGGCGTAACAGGTTGGTGAACGTGGAGCACTTTTATCAGGTGGACAAAAGCAGCGAATTGCCATTGCAAGAGCCATTATCAAGAACCCTGTGATCCTCCTTCTTGATGAAGCAACAAGTGCTCTTGACTCTGAATCTGAAACATTGGTGCAAAATGCCCTTGAACAAGCCTCCATGGGAAGAACTACTCTGGTAATTATTACTAATGATGCTACTGCTTAATTAACATGGAATTATTAGAATCCAATATTTTTGGTTTATGAGCCCCCTTTGGTTATAAATTAAAATGAAAACACATGCAATTATGAATTCTCTATTTATGAATAAATGGTAGGTAGAATTAGAATCAGAACTCAATAGTTCAAGTTTATTTCCTTTTCATTGGTTGACAAGTATCATAGAGTTTTTTTTTTTCCCCTGCAAACAGTGGATTCATAAAATTTTGAGAGGAATACCTTAGATTGTGGTATTCTCGAATTAATTTTTAGATATGCTTGTAAAGTTCAAATATTTTTTACCTTTTTCCATAAAATTGTATGTGAGATGTATCGTATAATGTATATAAATCATATCTTAAATTTAAAAATTATTTTTAGATTACAAATCAAATACACCACACATATATATGCACCGTGTCCATCTCTAGTCTTATTTTTTCTTGTTTAAAATGGATTCAGTTTTGGTACGAAAGAGGCCATAAATACATAGCATAGCATTACGTGATTTTGTAAGGCATATTTAAAATTTCAGGTGGTAGCACATAAGCTCTCAACAGTCCGGAATGCAGACCTCATAGCAGTGGTTAGCAATGGATGTATAGTAGAATTAGGCTCACACAGTGATCTCATCAACAGAACAAATGGCCACTACGCTAACCTGGCAAGGCTTCAGAGACAATTCAGCTGTGATGACCAGGAACTGAACCCTGAAACACAAGTCTCATCTGTCACAAGAAGCAGTGCTGGCCGCCTTAGTACTGCAAAATCCAGCCCAGCTATTTTTCCTTCACCATTATCCACCACTAATAGCCCTCAGCAAGTAACTTACCCTCCACCTTCCTTTATTCGTCTTCTCTCTTTGAACGCTCCTGAATGGAAGCAGGGTCTCATTGGAAGCCTTTCAGCTGTTGGCTTTGGTTCCATTCAACCTATCTATGCCTTGACAATTGGAGGCATGATTTCAGCCTTCTTCGCGCGAACCCACCAGGAAATGCAAGCTCGTATTCGTACATATTCATTCATTTTCACTGCACTTTCTATGTTTTCTCTCGCTTTGAATCTTGTACAACATTACAATTTTGCTTACATGGGTGAGCGGCTAACGAAGAGAATCAGGTTGAGAATGCTTGAGAAGATCCTGACATTTGAAACAGCTTGGTTTGATGAAGAGGAAAACTCTAGTGGGGCTTTATGTTCTAGATTAAGCAATGAGGCTTCAATGGTAAAATCCCTGGTTGCGGACAGACTTTCTTTGTTGGTTCAAACAACTTCTGCTGTTACCATTGCAATGATTATGGGGCTAGTTGTGGCTTGGAAACTAGCAGTAGTTATGATTGCCATCCAACCACTCACAATCCTGTGTTTTTATACTAGGAAAGTACTGCTCTCAAGCATTACAACCAATTTTGTTGAGGCACAAAATCAAAGTAGTCAAATTGCTGTTGAAGCAGTCATTAATCATAGAATTGTGACTTCATTTGGAAGTGTAGGAAAAGTCCTTCAAGTTTTTGATGAAGCTCAAGAGGAACCAAGAAAGCAGGCGAGAAAAAAATCATGGCTAGCTGGAATTGGTATGGGGTCTCCTCTGTGCCTAACTTTTATGTCATGGGCTCTGGATTTCTGGTATGGGGGTACATTGGTGCAAAAGGGAGAGATATCAGCAGGGGATGTGTTTAAGACATTTTTCATCTTGATAAGCACGGGGAAGGTTATAGCCGAAGCGGGAAGCATGACTTCTGATCTAGCCAAAGGTTCAACTGCGGTTGCATCCGTGTTTAAGATCCTTGACCGCCAATCTCTAATTCCGGGTTCTTCACATGTAAGTAGCATTTTCTGTTTATGGTTTATTATATTGCACTTTGAAGGCTTCTAAATTTTCTAAGTTGGGTTTGCTTGAATTATCGCATAGAGTTTATGTCGCTCAGTACATTTGTGATTCTATCAGGCAGGGGATGGTACAAATGGAAGCAAGTTAGAAAAGTTGACCGGAAAGATAGAGATGAAAAAGATTGATTTTGCATATCCAAGCAGGCCAGAGAACTTAGTGTTACGCCAATTCAGCATGGAAGTGAAACCAGGAAAAAGTGTGGGACTTGTTGGGAAAAGTGGATGTGGAAAATCAACTGTAATTGGATTGATTCAAAGGTTTTATGATGCTGAAAGGGGATCAGTGAAAGTGGATGGGGTGGATATAAGGGAACTAGATGTGCAATGGTACAGAAGGCACATGGCGCTTGTCAGTCAAGAGCCGGTTATATATTCTGGCAGCATTCGTGACAACATTGTGTTCGGGAAGTTGGATGCTTCGGAGAATGAAGTGGTGGAGGCTGCTAGAGCTGCCAATGCTCATGAATTTATCTCGTAAGTATGCTTAGTAACTAAATCCCATTTCCTGCTAAAGCTTGATTAGTACATAGTTGATGCAGGCCTAGCATTACGAAAAATTTTGCTTTTATGTTTTATGTTATCATTGTTTGCCTAACATTGGATTGCATTACTTTGTGGCAGATCACTGAAAGATGGATATGAAACTGAATGTGGTGAAAGAGGAGTGCAATTGTCAGGAGGGCAAAAACAAAGAATTGCAATTGCCAGAGCTATAATTCGGAACCCAACAATACTTCTACTAGACGAGGCAACGAGTGCTCTTGACGTGCAGTCAGAGCAAGTTGTGCAAGAAGCACTGGATAGAATTATGGTTGGACGAACGACAATCGTGGTAGCTCATCGTCTTAACACCATAAAGAAGCTCGATTCAATTGCCTTAGTTGCAGATGGCAAGGTTGTGGAACGTGGAACGTATGCTCAATTAACTCATATGCGGGGTGCCTTCTTCAACCTTGCCAACCTCCAAGCTTAGATATATATAATATGTCTATGAGTGATGTAGAGACAACATCTACTGGTAGTTGTATCCTAGATCCCAGTCCTCCGAGTTAAGAACTATTTCCCCGTTTGGGATTGAATGTTTATTGACATCGGATTGTATTGGATAAGATATAAGTGTAATTGCTGAGTTACGTACGATATGACTCAAATGGTTGTGCATGTTACATTCTAGCTAACATAAAACAGAAACACAATATACACTCTATTCCAATACCAAATCAAAGCTTACAAATCCCTGAACAGTTGATCACCTAAATAAAATAGAACTAATGTTTTGCATTAACACAAAACAAACTAGTTTACCAAACCACGCCTAGATAATCTAGATTTGAGCTCATTAGATAATCTTTTGATTCCTTCATTTCAGATAGCAGGTGTTCCAGGCCCATCAGCTCCAACTTGTTTCAGCAGCTGGAAATTAAATATAAAAGCGGAGGACAATTAAAAAATATATACATTTCATCATCAAATTAAAGAAAAAAAAGTGTTTATGTGAAAAACCTGAAAATATTCATCAAATTTGGCCTTGAGAGTGCTGTGCTCCTCTTTGAGCCGCTGAAGTGAAGCTCTTGCACTGCTCAAATTTAGACCCAGGACAGTAATAACCCACATCAAACACTTACTATAATCAATGGATTTAACTCTTTTGTTTATATTTTCTTTTAGAATAGATTGACATCAATGATTTTCTAGTTGCACTTTTCAAAAAAAAAAAAAAAAAAGATTTTATATTGCATTTATTGAAGTTTAGGGTGAAGACCATTAAATACAATACATTTATTATTATTATATTCTAATAAAGAAGTAAAAGAAAATTGCGGTTAAAAATTAAGAACACTACCCCTCCAAATTTCCTCCCTTGAGAAGTTCCCTTGCCTGATTAACTTCAATTTTGATCTTATTAGCACCAACGCTGTAAAAGATGGATTATCAAATAATGCTAGTTATTCAAAATAATAATAATAATGTTAAGTTTCTTAAATATTTTGTCAAAATTCATATTTAAATAATATGATATGTGAGTTATCAAGATCCTATTAATTGTTATATAATCTCATTATTTATAAAATCTTGACAGCTCACGTACTATAGATTGGATTTAGATAAAATATTTGAGAAGTGCAACATTACTCTTATCAAATATATTAAAAAAAATAGTAAGAATAAATTAAATGAGAATAATCAACAAAAAGGAAATGATCATTAATCAGATTTTATATTTCAGATGCATGGTTTTTTTCATTCGACTTACCTGGCACTGCTACCTTTCAGTTGGTGGAGATTCTTGTCCAACGTAATGTTATCAATAGGGATCTTCTCTCTATGAAAAGGCATGTGTACCATCATTATTAATCATTAATCATAAAAAATAGAATAAGAAAATGATATACAAAGTTTGAGATTATTAAGGTATCGTTTGTTTTTTTTTTTTTTTAAGATTGAATAATACTGTTGAAAACTGAAGACTGAATCATGATTGAAACCTGAAATCTGAATGACATATTTGTTTTTTTTCTCTTACATATGAATGTATAGTAATCTTGTTTGTTTTTTAAAGTTAAAATTATCTGAAAACTAGTAATTTGATATTTATATCCTTTTAGTATTAGTTATTATGTAACGTTATTTAATATAATATAAATAATTATAATAAATTATTTAGTAAATATTAAAACACTTTTATGTATATACTAATAATATTTTTATTCATAATTAAATTATGATTAATTATTATAGTAAAGTATTTTTAAAAAAATATATATATACATAAATAAATTATTATAGTAAAGTAAATTGAACAAAAATAATTAAAATGGTATTAAGTTGAATTGTTATTATTATATATTTAAATAAAAATAATATTGAAAGAAATATCATTAAAATGAGTATATATAATGTAAAATTAAATCAAATTTGAAAATATGTTTGTTAAAGTATTAAAAGAAATTTTTATAATGTAAAAATAGAACAAACTTGAAAATTTGTTATTTTAGGGAGAATAAAATTGGAATAATAAATTTATAAAATCATCAAGTGATTTGGTATTCAGTGAAAAATAAAAAAATGTAGTTTTTATTTTCAATAGTTTTTGGATGGTTTTAAGTAGTTTGACCACTTAAAAAAACAAATAAAATCACTTAATTGACCTAATTCAGCACCATTAAATGTTAAGTACAAAAACAAACGATAAAACAAACGACCTCTAAGTGAACGTACAGGTCTTCCTCAACAGTGGCCAAGAGCTGGACTGAATCTCTAAAGAACATTGTGATCACATCCTCAACAAAATTAGGGTTACTAATGTCTTCAAGTTGCTCAAGCTGGACGTAATGTTGATCCAACAGTTGCTGCAATAACCAACATAAAATTTGACCATGTTAATTTTTTTTTTAAATTAATTATATTTATTCAATCAATGAGTCGAGACCCACAATTTTAAAGCTGCATGTGTACGACAATAGAACAATTAATTAAATCAAAATTTACGCGTGTAGGATTCCGAAGACGTATGTTTAGTTTAAAATTAAACCATTAATATCCTTATTAATTAAATTATATTTATTCTTAATATAGATGATTGTGCACCCCCTATTCATTTTAATGATGAGGGTTTCAATCTCATTATATATAAATAAGGATTAATCATGATAGATTTTGATAAATCAATGACCCATTCGACTTAAAAAAAATCAATTTTGATAAATCTATGATTTGTTGGATTTAAAAAATAATAATCATAAATTTTAATATGTAAAATTAGGATCCTATATGTTATTTTACACTTACGAATGTAATCATCAATGGCAAGACCATTTTAGTGCCTGATAAACGTTGTTTTTTTTTTTTTTTTTTTCTATTTTCACCAATTCAAATTCTCATTTTAAACTTTAATTCCTAAATATATATACAACAAAGGATTCTTAGTTTTTGACTCTATCAATGATAATCATAAAGACATAATATTTGACATACGATGAATAAAATCAAAATGTTTGCCTTAGGGCTAAAAACATACATCAGAGTGATGGCTTCATAATTAAATCATACAAATAAATGTACACTAATAACAAAGTTTTGCAATAGAAAAGAGTACCTCATCAAAGAAGGATTGTCTCATTGCGGCAATCTTTTGATTCAAACTCTCCATTCTCGATCAAACCAAATTAATGTTAATCAAAGAGGAAGTTACCCAACTAGAGCTTATTAAAAATTTTAGGTGCTAAGTGGGAGTATTTATAAGTGGCCTGGGAAAAGTTGGCTAGAGCCAATAGTTGCACAAGCATTAAATTTTTAGATTTTGTGAAATTAGATTAACTGAATCTGACCATTAAATAAGAGATTTTCTTCCTACAATTCTTTTTTTTCTTTTAATACTTCGTTTTTTTGGAAACACTACATTTTAATTTGTCTTTAAAAAAAAAAAATCTAAGCACATTTCATTTTGTTCTAAGATTATTCTTATTATCTTTTGATACTCTTTTTCTGAAGACTATTCATTTGACAAAATAAAATAATTAAAGTTTTATGTTCATTGTTAATTTTGATTAGAAAAAAATTCATTGGAAAAGAATTTTGGATGAAATCTTTAATAATTTCTAATGCAATTTATACATAAATCAACAAATTCAGTTAAGCTAGAGAAATTACTAGTAAACCATTTCTAGTAAAATTTCAACACCACATATAGTTTAAAATTCCTAAGATTCACCCCAAAACAAAAAAACATGTAAGTTTAAAATTAATTGAAAACTTATTTCTTTCTTAGTGATTGAATCTTATTATAAATAATTCTCTATCACTTATAAGTTTCCCTTTGATTGCATATAATTTTTAACACTTTGGAATTCAAAACAAAAAAAAATCTTTGAAAATATTGAAAAAAAAAAAGAAAAAAAAAGAGAGAGATGTTTAAGGGTTTGTGATTCCAAAATTAGAAAAGAATAGCATTTGATTCTAAACAAATTACTTTGTAGTGTCTTAAGAACTTTTTGGTCCTTCATAGTAGTTTTAAGGATAAATTACAAAAACATCCCGATATTTAGCGATTTTATACGGATATGACAACTATGACTCATTCTAAACTAACATCACTTGAGATTTCATAAATGCTGCAAAACACCCCAATTGTTAATTGAGTAACCATTAACCAAACTTTATAGTAATTATGAAAGGGTAATTTGATCTTTTTATGCTGTATTATATAAATTAAAAATGTAACCAAACAAATTTTGCCTTCCCATCTTTAATTAAAGTCAATTTTATCTTTTTGATTAAATAAAACATAATAATAAAACATAAACAATTAAAAAAAAATTAAAATCTAGATGGAGACCAAATGGTCTCCACCTAGATATGGGGACTATTGGTCTTCATTGCATGGAGACCATTTCTATGTAAAGGAGACCATCCAGGTCTTTACGGGTGAAGACCCAAGTGGTCTCCAATGGAAACCATCTTGGTTCCTAATCATTGGATGAAGATGAAGAAGAAAGGATGGAGAAAGAAGATGATGAATTTTTTTTTTTTTAATGTTGTTAAATTATTTTTTATAGTTTACTTAATTTTATTTATTTTTAATACTAAAATAATGATATATTTATTTATTTGTATTTAATTATGAAGATAAGGTGAATTTGTATCTTTTTAACACATTTGATCGTTGACCACTACTAGTTAATGGTCAAATCTAACAGTTGGAGTGTTTTTGTAACATTTATGAAACCTCAAATGTTAGTATAGGAAGGGTTATAGTTATCATATCCATATAATATTAACAAACGTCGGGTGTTTGTGTAATTTGATCTAATTTTAATTTAGTTTATTTTTATCCTTAAAAAATCATAGATAATGAAATGTAGAAAGATTTTTGGCGGATTATCAATAACGTCACTCTTGAATAATTAGCTGTATGGACAACATATGAGCTTCTCACATATCCATACAAATGAAAGTAATTAAGGAGATATGTTGCACCACAATAACCGTGTGATCAATGAAGTTACAAGAAACTAACAACATAATTAACAGAAAATGATAGATAATAACACATGTTGAAGTAGGCAATATCCACATTACCGGCTATAATGTATAATCTTGGGTATTAAAGATTGAATTATATCTTCGTGATAATAAACTCGAAGTTTCAAATCTTTTAAAAAGGAATATCAAATTTTCTATATCTTTTAACCATATTATAAATTTAATGAATTGGATACACAAAGTTTTCTATTTTTGCACTTTGTGTACTTTTTTCCTTTTAACGAACTGCATTTAATTTAAGATTTTATTAGAATTTGAAAGATTTCAAAAGTCATATATGTGTATTCAATTAGGATTTCTAAATAGTCCATCAAAAGTTGTGTATATTTAATCTAGATTTTATGAAATATATTAAAATTCAAATAAATTTGAGTATATTTAATTAAAATTCATATAAATTTGAGTATGAGTATTGAAATCCATACAAATTTATATGTATATAATTTAGACTTTTAAAAAATTCAAAAAAATGCATATTCAAAAAGTCATTGAGATTTATGTACGTGATAGGATTCGATGTACTTTGATGGGTTTGAAAGTAAACTTTGTGAACAAAAAAGTCTATTATAAATTTTGCCTCATTTCTAAAAGATTTCATTGCATTTCATAAAAAATTCCAATAAAATTTATATCAAATCTATAAAATCTATCATTTAACAAAAAATCTATCAAAGTACAATAAATTTTTACTGAATTCACCCTTCTAAACACGAAGTTATTTTTAAATTGATAAAGTCACCAAAGTTGTATAGACCTTCCTCAACCAAAATATCATTTTGTCACCACTTTCAATTGGGAACTCAAATGTTATATGGAGGTTTTTTTTTTTCTTTTTAATGGTGGGTGAGGGGATTAAATGTATTAAAAACTATTCACGTATTGTGTTTTGGGATAAGAGAGAGGCTTGAATTTTTGACACTTTAGAATCAATAAAATTGTTCAACCACTTTTACTAGAGATGATGTGTCAATTTTCACCTTAAATATTATTGAGAAAATTTAAAAAAAAAAAAAAAGAAAAAAAAAAAAAGAGGGTCTATAAACCCGTTTTGGTGCCTAAGGGGTGGTGGATAAATATTATATTAAGGGGTTTTTCTCCACGTATTAGCACTTATTTAACCTTGACCTCTTAGTTTTGCCATTGTGATTTTATTCGTGAATTTGAAAAAAACCCCTTCCTTTTGCAATTTACTGATTTTGTTAAAAAAAACTGATATGGCTTAAAAATAACTAAAATAATATTATAGCCTCAATGCAAAATAACTAACAAAGAACAAATAAATTAAACATAGAATATTTTTTAAAAAAATCCTAAAATAGTTTTAGAATCTGTTGAGAAGAATCCTTCTCTGCTATTAAGAATCTATGGATAAAATCATAGAGATGTGTCTTCTTCATAGAAAACCCACCTTTGCAGATCCACATACGATCAAGAAGTCTTCTTTGTGGAATCTATTAAAAATTTGATAACTCACATGATATACCATTTGGACAAAAAATTTGAAAGACTTAACGTCACTCTAATCAATAACACATTAACAATATCAAATAGTACTAAAAATCACTAACTGAAAAACAAAAATTCAAAAAAAAAAAAAGAGAGAAAGTAAGAGTACTTTAGAGACTTAAAATCAAGTGAGACATTGTTATGTGCAAGTTCAAGATAGGATTTAGTTTTAGATTTAGAATTACTCTTTTGGTGTTAACTGTTACTATTGAGATATTGTTTTCAACTATGTGTATTGTTAAGATTAAGTTTCATAATGTTTTCAAAATACAAAAAGAGATTAAGCTTCATAATAAGATGGAAATATTACTTTTTGACAAAGTCTTTGATCATGTAGATTGAAAGGGAAATTACTATGAAATTTACTGTATATTCCATTATTAATTATTGTTTAGATTTAAAAGAGTGATAAGTTTAATTTTGATTCATAAAGTTAGAGTCTATTATCATTTATTATTATTTTTTTTTTTACAATAAAATTAAACAGTATTATATTTAGTTTTCGATAAATTATTATTTTTAATACTAATATTTCTTTGGATAAATTAGAATTTATATTTTTGGGTTGATCCTTCCAAGACAAAAATCGCCATTGGTTTTTCACTTACATTAGTTTATCATCCTAGTTGTATAATGAATTGTGGTAATGAAATGGAGCAAATTGGAAGTGGATCGGATGAGGGATTGGCAGTGGCGATGATAAGAAGATGAATGCAAAATGGTGAGAAGGTTGTGACTTGGAAGTGAAGAAGATGAGAAAAGAAGAAAGAAAAATGAAGAGGAAAAGATAGAGACGGCTCACTGACTGGAGAAAAATAGTGTCTAGAATTGTTAAGGAGAATACGTCTAGCTCAACTGCTCAAGCTCGTAATTTAGTTTTTGCTCAAGTAGGTTCTAAGCGAAGTTGTCAGCTAAACAACATTACCTAGTCTATGAATGAGTCATTTCTATCGTCAAACAAACATCATGCATGATTTTACAAAATCTTGAGACGGAATTTAACGCCCCTTCGATTTTCATGATGCATCAAACAACTTAATCCCAACAAACTAAATTAAAACGTACTGTACGAAGGTTACATGCAACAAGATCCATTTTCGGGGCTTCACTCGCAAATCAAAATGGGACGTGGAAACCAGTTATCTTTCTAGTTGCAATCTGAACTCTAACTAATAATAGAATTGGTAGATAACTAAAACTCCAGAATAGAAGAGCTCAACTAATCCACTCAAACTTTAATTGGCCAAAGGAAGACTTTGAGCTGGACAAAAAGAAACCACGACCAAGCAAATTCGAAGAATGATCTTTGAATCGTTTTTCATCTTCCCCATCTTCACGCAACTACATATTATTAAGAACCACCTTTTGTTTAAATTGATTTTGTTTCTTTCATGGACCAAACCAGTTAAAATTGAGGATTGATCTAGTGTTTCACAATTAAAAACTATTCTGCTTGTTAGGGAGCAACAGTTTTCTTCCTTGGTCAGCTCTATACAGGTCAACAGTAGTAGCTGAAGGAGGCTACCCGTTGCCTCACATGGGGACTTCCTTATCCGCAGAACTGCTGGAAAATCACTAGATCATCATCCTGTCAATCTAATCTCTGAACTTCAATGAGTGAAAACAATTGGAATTTCAAGGAAAAAGAGAAGGGGCGGGAGAAAATCGGCTGAACTCCTCTTTTACGGTCTTTGTTGGCGCCTTCTCTTGGATTTTAGATCAACAACGATGACTGAAATATTATCAGAACTGTTTCTGCAAATTGCTATTTCGGTCAGATTATCAGCCACTGCTTGTGCTGGAGTAACCTCCTCAGCCATCATGGACCTGCGCCGCCTTCTTAGCAGGCGGCGTGCCACTTCCCCAACCTCTTCCTTGGTCATGACATCCCAAAGCCCGTCACTTGCCAATATCAAACACTCATCATCATCAGTCCTAGTCATGAAAGTAATTTCAGGTACTGGAATTATCCACGGTCTTAAATACCAATCACCTGAATGAAACCATCCAGCGATTAGAACAACATGATATACAAGTCTCATTTCTCAGAAAAATCAAAAGTTCAAACACTGAATTTATTAAATCACAAGACGACAAAAGTAAAGCACCTTATCATTTAAAGAAAAATAAATAGAAGTAAAGCACCTTAGAGACATGTTTCAGCTGTTCAAATACACCAAGATTCTACTACTTGAATAAGTGATTGTATAATGATGGTAGCTATGATGACTGTGATTTGTGATGGTGATCACTTTGTCATTGTGTCATTTACTAACTATACAAAAGTTAACATCAATCCCCCCCATCAATTAAGAACTGAATGTAATCTAGAAAGGGAAAGCAAGAATTCAAGATAATGATAGCGAATACAAGGACATAATCAACCAAATGTATTTGAATTCTTCCTAACAATGATTGATAATAATTTGTAAAGGTAGTATGTATTTTTTTCACGCACAAATTCATCATGTCAACATTAAGTACTGGTTAGTGATGGTTCACATCATCCCAAGTATCGTATAATAGTTGACATACAAAAACCAAGAAACATTCATCCGATCCCAATAATTCATTAATGTTTTGCCAAGCCGCTCATGCAAAATTGAATATTAATCGTCGAAAGACATAAGGTACATACCATGTGCTATTCTATAAAGTTGAAGAGAGCATAATATTAGATGCTTTGAACAATAACAGGATGGAAGCCATTGCTTCCACCATTATGAATGTTGAACAAGAAATCTGAAACAATTTGAGAATTGAGAATTAGAGATGAAAGGAAACCTATAGCTCTGGACATGGCAAGAACTCCAAATACCCTAGCGCCATTCCAGTTTATGACTTTCCCTCCCTCTCCTTCGATTCTCATGAGTTCATCCTCTCTATCAGGCTGTAAAACCAACAAGAACAACATGTCCCTTATCCTGTTACAATTAAATAAATTCGAAAACACAACCTAAAATGTTGGTAATATATATATTTTGGTGGTTATCAGTTGTTTGCGTTGTAATTACTATAAATGAGTTCTAATTACATAAAATATAAAAGTTATCATTATTCTAGCTTTATAACACTAAAATGATCCTCCAGTCAATCAATTAATATAAAGTTGATCATCATAATTTCAAGCCAATGATTGAGATGATGATCCTAATTTAAAAACACTCACTTACAAGATAAAAATTGGTGACAACAAATCAATCACATAGTTCTAGTAATTAGGTAGGTAATTGGTTTTATATGTGGCAAGTAACAAGAGATATTCCCACATCAAAAATTTAAATTTTTAGTAAAATAACTAATAAATGGAAGCGCAGCAGAATAAACTACTAGAATTTAGTAAATAAGATGTGCACCTACAAGGGGAAAAGGGAAATTAACAGAGATGCTTAAATGACCTTTTGATCGACAGTCAAGGGGATCGTTTCACTTCCGCGACAAAGTACTGCCCTTGAGTCGCCACAATTGGATGTAATAATCTGGCAACCAGAGAGAACCACAACAACAGCAGTTGATCCAACCATTTCTGAAGCTACGGACTCTGTAACAGCTTCAGTATCAACTCTTTTGAATCCACTAGAAAATGCTGCTTCCCATCTCTTCTGCCACTCACTGCCTTCAGTTGCTTCTCTTCTCCATTCTTCAGCTATCACTTCATGCATCCGTTCAGCACAAAATTTAGCCACCTAATTTTCACAAAAGTTATAAAAAGGTGGTGCCAGGTTTGTACATGAACCACCAAAGGCACATATTAAAAATTAAAAATTCAAACAAACAATTCATACGCATTTTTTTATACATTAACATAACTTCTTATGTCTCATGAAAATAAATATTACTTTTTAACTTACTTTTTTGGTTCTTAACACGTTCGGTTAACGTTCTTCGCAAATTTTTAAGCTATTGGACAAGAGAAATTTGAATGCATTCAATAAATTGTACATCTTATTTGAATCATGTCCATATTGGCATGAGATAATGTGACTGAACATCTCTCATTTATGACATAAAAGATAATATGATTGAATAACTATACCATATGATATGACATGAATGAAAGATATACGGCGCATCCTACCTAAAACTTTGTCCTTCTGGACACATTTCAAGAGCATTATCTACGATTAGCATCTTGAAAATGATATTAAAAAAAAAAAAAAAAAATCTTGAATGAAACGTTTTTATCATATTATTCATGCTTTCACGCAAACAAAATATATCATAATAAAAATCATTGTTTTTAAATATAACTGTATGAAAAAAAAAAAATTAGAAGTTATTATATGACAACTTTTAATTAAGTAGCCTCATAAAAGCTTTTCTATGAAACTTCAAAATGGGAAAGGAAATTGAATAGAAAAGGAAAAAAAAAAAAAAAGATATGATGGTTAAAGAAAATAGCAAGTTGTTTTATTTACTCATGCTAGCCAGGTGGCATACAGATGCAGCTGTCATATAAGTCATAAAGATGCTGCTTTCATGAAGAAGACACTATCACAATAAGAAGAAAGCGCAAATTTCAAATTAGTTACATGATGAAACCATTTTTCGGATCAAGCAAATTTTACTGATTTATTACAATTTAACTATCTGCCACTAGTGTAGATTAATCAACGGTTTAGTCAACTTTAACAAATTTGGGAGTAATTTTGTCTTTCAACCTTATTTTTATTTTTTATTATAAAATAAAGTTAAAAATTAGAATAAAAATATAAATTAACTATTCTTCTTCTTCTTCCACCAAATTGAATCTTATCCTTCCTTCTTCTTCCTCTTTATTTCTTCCCTATCACTTTTCTTTCCATCAAACACCCAAATAATCGTCAACAAAATCATCAATAATAAACTCAAAATCATCAAACATGGGTTTCTGATAGCGTGTTTCCAACTAAAAACCCATTTGAAAACCACCGTCCATCAATTTTTTTTTTTCCCCGTCTCCACTGTCATTCCAATCGCTTTTAAAGAGTAAATGGTTAAAAGAAGAAGAATGATAAAATTATCTTTTTATTCTTTAAATGCGGTGAAAGGTTTAAGTTCTCAGATTTTTACTGATAGATAAATTATAATAAATCAATACCATTTGACTAATTTATAATTTGCTCCTAAAAAAGTAAAGGATCCACCGTCCTCCTATAGTCCACACGTGGCACACAATCAAAGGTCTGGACCCCACAAGGTTTCTATTTTCTAACAAAAACGGAAATCATCCTGTGATCAACAAACTTGCCTGAAAAACCCATCACCTACCCAAAAAATATACATATACAGAGTGTAAATGAACCATTCCTTTTAATTTCAAAAGGATTTTGATGATGGCACAGTGATGGTGCGCCTATCATGATAAATTATCACTCGTGCTAGAGGCGCTACACTTTCCCCTGTTGTAATGCAAATTGAAATGATTTCATACTTCATAAAACGATGAGCACCTAAGAATCTACGATCAATAACCTATATTTCATGACTATTTAAATTCTATTTGCACGGTTTCCAAAGACACTAGTCTGCAAAAAGATGTTAAAAGGCTCTATTGTTCTGTGTCATCAACCACTCTATGTAGCACACGTGTCCACACATGTCTCAACGAATTACGGAAATCCAATCTATTGTAAAAATCTATGAAAAAGTATAATCACAGCATGAATCTTCAATAGTTATAATGATATTATTTTTCGTTGTTAAAGAGAGATTCAAATTCTTATGTAATAATTATAATGCTAACTCCCAGAATCCAAATAATATAAAATTTAAAATTTCACAAACTACCAACTCTACGAGCTAATAACTTGAGAACATATTTTTTCCCAAAAAACAAAAGTACCTAAACAAATATAAAAATTGCATGTGTACCTGGGAGCCACCATGACCATCATAGACGCCGAAGAAATGGACGGGCGAAACCTCGGTAGAGGTTCTGGAATCGGGCGCCGTACAACCACCCAAGTGATCGCACGTGCGAGACATGAAGCCTGGCCTGACGGCGACGGCGTCTTCCATCTCTTTCCGTCTCCCAATCACCGAAGTGAACCCCCAGCTTACTCCTCTGTTATTCTTTCCAACGCACTTGTTCTGCCTAGCCGTCAACGTCAAGTCGTCGCTGGAAGGAACGGGATCTACGAGCCTGGGCGGGACCACCGCTTCCTCCACGACGGAGGGCGGAATCTCGCCGGAACTAGTAGAGATGTCGCCGGAGCTAGTGGTGCTTCTAGAGTCTTCAGTACCGAGTAAGAATGAAAAACCGGAACTGGAGGACACCAGGTCCGTGTCAGCGAGTGAGTCGACTCGGTCGATTCGCTCTTCTTCTTGCTCTAATAAAGGTTCCATGTAGCTGTAGTAAAGAGAGAGAAGAGAATAAGATAAAATAAAGAGAGAAGGGACAGACAGTAGGGTGACACGTAAAGAGTAGATATAAGTCGACAACACACGCATCTGATATGACCAAAACAGGCATTCATTGCAGGTCGTACTCCAACCCTTTTTCATCGTCGCCACGTGTCCTTTCTTCCACGCTGTTATTGTGCAAATGAGCAAATCTTCTCTGCTCCACACTGTTCCTTCTTGTCAATGCACCCCCAATCAGTGGAATGACATATCATCTGCCGGCTCCACACACCTTCTGTTCAATGTGAAATCTAGTTGTCCACCATTGTCTGCAAAAGGAGTTGGGGATCAATTATTGTGGGTCTTAATGTACGAGATTTATATACGTGGCACGTTCAAAAGTCGTGGTCCATGTGGAGCCTACCCATTGGGTGCAATTAGATGGGTTTCCTTAGAATTTGAGATCTAGCGGCTAGTATTAACAGAACATTTGTTCAAACTTGATCACTGATTGAGGGATGATGATGCACGGCAAACGTCGGGAACCCACGGTAGACCCCTGCGCTGGCACACTGGTGGGACCTAGGGAGGGACCATAGTGTGGTTTACCGCATCTCGTCAAATCGATAAACTCCTATTAGATTCGATCGGATGAAATGGCACTCTATTGAAGGACTAAGCAGGAATCAACACGTGGGCTTGGGCCCCACCTTTAGCACGGGACACGCGTTTCGCTCTATCGGGGATCGGTTCCTCCACGAGACTCGGATAAATGAACTTTGATGGAAGGTAGAGAGAGATTCTTCAACTAAATGACTGTATTGCCCTCATATCATTGCGTATGCACGGTGTCACTATTTCTTCAACACCGTAGTGACGCCGATATGATTATTGGTACCCGTTTCTGATTTGTCTGGTAAGAGTAATTGTCATCCTGAAGTTGATTGATTATTGCTTGAAAGTGACCTAATTACTCCTTTTCTTTTTAAGGGTAAATTTTAATATTTACTGAATTTTGATGCATCTATAGAATTATCTGAATGTATAAAATTTAGCGCCCCTCGCCCCTTCCCCCCTCTCCCCCCCACACAAAAGGCTTGATTTCAGACGGAAATTAACAGAGAGATAAAATCTAATCTTATGGGTTTTGTTCCTCGGTTAGGGGTAGAGTTGTCCATTAGATTTCATAGCTGCTATTTGTTTGGATAAATTAAGAATCTTTAGTTTCTTGAGGTTTGGGTTCTATCCAAAGCTTTGCTTTATTGAGACCCCGATTCAGGAAATCAGAAAATGATTAAGTTAATCACATGAATTCAGTCGGGTAGTCATTAATTACCCGAGCAAGTAATAATTTTATAATATATTGGAACTAAAAGGATTCTCGATACTCTTGTAATCAATGTAATCTTTGTAGAGAACATAAAACTAACAAAATAAATTTTGGAAATCTCTCATTGATTTCATGAAATCTAATTATGTTACATTCTACAAAAATGATCGACTTCTACATTTTATATACAAGATTTACTTACAATCAAAGCTATCACTGCCTAACGAACTCTAAACAATCATTGGTTGAGAAATGTTGTGCTGGCACCCTTAACTTACTTTCCCGTCTGATGAAGAGATGATCTGGTACTGTTGGTCTATCATCATTGGTCTTGATTGACTCATCATAATGATGATTCTGAAGGATGTTTATAGACCCTCCTTGTGAATGACTCTGCTGAACTTCCTGAAAATAATTCTACTCAGCTCTTATGATCACCATCACTATCAGAAACTGTTGATAAGAAAATTACATTATTTTTAGTCAACTACCATCTAACTTGCTTGGCAGATAAATAAATTATAAGAGTTTGTTAATTGATAGACTAGATTAGGAAGAGCAGGGCATTCACAGACTTACCAACGAAAATATTCTGTAGATCGAATCTCGGGGTGGTTGGAGGCAATCTTTTCGGCCGCAGCGAAACCATTCTCTATCGACTTGGTACTTGGTAGGAGAGCAAGACAAGCTGTAAGTTCAGTTGTTGTCAGGTGAATCAAATCAAGTCAACCTTGAATCGACAACTCCTGCATATTCATTCAAAAGACGTAATTTTGTGAGTTACTTTGAGTCGCTTGTTCGTTTGGTCTTTTTGTTTTTTTGTTTTGTTTTGTTTTTTTTAATTTTTAATAAGAGCAAATTATAATTTAGCTACCTAATCGAAACTCTAATTCAGACGGAGCAACTGTTTCGATATTATTATAATTTACCCTCTCTAGTTAACATTCTTCTGTTAAAATTAACTAAATGAGGGGTAAAATTGTCTTTTGATCTTATTTTTTTTTTTCAAATAAATTTCATCAAAAAATTAAATAAAAAATTCTCCATTTGTCGATCACCTCCAGCTCTTCCTCAACTTCACCTCTTCCTCTTCCTCTTCCTCTTACTCTGCCACCATCACCTCATTCTTTTCCTCAACATCAATAACCAACTAAACCACCACAACTCTCACCAACAAAATCAACCACAAAACCAGATCGACGCTGAACAGAACCAACCAACGAAGGAAATAGCCCCAAACATCGTCATCCATCATCAATCAACCTCCTGGAAACACAAAAATGACACCAAACATCGTCAACCATCATCAGTCAACCTCCCAACATCATTAATCCAAAACCAAACATCATCGATCAAAGCCAACATAATCAATCTCCCACAAAACAAAATAAATAAACCTCAAACTGAACAAAAAAACAAAACAAAACAAAAAAAAAAAAAAAACAAAAAAATAAGATAAATCAACCTAAAAATCATCAACGAACGCAGATGAAGGTCATCTGGGTTCTCATCGACGAACCCAGATGAATGTTCATCTGGGTTCGTCATTGACGAACTCAGATGAACATTCATCTAGGTTCATCGACATTCATTTGACTTCGTTGATTCGAACCTAGATGAACCTTAATCTGGGTTCGACAGATGAACCCAGATGATGATGGAGAAGAAATCAACGACGAAAAAAAAGGCGACGGCGATGAGAAGAGAGAAGAGGAGAGGAAAGGAGAGGAGAGAAAAAGAAAATAAAGGAAGGTTTACCGGCAAAGAGAAGAAAGCGATAGACAGAGGATGAAAGAGAAGAAAGCTGCGGCAGAGAGAGATCTAAAGGATGAAAAGGTTCATCTGAGTTCGACAGATGAACCCAGATGATGAAAGAGAAAAAATCGACGACACTGAGGAGAAGGAACCGATGAAAAAGAAGAAACCGACAGATGATGAATAAGAAGAAACCCAAGGACAAGATTTTTGATATTTTGTTTTTTTATTTTTTATTTGGTCAATTGGGTCAACACAGTTATTAAGGGTATTTTCATCTTTTCGCTATTTAGATACTGTTCAATGTTACATATAACGGAATCTTATTAACGGTAGGGGAGTAAATTGCAATAATACCAAAAATCTTACTCCGCTTGAATTAGAGTTTTTACTGGGTAGCTAAATTGTAATTTGCTCTAACTGAGAGACTGTTTGTTTTTGCCGATTAAAACTTAATAATATTGAATTGTATCTATTAAATTATTTTCGTTTGTTTTTTTTTTTAAATAATCAAACTATTTAAAACTACTTAGAAACAGTTGAAAACATTAAGTAAAAATTTTTAATTTTTCAGTTAATTACAAATTATTTAATGATATTTAAAAGTTTTTATTCTAAATCTATCATTTCAAAATAACATAATTTCAAATTTATCATAATTTTATATTACTTTTTTTTTTTCGATACTTACAAAAAAATATATTTAAAAAGAAAAACCCAATACATCTCATCTCAAATTGCTTTGGAATTAAACTAATATATTTCAATTTACAATTTAAAAATTCATTTTTTAGTTGTTTTCTTAAATATATTAATATATTTAAATATATAAATATGGTTAATACTGCTATATTTTTTAATCATATTTTAATTATGAATAAAATATTATTAATATATACATATAAATATTTTAAAATTTATTAAATTATTTATTTTTAGATGTTTGTATTGAATTAATTAAAATTACATAATAATAAATAGTTAAAATGATATAAATGTCAAATTACTAATTTTCAGACAATTTTAACTTTAAAAAATAAATAATTTTACAATATATTTAGAAGTTAGGAAAAATGAAAATGTTATTTAGATTTTATATTTAAGTTATTATTCAGTCTTTAGTATTTAGCAGCACTGTTTAATTTTCAGATAAAAAAAAAAAAGATCCCTTAGTAGTAATAGTATTCAAAAACAAAAAAAAAAGATGAAGAAAAACTCAGTGGTAATATAAAGTTAATTGTATTTTACCTTTTTAAACTTTTAATTTCAACTAATATGCAACCAAAATTATTTTCATAAACATAAAATTTTAAATTGATTTAAAATTAAAATTTTGAATTGTTTCTAATACAAATCTCTTAAAAACCTATTTTTAAATCTTTTTAGCTTTTAATAATAATAATTTTAATAAAATATTTAAAAAATATAAATAAAAATGAATTGGGGGAGGTGACCTCCTCATATTTTTGGATACAAGAGGTTGAGGCCTTCTGGAAGAAGGATGGGGGCCGCCGGTGACCTCCATGGTTAGAAAAGGTCGTAACTCATAACTTTCTCAATTAAACTGAATGGGAGGAGGTGCGACCTTCTCCCATCAAACAATAGGAGGTCGGTCGACCTCCTCCAATCACAACCAATGACAATAGGGTTATTTATAATTATTGTTTATATACAAGTATATTTTTAATTATTTTAATAATTTTATTTAAGAGCAATTTTGGAATTTAAACATAAATTATGAATTTGGGGTATACATACATTTTTATAGGGTGTTAATATCTCCACCCTATGTAACATTATCAAATAGTAGTGATATTTACACCTCTCTAAATTGTATGTGCAACTTTTCATAATTAACCATTAAATAAAAAAATATTTATTAAAAAACATATTTTTGTGAAATTTATTTATAAAAATCTAATACAATAAAATTAAATAAATAATTTTTATATTTAATAAATCATAACTATTTATTAGAATTTTTTAGAACAATTATTAATGGCATATGCTTACAAACAGGGTGTACATACAACTTCAAGGGAGTGCAAATTTCATTACTCAGAGAAACGAAGGATCAAAGCATTAGTTTCGCGTATGGCCCATTGCAATAAAATGATTTTTTTTTTTTAATTTATTTTTTAAAGTGATTTTTTTTTTTAACTTTTTGTCGTTAATGAAAATATTGAAAATACATTAAACATATCACTAATTAAAATTAATTACTTCAAAAAAATCACTATTTAAAATTAATTGCTGATAATTTAAAATAATAATAATAGCTGATGACGGTGAATTGGGTTAAAAAGAATTCAATTGAGAGCCCATCGAATCACATCAATTTACTGATTTGTTAGTTATAACAAAGGGAAAATTACATTGGGGCTTGGGTCTTGTCCATATTAAATTCATGACTAAGTTTTGTACTTCAACTTTTAACTAGAAAGTATCAACATATAACCTTTCACTAACTTTTTTGTTATTTATAATATTTTTATTTAAAAAATATATAAATAATTAAAAATAAAAACAAAAATTTTAAGACTTTTTGTCTTATTCACTTCAACCTTTGATCTTATCTGCAAAATAAAGAACACTTTTATTAGGATGACTCAATGTTTGTTACCAGGACATTCTCTGATGTTTAAGTCAATCTTTATCTCTTTAAATTTTATTTTTCTCTCTCCAATTATGCCTAATTTTCTCTTAATCTACCGCCAATAAACAACTAAATCACAATTTTTTATAAAAACAAACTTAAATTTCCAGATGTACTTATGTATGCAAACGTTCTTGATATTTATCTTAACATTCGTACCATGTTTAACACCTGACAGTTGCATGTTGAACATTTGTTGTAATGTTATTACTAAGGCTTCATAGGTTGTCAATTTCTTTTTTAATGATTTCTTTTTATGCTTCTCTTTTTCACTCTCATCAAGTTAGAGACTTTATTTGATTGTTAAAGAGTTCCGTGAATCACTCATTCGATCAGGGAGACGTAAATTCTGAGACATGTCCTATTTTTATTGGACTAATGTGCTATATATATATATATATATATATATTATTGGCACTAGATTGCTATTGAAGATCTAGTAGGAAGCTTGATCTATCAATCTCAAAATCTCCCATGGAGATTCTAAAAATTTTTAACATCTAACACAACAAAATTGAAAAAGAAATCTCAAACAAACATAGAAGTCATCAACAAAAAAATTTCAAACCACCCTAATCTCCATTGGGAATGGGGATTTCCTCATCATTAAATTTTCACCATAACTTATTCATTTTGCACACTAAAGGTGCCATTCTTTCCATTTCTACTTTCTCCACCCAGCGTCGTGGTTCTTCCCCTTCTATAGTGAGCTCTGATCTCCTCCAATGAAAAAGAAATTTATTGTTTATAAAAAAATTTATAATTAATTATCTTACTTTTATGCCCTAATAAAATGATATTATTACCATTGAAAAGCAGTACACACTACAGTTAACTTTAAGGCCTGTTTGGTTAACAGAAAATTTGATAGGATTAGATTAAAAATTTTTAATCCTATATTGACATGTGTTTGGAGAGGTTTTGATAGGGTTCAAGATCCAATCCCATCTTTTTCACATCCTGTTGTCATGGGATTTCACAGTCCCAGCCATCATAATGGGATTTCACAGGAAGGGAAATGGACTCCATTAATTGTCCTTCCAACTTTTTTCTTTCTCTTTCCTTTTTTTTGTTTAAAAATTCTTTATGGTTTATAATTAGTTGCATACTGATATTAATACTGGCAAGAGCTTGCTTTCTCCTTCTTCTACCATCCATTTACTTCATTTTCAATTTTTTTGTTCATTTTCTCTATTCTCAAATTCTAAATTTACTATATTCGTTTTTTGAAAAAGAAAAGAAATAATATATAAAGTTATATATATTATTTAATATTCATATTTCCAATATTTCGTGTCGTGAATAAAACGTCAAAATCATCTAAGAGTTTGATGTTTCTGAATATAACTTATACATTGACTAATAAAGTTAACATTCATAATTTTGAATTTCTCGATGCATGCACCATTAAGATGAGTTAGTGGACCCTCAAATTATATAATTTGATACCAACAAAATGAACCAAATGAGTTGTTGAGTCCTTTTCTACAATTAATGAGAGAGAATCTGAATCGAGTTCTATTCTTGTTGAGATTAGAACTTTAATTTGTTGGTCATATAACTCATATCATAGCATGGTTTTGTTTAAACAAATTGCTTTAAAACATTTCAAATGATGTCTTTATCCTTATCATATCATAATATTATATATATCAATAACAACATCACCAAAGTGATTGCAAGCACATCTATATATACACCACATCAGCACAAAGACAATGAATGATACGATCTTCATCACATGCCTTTGTGTCAAAATAAAAGACTGAATTTTTCTCATGCTCTGATGTAAATGCTCAAACAATAATATGCATTATGTCCTTGCACTCTTTGCGCATTTTGTTCTCATAATTCTAAATATCCTTTCCTACACATCCAGAATTTTCTACACTCTCTGCTTGCAATTCAAAAATACTAATTTGTTAATATAAGAGTACATTTGCTTCCGTTAGTTGTTGGGACAATGACCTTTGAGCTTCCAATATTTTCTTATGAGACCTTAGCAAATGTACTTTTCGAGACATTGTTAATGAGTGACTACAACCCTCTACAAATATACTTACTGTATATGTACCAGTTTTTGACCTCACAATAGCAAGCTTCGCACCATAACCCTTCCCTTGCGCCTTTTTTTTTGTTTCCTTTTTCACGACCCCTTTTGATGACGATCTTTCTTTAAAACACACATATTGTTTCCTACAAATTTCATCCGTCTCTTTACCCTTCTTACTAGAATTGATCCTAATACTAAAATCATCCTCCTTTACATAATTGTTATAAAAGGCGTGCACTTCATCATTTGAAGCGAACTCTTGGCCTAAAGTTGGCTTGCAGTTCGGTTTCACTTGAGACAAGTATATAGCAACATTAGTATTGGAATAGGAATGCCATAATCGTTCCTTAAGTTTTTCAGAGCAATTCCCTGTTTCATCATTTGTATCTTCCATTTATAAGTATAAAAAAATAAAAATAAAAAATAAACAATCACAGGATCATTAAATAACATATGAAAGAAGAAAAAAAATCTAACCAATTATATTTTCCAACATTAAAAAGAATTATGATACACACGAAATAAAAAAAAAAAATATCAACATCAACGTTATTGAATAAAAAAATATGTAACCAAGGTGATTAGAAGGAAGAGAAAGAGACATCGGAGAGAATAAAATCAGAGACAAGTTGAAAAAATAAATAAATAAAATATAAACAGGTGAGCATTTGAGTTTGAGAGTGACTCTTTCTTTAGGAGAGAGATTAGACATGTCAATCTCATAAAAAGACTTACAGTTAAACTAGGTAATTAATTTTTATTTTTATCTTATTTTTTTCTATACATAAAATATAATAAATGATTAAGATTTTTTGTACTAATTATTTTTAAGTTAGAACATATTGAATATAGAAATTATATATATAACAATATAGTTTGCATTCCTAATAAAATAAAATTACAATCCTCTCCCATGTTGATCTTTGTAGTAAGCATAAAAGATGATATATGTTATTAATCGTCGAGATAATTTTTTTCATCTCTTTTATTTTCATTATTTTTAAGTATTGTATTTTATTTTTAATTATTTGTGCACGGCACAAAGTTCACCACACTGATATTAGTCAAAGATATTCACTTCAAAGTTTTTTGAAAAAGTGCTTTTACCTGGATGGTTCTTTCCCCTTCAGTGCTTATGGGCCAACCCAATACGTACCACGTTTATGAGTCTGACCCGAAATACAGTGATAGCAATATTTAATTTTATGAAGCAAGGACTCCACTCCTGGTTTCAATGTGTTTTAAGTACTTTCATCGTCTCAACTGACAAGCCAATTTTGACTTCTTAATTCTTATTCTTCGATCAATCTAAGAATACCATGTCTTCAACTTTTTCCATGCTTACCTATCAAGTGGAACAAGAGATGGATATATCCATAACTGACTAAATACAAATGATCATTTGACTGCTTTTGTTTATTTATCATTTATTAGCAGTTGTACCATAAGCCTAAACTGAACACAACACAATTATAATAAAATTAATAAACAGTAATGTTGGTTTCTCCATGCTGCTCCTTCCAGTCGCATTCGTATTGGCTACGCATATTATTTCTATATGTATGCGAAAACCCCCATGCAACAAGCCGCAAACCTTGTCTACACCAACCTCTATCAACAAGTCATCTGTGCCCTCGACCTCTTTATAAAATCCCATCAACAGCAGCTCTTTTCTCTATCTTATCTTAACTAATATTCTTTCAAATGGCCACTGCATACCAGATTAATTTAAGCTTCGATCTTGACGAGGTTCTAGATGTGGATTTAGGCCATCAAGTTACTAGTGCATCAAACGTTACAGAAGCGTCCACGTCCAAAGATGCAAACCATGGAATCACAGCGTCAAACGCTTTGGTCTGTAGCTTGCCGACGGTTGCTGCTGACGGCGCTTGTTCGGTATGCATGGAAGATTTTGAGACGGAAATAGAATTCTCCGGTAAACAAGTTCCATGCGGTCACGTGTTCCACGCCACCTGTATCACCACCTGGCTCGTGCTGTGTAACTCTTGTCCTCTGTGCCGGAGTCCATGTACAATCTCCGGTGAAGATACATACTAACCCGACATTTCAATAGGTTTTTTTCCCTTTTTTTATTTTTTGAATTAAATAGAAATATGTTTTGTAGGTAGTCATTGTTCTGTGGTCAATGAAGCCTTCAAAGCTTTTTCTGTCATTAGATATGAATGGTTTTATTAGAATAGTCAGGCCTGCAAATGTAGAAAAAAATATTAACACTGCTTGTGTTAATAAATGTCCTTTTATTATTTTTTTTTACCTAATATAAATTCTGCACACTTTCTCTGATTTAATTTTTATTTTTTAAGGTATTGCTTTAAGTACCAGATGCTTAACAGGCCTTTCATTTAAATCATTATAGACTATATATCTACCGAAAAAATTGTACATATTTCCATATTATGACTCAAAGCCTAAGCCACAATAAAGGTTTATTTTCCTTTACATTTTATATTTGTATGGGTTGGAAAAAGAACTGTTTTAATATATGTTTTGATAATGTTTACGTTATTTGAACAGTAAAAGTCGTTTGTTGAATCAAATATATTGTAGTGAACATTCTTGATCCTTTTTGACTTGATACAATAACACTAATTCATTTTCTCAATGTAGATATGTTTCACAAGGAATTAAGAAAGGCTTAACTCGAAATCAATTTCAAGTAAGCATCTCATGACAGTTAAGGACAAGATTAACAAAAGGGAAGTGTTATTCATAGTGTACTAGGAATTAAAGAAGCATTCTTCAACTACTTGCATGATAAGTAGTTTCTTTCTCATAAGAGTTCACATTTAGGATAACACTAAAATATCTTTGAGTTTAGAAACTAGCACTTAAATCCGGAAATTAGCTTTAGTAGCACAATTATTTCACTGTAACATTTGTTTTAAAATAAAATTGCCCACACTTCCCTCTCATCAAGAAATGAAATGGTTTCAAAAATACAATATGATTCCAAAAGACACCATTTTCCTCTTGTAAGTGCAAATGTGTTGGCAGAGAGTGTCATCCTACCATTGTAAGCAAACCAAGACCCAAAATTAGCACGCCGGCCCATCCGCACTTTTGTTTGTTTCTTTCTTTAAATAATGCAATTGGATTAGGTGAATGATTCAAAAATTAATATAAAGAACATAAATTATTAGTCTTTTTTTTTTTTAGAATGATTATTATTAGTCTTTTTAGATACATATAACTGGACTCATTTTATAAGCATCAATATGATTTTTCATTGAGTGGCGATATTGACACCCCTAAAATGCTGTATGTGCACCCCTTTTTGTATGCTCATCCCATTAAATTTTTTAGAAATATAAAAAGATTGTAATCACACCCACAAATTACTAAAATATCATTTTCTTCTTCTTAATCTCTGCCACCATCATCATACACTTGGAAGAGGACTGTTATATTGCTTCACAAAACAACTTCGATGCCTGGAGTACATTGCAAATTCCATCAATATGATTTTGATGGGTGGATTGTGAAACCAACAAATTGGATCAATAAGATTTTGCTGGCTAGATTGTGTTCCGTACAAGTTGCTCTCCCATATCTGTTGGAGAAGAATTTGATTAATGCAGAAAACAGAGAATGAAACAGAAAAACATATTGATGGAATTAATAATATATGTTTTTTTTCTTTTTTGGATTTTTTGGTTTTGTTGGACATTACATGCTTACTGCTCTGGTACGAGAGGCAGTCACAACAGTGAATCAAAGACATTTTTCAATAATATCAAGGACAATGTTGGAATTTTAAAAATAATTGTATTTTGCGGTGTGCTTACAATTTTAGAGGGGTGGAAATATCACCACTCTTTTTCATTAAAGTTTTTTGGATCCAAAAGGCGGCTGCTTTTGAGTTCTGTAGAAAGTACTGCTTTATTAGATGACCCATTCCGCCTAAACCCAACCCAACTTCGGACCGCGTTCGTGAATTTTGATTAAAAATAGCATTTTCCAGGTCTCACTTCAAATCTCATGTGTTCCAACGTGTTTATAATATCTCCAATATAATTACCTATTTAAGTTTGAATTTCTCATCACATAATATGAATAGATAATGAGACAAGTGGAAAAAAAAAAAAACCCCTCTCTACTACAATTTTATATCTCAAATATAGAGCTGATGTGACAAAGAAATTTTTAAAGAATATACAGATGGATTTCTTAGTGGAAAAACTTTTTTAAAAATACTTATTAGGATCTTTCACTTTTTCTAATCAATTAATATTGAAGATTTGTCTCACTCTCCCCTCTTAATTGTAAAATATAAAAAGAAAAAGAGCAAGATACATATTTTATCACGATTGATGAAAAGTATATATATTTTACTTTAATAATTGCATTGAAGATGTGAATTTTCAATTCTATATAATATCCATTTCTATATATTTTTTGTCAAAGTGAATTTATATTAAAAAAATTATTGGCGTGTCACTGATTATAAAATCTCAAATTATAGGATGATGGTCTTTATAAACCCTTTAATTATGAAATTCATTAATTAATTATCTAATTATCACAACCCAATTTTGACTTTTCTTATATCTAGCATTATTGTTGTTATGCATACGCCTTTTCGGTTGTTTCCCGGCAACACAATCTGTGAGACCGGTCCACTTGTCTATCATTTGGCTGCTTTGGTATTTTAACTTGTGTACCACGAGCCTAAACTCAACACTTAACGAATGATAAAGTCTGGTGCTTTTTCCCTGTTGCATTCCTCATTTGGTAAAAGTATCTCCAATATAAAAATAGATTGTGTTTTAAAAAAAGTTATCATATCATCAATGTTAAAATAATATATATTCTACATGGTATAAATATGATTTAATAGACAATCAAGTTAAAATATGTTTTCTAATGCTTCCACTTGAAATACATACTTTAATGAGGTGTTGATTTTTTTTTTTTTTTAACCACAAAACTTTTTTAATTATTAATCACAAACAATAAATGGTTGTAGAGGAGGAGTTGGAGAGGAAAAATGTAGGAGATGGTGGGTTGATGTAAAAAATTAATATGATTAGTCAGTAATAAATGATTGTCTAACAGACTCTGAAAATAAAGATCATGTTGATATTGTCTACTTTTTTTTTTTGCCATATGAGCTTCACAGTCAAAACTGATAGTTGCATTGGAGAAATTTATTTTGACATAATATTTATTTATCTTATATATCATTTTATTTTTTCATAATTCATTTCTACATTGGAGATGCTTTAACAAATCATACTTGTTACAAAGTTTCCAAGGCCCATACGTCACTTGCAACACGTTGGTATCATATGTCTACATTAATTTTTACTATTCAAGCCATCTGCAGCTCAAGTAGGTGAGGAAACCCTTCTCTATATAAACTGCCACCAATGCCATCTCTTTGTAATGCCTTATATCCCTGTCTCTAATTAATTTCAATGGCGACTGCGCATCATATCGACTTAACCTTTGACCTTGATGGTATTCTGGATATGAATCTAGGCCATCCAATTACCACATTAGACACTCCAGAAGCGAACACGTCGAAAGATTCAGAGCAGCGAATCACAGCATCAAACACTTTGGTCTCAACCTTGCCAACGGTTGCCACTGACGAGGTTTGCTCTGTGTGCATGGAAGATTTTCAGACAGAAATATCGCCAGGTAAACAAGTTCCATGTGGTCACGTGTTCCATGGGGTTTGTATCTCCACATGGCTCACAATATGTAATTCCTGTCCTCTGTGCCGGAGCCGGTGCATAATCTCCATCGAAGACTGACCAGAAATGCCACTAGTTATTTGTTTCTTTCGAAAATATGTTTTCTAGTCATAGTTTTGTAGTCAAATCAATGATGTAAATGGTTAGTGACCGTCGGAGTAATGCATGACTTTAATGGTTCTATTGACCGTCAAAATTCTTAATTACTCATACTTTGAGTCTTTGATGGAGCTATTTAAATTTTGGCGTATAAAAATTTTTTTTCGTCGTTTTGTAAATATTATAAAAAATATATATAAAACTGTTCTTTAATTGATTTATTTATTTGTGATAAATTATGCATACTTAGCTGATTATGTTATTCATTCTTAAGTAGTTTTAAAGACAAATGCTTAATAATCACATTATTGATGAATTTTGAAGCCTGAATACGTACTGTAAGGTTAGAATTACAACATATGGCATATGGGTATCGCAGTTATTTGTTTAGGAGTAGTGAGTTTCCTTTATTAATCTAAGGTTTTGTTAATTATTTAATCTCTTGTACATAAATAAGTGAGAGAGAGTTAAAGTGAGAGATTGCAAACATTCATTTAACAGTGGATTAAGTGTTACTGCATTCTGTGGACATAGGGATTATATTAATCATCCAACAAGATAAAATTGTTTGTCTCTTTTATTTTTTAATTGTGTTTAGTTTTTTATTTGTTCTTTGCAATCCTTCAATTTCTCAAGATTTTAATCTATTCACCATGACGTAATTCCCATTATATGTTGTCTATTATTACTCTTTTCATATCTTAATTTATTTTCTTGTCATTCTGTATTGTTGTGGCTTGTGGGGATAAGAAAATTCGTTAAGATCATGTAAAAATTAATCTTTATGAGAATATATGGTTGAAGTCATTAATTAGATAAAGTAATCTAGTCAACATTTTATAATAATTAATTCGATTCCCCTGCAAGTGTAACATCTGTCAGTATATAACAGTTTCAGAAATTATTAATCAATAAATTAACTCCAAATCAATTGTACTTAATCCTCTTTCAAAAAACAAAGAAAAAAAAAATTGTGCTTAATCCATTGACAGATAAAACTTTCTTATATCCTACAGCCGCATATTGCGATTTCTCTTGAATAATGGGCAGATGGTTTTGTTTGTTATAGTTTCTATATATGGAAGTGCTTTAAGTTAACAGAGATTTTTGGCAACTAACCAAAAAAAATAGTGGAGAGGAATTTGGTTTATTTTTTATGATATAAAAAATTATTATTCTGTAAAAACTAGTAACAAACGAGAGTGATGATTGGTAAAGATACATTAAAGCATATGTTTTATATTTTAAAAAGCTTTGTTAACAAAATAATGGTATCTTTTATTTTGTACAACTGGTATATAGAGTGCATCAGAAAAAAAAATTGGTATACAAAATGATAAATGGATATTTTCCAAAAATAAAATAAAATGATGAAGTGATCTTTAGAGAATTATGAAGTATGTAAGTTAAAAATTTCCTGAGATTAGCGTCCCTTGTAAAATTCAGATCAAACGGATTCTAAACTGAAGTAATATGGGCTCACAGAATTGATCCAAATAGCAGTTTTGATATACCATATCCTTCTCAATGGCGACTAGTACTGCATCTTCAGAGTCTAGTTCCATTTTAAGCTATCCAATCTGAGCTTCGACCTTGAAGAAGTTCTAGTAATGACAACTATAAACAGGCCAACAAATTCAGACCGTGAAATCACGACACCATACGCGTTTCTGCGCGGTGCACATGGACCGGAAAGACTTTGATGATCATCCATGCACGATTGCCTGGTAAGCACGTTTTCTTGTGTCACCTCTTTCATGGAACTTGTAAAACCACGTGGTTTCCCTATGTAATTCCTGTACACGGTAGCTGCATAATCTTAGTGACTATAGAAATTGTTGGTTTCGTCATTTCGTTGACAATAGATGTTTTACTTGTTGGTCTTGCTCTTTGGTCAATGGAAGACGTAGATATTTTAAATCAGTGTTTTCTGCATGAATTATAACTTTTGGTGGGGTTTATTCATTTTTAATTTTTTGGTCCAGTCTTTAGCTTGTTTGCTAAACTACTAGTTCTTAAATTTAAGTGATTGTTTTGGACTTGAAGGCTCTTAAAGTAATTAACAGAAATCGGTGGAATATGCAACCGTATAAACAAAAATAATTAACTTCCTTTCTATATGTTATTTTTATCAACATTTAAGCTTTTAAAATACTTTCCCGTCAAAGAAACAAATTGGTTTGTGTTCTGTTTTTAAATTAGAAGAAAATTAAGTATTCAATTGAAGTAATTTAGAGTCATGCTTAACCACCAATTAGACAAGTACAATAGTCTGTCCGATATTGCAATTTGTCATATTCTTGCGTTTCTGTAGGTCACGGGTCTCACGGATAATCTTTTTGTCTTTTTATTTTCTTTGAAAAGGATCTTTCATGTCTTTGAAGATGCATATATATACAAGACCATTCGATTGGACTTTTAACATTTTTAAAGGAGAATAAAAATTTTACTTCAAATCAATTCAATGAATTTGAACATTAAATCACAGAAAAGTGAGGACAAAAATTAAAGAAAAAGTAAAGAGTGACATCAATTGGATTTGCGGATTTTGCAGGGCTGATGTGATCATCCTTTGCGAGAACTATCAAATAGCGGACCAATAATTAACCTTTCCAAACTTTTGAGGAATTGCGTGCCGAATGTGACGGTGTACAAAAAGGTGTGTGGTCAACTGTGACTGCGGTCAAAAAACAAGCTAAATATAAAAGACTATTACTGCTTGACTGACAAAATCGAATCAATTAAATTAAATAATTATGCTTTAATTTACTGTCTTGATCGAACGAGAATTTTAGGGACCGCCATGTCTGACAAGTGAGAAGAACTGCCCAATTCTCTGATACCATGGCTTCCTGGAAATTAAAGCTGTTTACTCCCAACTCCCAGTTGTTCCATTTGTCAATTTTGCATTCAGATATGGAAAGAATAATTATGAATTATTTACTGTTATACTCATAAATGATTTATTTAAATTTTGGATTATTGTTACATGTCATTTAGACAGATATTACCATGACCCATAAATATGAAAGATACTTTAGTCTATTTTGTGTATATATATAGTGTTTCTTCTTCTTAACTAGGATAAGTTGTTCTTAATTATAGGATACTAGAGTATGAATTTGCATGCTTGAAAATTGACCTATAAAAGTATAAATTAAAGGGTTATAATAAAGGGGTACAGGTTAATATCACAATTAACTAACAAATGAATGAGAAAAAGTAAAAAAGATAAACAAAAATAAAAACACTCATTCAATGTTCTAGGTGTTAACATGTGTTAATTAAATGAACAAAGTTGATTGAACAAAGTGATAAGTTGTTAATGTTTGAAACCATTTTTTAAGATAATCCAATCAATGTAATACACCCATATAAAAAGGTTTGTAGATGGCTGATATTTAGACCCTTAAAACTGTCCACTCGAAAATCAATGGTAGAGACTCGGTTCCAATTTTGATCCGTCGTTCAAACTGCTTTTGTCATCACAAGCTCCCCTAAGTTAACCCTTCAAGTCACGTTAGATGCATAATTATAGCAAAAATCCAACTTCACCTCGTCAAAAGGTGGAGCATTTTTTTTTTTTTGAATAATTGAGACCAAGGGTACAGTTGAGATCAACATTGATGAGACGTTATGACGCGATTTATGAATTAATTTCTAAGAGTAGGAGGGATCAATTCCCAAAAATGAGAGATGACAACCCACGATATATGGAGGAAAATACTCACACTATAATGTGACATTTTTGGGTGTAGAATTTTTAATCTATAGAGAGACAAAGGATAGCTAATGGTCTTACTTTACCACAACCCAATCTACAAAAGGACGGAGCATTTTGTCCAAATTACATAGCTTATTTTATAAAGCCAACTGGGTAAATAGGAATCGTATCTATAAAAGCCAACCAGTTGAACTGATTTGTTTACCATATCCTCTCTCTCTCTCTCTCTCACACACACGCAGATGTCGAATAACGACATTTCAAACTATCCGATCGAACAAAGCTTCGACCTTGACGAGGCTCTAACGATGATGCCAAACAGTGTGGTCGCAAACATGCCTAAAGATGCAGGCCACCAAATCACAGACAATGCGATATCAAGCTTGCCAACAGTTGCCACTAGCGTTGGCGTTTGTACGGTGTGCTTGGGAGAATTTCGGTCAGAATTCAGAGGTAAGCAGCTTCCATGCGGTCATCTCTACCATGAGTCTTGTATCGCCACATGGCTCTCCTTAAGTAATTCCTGCCCTCTCTGCCGCAGTCGTTGCATAATCTCCGAGAAAGAGTGACCGGAAGTTCATTTGTTTCTTTTTTTTTTTTTTTTTTTCATTATATCTAAATAAGAATACTTCTTAGTCGAATTTGTTATCACATTTGCGTTTCAGACTTGAATAAAAAATTTGGACTAAAAGGTATTATTATTTATACATGATCAATCTTCATATAGTTCAAGTAGTTTTTAATACAACCCTATATTATATTGTTGATTATTCTCAATTTGTTTGATTTTTTTCATCCGTTGAATCCCAAAATTTATTAAAATAAGTCATGAACCATCATATATCATTCACTATCATGACGAACATAAATAAAAATTAGGAGAAAAATTCACCAATTTATTACTAATATGTCACATTATCAGGAGAAAAAATCACGAACATAAATAAAAATTAGGGGAAAAAATCACCAATTTATTACTAATATGTCACATTATTGAAATTATACCAATAAAAAGAGATAGAAAATCATTCTTTAACTCAATGTAAAATGTCTGATAGACTTGAAATTAACCATGCAATTGAGTCATTTGAGTAACATCTAATATTTTTGATTTGGCCAACAGTAACCTCTAATCTAGTGTTTGTCGAAAATTAGATAGAATAGTAAATAAATAAAGGAAAAATTAATTTTTTTTTCTTTTATTTTTAATTTCTTATTCATTATAAACTTATTAAGTATTTTACTGTGTGGCAATATCCCTTGTTCTTTACTTCACAAATCTATAATTGCCGTATAAAATTATAAGAATATGTTTAATTAGGGTTTATGTGAAAGTTCATGTATGTCATTTTAAGTAATTTTTATTAAGGATAAAAATATGATTAAAATAAAGAGATTTTTTTTTTTTATTAGCACTCTTTACCAAATAACTTTTAGCTTTATCACTCTATCAATAGCTTGAGTTTATATAATACCTATTTCGGTTTTAAGATAAAAATACCCTTACATATAAAGAAAAAAAAAATCATTTCTTTCATTCTTCAATAGTGAAGACACTAGAAAAAGAGAGAGAGAGAGAAAAAAAAAAAAACAAAACACAAAAACACAGATCTTAGATCTTAGATCTTTCCTCGATCCATGAAATTATGTTTTCCATCTTTTGATTTTAAAACAGGAACAAGATACAAAAGTTAAAAAGAAACAAACTTAAGCCCTCTAAAATTGAAATGATCAAAAACAAAAAAAGAAACAAAAACACAAAAATTGAAAACTATAACCAACCCACTATGACTCAAGCTTGACCTAGATGTCTCAAATTTGAACATCCCATCCCAAACACACTAGAGTATCCTAATAAGATGTCGATGTCTCGAACACACACACTGGGGCATCGACATCTTGAACACAATGAGACATTAGATGTCTCGAACACATTGGGATGTCTTAGACGTCCAAAACCGGGAAGTCTTGAGTTCGAGACGTCCAGGACATTTGAAACCTTTAGGTGTGGGACATTCAAAATGAGTTCGAGATTCAATCATGCACCTTTCAGAACATCTTTGTCTCTTAACAAAAAAGTTCTAGTTAAAGAGAGAAAGAAAGTTTAAAAGAGAGTTTTACAATAATAGAGAGAGGGAATAAGAATAATTGAAAATTTCAAAAGAAAAAGAGAGAGAGAGAGAGAGAGAGAGAGAGAGAGAGAGAGATGGATGAAATGGAGGAAGAAAGTGATGAGTTTTGTCTCATTCATTAAGAATAAAATGAAAAATTCCCTCTTTTAGATGTCATATAAACTTAAAGTATTAATCGAGTGACAGTATCAAAAGGCAAGAGTAATTTGGTGCTAAAAGCTTCTATTTTCTCTTAAATTAAACTCTTCAACAATAGTTATGCAATATATCCATAAGCTGGCACTAAATTATCGTTGAGTTTGAAAAATGGCACTAAACTATTAAAATAAGTTTTAATGACATATAAAAGTGCTTATTACCAAATTTACCTTTGTTACTTTCGACGCTGAAGCTCATTCGAATAAAAATAAGAGACACTTCGTGCAAATAATTTGTGCGAACAGACAATTCATGCAGAATGTAGCTCTCATAAGCTATTCATGTGAACAAATACAGGTCCGGGAACTACTGTTTTTCAAACTCCTTGATTCTTTGGTGTCATATAAAAGAAAGAACTAATAGTAGTTATTTATGTTTGCCTTGGGCACTTGACTTGGATGTGTCTTAGGATAATTCTAACCGGACTTCAACCCCTGAAAAAGACTTCTACTTGGTGTAAAGATTAGTCGCAAGCATATTATCAAAGACTCTTGCACAATTGGGAGATTAACATTCAAAAATAGCATTTTAATGATATTATGATTACTCTGAGGCTATTTCTTATTCAGATCAACTTAATTAAGCTTTAAAATTCTTTCGATTTTCAAAGTAAAAACATATATATATAAAAAAAAAATCTTGTACATGTGATTGTTACTATTCAATCATACATCGTCTCTTAATAATACACTACAAAGTTGTTTATAAATTAAGTAAGCTGCAGGCTTTACGACATCAATCTGTCACATGAGAGGAACAGAAAGTGAGAGTGAAAATTCAATGCGAAGGCATCGAAAGGGAGGATTCTAGCTCCCGTAACATTAACAAGTTTGGTGGAGTTCATTAATTTAGTTTTATACAACATTAGTAATGCAAGATCACAATGCCAATCATTTCACATTTCAAAAATTACGAAAAGGAAAATAAAAATAAAAAAGACGCACAACGCCTATAAATGGGATCGGAGACCACGTCAACTCACTACCACAGTACCACTACTCCTCAATAATTAACGAACCAAATTATATTTAAATGTCTTGATTGATTAACATTATTGATCTAAGTCTGCTAAATTATTTTGAACTTTTTAATTATATATATATATGCAAAATATGAACATTGAATAATATCAAAGTACAAATATAATAATAAAGCACATGTGTCATGAGTTGGATATTAATTAGATATTACAAGCATTTTAACAATGAACAAATTGAAGACCACGTTCTTATTAGCTGTTTATTTTCTAACTATATCATATTCTCAAATTCAATAGACATTTTAATAAGAAACCAATTCCCCAAGCACTTGTCTTGCACTAAAAGAAAAGTCAAATTAAAGCACCTTAAATCAGACTTGTACAGCGTATCAAAGGAATACAATATTCTAGTGTCATTCGTCAGATAAGGGCTGTCATTTTTCTTCTTTTTCCGCACAAGTATCATCTTTTGCATTTATTTTATTTATACGTTTGAGAAATAGATCATACTAGTTCACATAATTAAGGGTTTTTTTTTTTTTTTTCCTTTTCTGTAAGACTTTTTTTTTTTTATAAATTAATGATATATTAATATAAAAAATAATGAATGACCTACATAATTTTATTTTTTCTATCTCATGCATCATTCAAATTTAGATTTTATTTGGTATAATTTTTTTAAATAGATCTTTTGGAAGTAGATCTTTTATAAGTAGAGTTTTTAAAATTTAAAAAGAAGTTGTTAGTTGTTTATTTGTCAATTAACAAAGTTCTTTGAGATTATAAATATGTCAAAAGTGATTAAATAGTTTTAAGGATATAATGATATTAATAGGATTATATTAGACATTTCAATTTTTCAACAAACTCAAAAAGATCTACTTGAAAATGTTAAAAATTTGAGTTTTTTCGAGTAGGTCTTTTTTAACTTTTTTAATTATTTAAAAGATCTACTGAGATAACAATCAAATGATATAAAAAAAATCAAGTGAAGTTTTGTACATTAAAAAAAATATACAAACTACTCTTATAAGAAGTCCAAAAAAAATCAAAAGTTAGGAGAGAACGTTGTTCCCATGGATCCACACGTCTTAGATAAAAGTATCCCTATGATAATGGATAACAAAATATATATATATATATATGCAAAATGGGAGTAGTTGGCTCATGTAGGCTCTGTTTGGCATGCGAGGATTGGAATGGAATGGATTGGATTGGATTGGATTGGAATGAAAAATCACCATCTCATGTTTGGTAAAACTTAGGATTGGATTAAAAATGATACCATATCATGTTTGGTGTAGATTGAGATTGGATTGAAATAAATTAATTTAATTTTTTTATTATATAAAATTAATTTTATAAAAAATCTAAAAACAAAAAACATCTCCCACAATTCAACTTCATCAACCCACTTCATTAATATCATCATCTTCCACAATTCATCAATATCATCAATCCAATTCATCAACATCATCATCTCCTATAATAACATCATATTCAACATCATTAAATCATCAGAACACCAAAAAAAAAAAAAAAAAAAGACTGAAAGTCTGGTTTTTGGTCGGTGAACCCAGAACCGATCTGGTTCTGGGTTTGCCGACCCAGAACTAATTGCTGGTTCTGGCGTTCGGCGAACCCAGAACCAGATGAGTGAAAAAGAAGAAGAAGAAGAAGAAGAAGAAGAAGAAGAGAGCTTCCATGGGCGTGAGAGGAAGAACTGTGAGAAGAAATGTGAGAGAGAGATAAATGGAGAGAAAAAAAAAAAATCAAATCAATCTCATCTCACCCAATGACATAGGTGGGGGTGAGATTGAAAAATGCTAAAAGAATGGGATTGGATGAGAGGTTGGGATTCCAAAAATCTCAATCTCATTCATTTTAATTGTTCACCAAACATGAGATTCAAATAAATTGTGATTTTTGAATCTCAATCTCATCCCAAATCTCATACACCAAACACTACCTTAAAGTACATGATCCTTTCTCTTGTTAGGCAGATCATGATTTGCAAGCGGGACCTACAATTTTTTTCTCAAATTTCATCTTTTTTTTTTTGCTAATTTTTTGAGATTAGAGGATTATATATATATAGAGTTTTTATAATTAGGTATATTTGATTTTAAAAGTAAAAACCAATCAATTAATTTCATCATTTGTATTTAAATTAAATAGAAAAGAAAATTTATTTTAGGAAAGAGAATGCAAATGATAAATTTGATTGGTTGGTCTTTAACTTTTAAAATCAAGTATACTTGATTATAAAAATCCTATACATATATATATATATATATATATATTATAAGAACTAGAAGTTAGGAGAGAACCTTACTTACATAACTTGCACGTCTTAGATGAAAATATCCCTATGATAATAAAAAGCAAAATATATATCCAAAATAGAATCAGTAGGCTCATTTAAAATGCATGATTCTTTATCTTGTTAGGCAGATCATGATTTGCAAGCAGGATCTACTATTTTTTCTTAAATCTCTTATTTTCTTTTTTGTTAATTTTTTGAGATTAGAGGATCCACTTTATACATACATACATATATATATATATATATATATATATCTCACAAACAACAGTCTCAATACCGCACCAAATTAGGAATTGCTAATTGGTTGGGAATTCCTAACAAAAATTCCCAACCTTATTAATAAAAATAAAGAAATTAGTTACATAAATGTTAGGACAAAACTGAAACTTATTTGCAAAATTCTCAACTATGCATTCAAGTCTTTGTTTATGACCCAAAACCGAAACATCACAAAGTACAGAATATACAAGATGCCTCCGAAAACAGATATACTCAAGCATGAAAACAACTAGCATAAACTAACCAGTCCAAAACTCTCCATCACAGCTACACCAAGTTCGACATCATCATACAATTAGAAAATCATGAAAGATGAACATATATCAAATTAACCACATGAGAAAAATAAAACTCACAAACCCAAAACTACCATGAATAAAGGCAAAAACACTTGTCCCATCGTTCTTGTTTCCAGAAACCGATCGAAAATAGGGTGGGTCCACATCGTCCATTCTTGTCATCCTTATTAACCGTCCACCTTCATTGGCCACATTTGCTTCTTGTTGGTTTGGGGGTTTGAGAAGCCTGAGAGTAGTGTTTGGGAGTATGAGAATAAGATCTACGTTGGAACTCACGAGTCGCTTACCTAAATGGTAAAACAAGTGCATTTGATATTTTAACAGCATGATCGGGTTTTGAGTGACATCCACGATATATAGATAATTTTAGCTTGGCCCCTTATGTGTTAGGAGTATTTTTCATTCAAATCCCTTAGACTAAAAGGGTAATTTTTCCATCAATATAAGTCTCGTTCTCCCAAAAATTCAGAAGTAGAGTTAAATATTGTATTACGGACTATACTTTAAAGTTATTATTAAAGAGATCCTAGTAGATACAATATGTACTTGTAATATCTAAAAAAAAAATGGTTTGAGATTCTGTAAAATTGAAAATTTATGAAGTTTGAGTAGTTTTGTCCTTTCACCTCTTTAAAATAGTTATTTTTGAAAAACTTTTAGATTTGGATTATTTTTCAACTTGAAGGTTTCAAAAGGTTTTTTTTTTTTTTTTTCTTAAAGGGTTATTTTTTAATAAAGCCCTAAAAAAATTTTTTTCTTTTCATTAGTAAACTAGCAGTACATTGTAATTGAAATATATATTTTTTTATTTACACTTTTTGATATTAGATGAGATGACTATAAAACATATAAATATAGTATTTTTAGTGTGCGATTCATAGTACTACTACTAAGATAAGCAGAGTCGGACTGGGGAAACATTATCTTTTGTGATCAACTTTATCCTTATTTGAGAAGCAAGACAGCAACTCACCAGCTTTAGTTGAAACGGAATTGATTGTATTAAAGAAGAAAAGAATCTATTACAAAAGCAGCAGTAAGTACGCGTAAATAGGAAGACACCACATTAGCCGTTAAATGTGGTGACACCTATTCATCGGAATCCGGACTCTACTACAAAAGCAGAAGTTGAAATTGTCATCTGCCACAATAATTAAATAATAATAATAATAAAAGCAGATTCTATAAAGACAAAGGACTTTTTTTTTGTTCTTTTTTTTTTTTTGTTCTTTTGACCACAAAGACAAAGAAGCAATGAGTCCCAGTTCCCAACCTCACGTCTACCAAAAAAACATAAAAAGAAGAACCAGAGGCCCCACTAAACTCTATTATCTAAAACGACACTGTTTTTTTCAGTCTCTTCCGCTATAAAATTCGAAATCTAACTACTTTCTCCCCAAACTTGGAAAACAAAGTATACAAATAATAATAATAATAATAATAATAATGGAGAACAAAAATGGCGCGGAGGCTGGTCAAGTCTCGATTCTCAATTGTATCGATCTTTCCAGTCCTGATGTTCACCAATCTGTTTCTCTCCTCAAACAGGTTTTTTTTTTTTTTTTTCAATTCAATTAACAATATAGTATCAAGTTCGTTGTTAATATATATATATATGTATTTAAAAAAAAATTGTAAGTTTGTTTGTTGGTTGGTTGATTCAGGCGTGTTTGGATAGTGGATTTTTCTATGTGGTGAATCATGGAATAAGTGCGGAATTCATGGATGAGGTATTTGCAGAAAGCAAAAAGCTTTTTAAATTGCCATTAAATGAGAAAATCAAGCTTTTAAGGAACGAGAAACACCGTGGTTACACACCTGTTCTTGACGAGCTTCTCGATCCTGACAATCAAGTTCACGGTTTGTTCATTTTGATTCCATCATTTTCTTTTTCTTTTTTAATTTTTTTCCTTACAATTCAATTTCAACTAATAGTTGATGGTTGTGGTTGTTTCTCTGTTACTAGGAGATTACAAGGAGGGTTATTATATAGGGCTTGAGGTGCCGGCAAGTGATTCCGAAACCGATAAGCCATTTTATGGGCCTAATGTCTGGCCTGCACCAGGTCCCTTATTGTTTTCATTGCTTTACAATTTGATTTCTTTATCAAGAAATTTTTTAATCAAATGACTCAAGTCTATTAATTTTTGTGATTGTGTTTAGATGTTTTGCCTGGCTGGAGACAGACTATGGAAAGATATCACCGCGAAGCATTGTATGTAGTTCTAGTAAACAGGATTGTTGTTAATTGTTTTACCTGAGTTGCAAATTTTGTCGATTTGGAATTGTTCTGATTTTGGCTATACGTAAAGAATAATCATTAATTTTCACCGTAATGATGGTGGATTCATGGCGGTTCATCAACCGAAGCCGTTTTATCTACCTGTTTTTTGTTTTTGGTCTTTCTGTTTCATTCTTTTGACATGTATGTAATTTGTAATGTATGTGCATTCAGAGAGGTGGCTAAAGCAATTGCAAGGATAATAGCCCTTGCGCTTGATTTGGAGGCTGATTTCTTTGATAGGCCAGAAATGCTTGGCGAGCCTATTGCAGTATTGCGGCTAATACACTATGAAGGTGAACTTCTAATTGAGCCAAAGAGTGCCACCATGGACCTGGCAGTATTCTGATATTAATAAGACTAATATGTATGCATCCTTGTTTTTTGTTTAGGTCAAATTTCTGATCCCTCCAAGGGACTATATGGTGCTGGAGCACACTCAGACTATGGTCTGATTACGCTCCTGGCAACAGATGATGTTCCAGGTCTTCAAGTATGAACAGTCTTCTGAAATGCGCAACTTTTACATTATTTCTATAGATTGATAGGTTACTAAATATTTTTATAATTCGTTACAGATTTGCAAGGATAAGGATGCTAAACCTCAGATATGGGAATCCGTGGCTCCATTAAAAGGGTGAGTCATAATGCATTGTTGGAATTCAATATATGTATGTTACAGTACATTAGATGTTGGTTGGAAAGTCTAAAGGTTGTTCTATTCTAATATTTTGCCTTTCTAATCTTTCTCTCTGTGGATTGTTCTGAGAAAAAAGATTTAAACATTTTAGCTGTTCAATGTCGTTTTTCCAAATTTTTTCTTTATTTTTTTTTTTTTGGAAAGTTCAAATTTTTGCCATTATTTATTATAATCACATCAAAATGCTAAGTGCTAGATTGTAAATCACAGTCACAATGATGAACTTACTGCAGTTAATGTTTGCAGAGCATTTATAGTGAATCTTGGTGACATGCTGGAGCGCTGGAGCAATTGTATTTTCAAGTAAGGACAACCTTTTTAGAAACTGTAGTTTAAATAATTCCTTTGTTTTTATCCTGTGCAAGAGTTACAGATGAATTATAGGTTTCGATGCATTTTTTATATACTTGGCTTCCCTTAATTTTTTCTGAAATTGTGATAAGTTTGGCCCTGCATTCTTATACCACAATGCCTGAACTCCTGATGGTTATATTGTTGTGGTGATCATCTTTGATCTTAGATTTTATAATTCTTAAAAATTGGAGAGAAATCCACTTTTACCTATATATTAGTTTCTTCTGGATAATTTATGTTGATATAATTTGTCTTTTAAATGGCTGAGCATGTTTTAATTTATTGAAAGTATAGCAGTAGACTCTTTTCTTTGGTACCTTTTTCTGCATTTGGAGAGTGTTTATGTTGCATTGCTCTCTGGTCAACCTGCTTTTGTGAAATTCAATAAATGGATCTGTTCTTCCTTGAGTTATTAGCTAGGTATTATATGTGTCCTGTTTGAATGTCCAAGTCCATTTATGCAGTAAAATATATATATATATATATATATATATTCACATAACTAATTGTAAAGAAGCAAATTTTGCTACACTCATGCTTGCACTATATATCAAGGAAATGCTGAAGATTCACAAATATTAGAACCCCAATTGATGTTATTCTTCTTGTGTTGATGAAAATAAGAGCATGAATTAAAGAAGGAACTAGTTTTTGCTTCTTACATCATCATTGCCTTAGCCATCTTTATGAAATTACACTGCCTTTGTTGACTTGTTTGTTACTGTTGCATATACTTATGAACACTTGGTGAAAACCATATCTTTTTAAGTATTACTCCCTCTTTTTCCTTGCAGTCCTGTATGACATATATTTTTTATTTGTTTTGTGCCAGATCCACATTGCACAGAGTCTTAGGGAATGGCCAAGAGAGATATTCTGTAAGGCTTTCCTTTTTGCCCCTTCATAATTTTCTCAGACTGTTATAGCCCTTTAATTTTTTTTTTTCTAGATGATCTATAATTGTGATATAATATAAAATTTCTTCATATGATCATCATGTCTTGCTGCTTAAATTCGTTATTACTCTATATGCTTTTCTGCATAAAAATTCAACATCGAACTTGACTTCTATTAATCTGTGCTCTTTCTTGCTCTGACAATATAAGGGTGTGTATTTTCATCTTTATTTAATGAATTAGTTGCATCTGCTAGAAAGGTAAAATGGGTTTCTTAAGGTTTACTGTTTGAAGTCTTGTTACTTTGATATGCTATCGTTATTAGGTTCATGCATAATGAGTACTACAAATCAATTACAATTTTGACTTGTTTTTAAGACATCAATTGCATTAATGTCTAGAAAAACAGTAGGGTGCTAAGTCACATTGTTATTTTATTGAGATTCTACCTTTTCAATGGATACTTCCAGATATATATATATATATATATATGTATATATGTTTTCAATTTAGATAGCTCTTGTATTTGTCTTCTGTTTTGTGTCATCTTTGAGGATGTGTCTCATTGTTCTCTCTCTCTCTCTTCTCTCTCTCTCTCTCTTTTTCCTGGAGACAGATTGCATACTTTGCGGAACCTAGTCATAACTGTCTTGTAGAGTGTTTGCCAACTTGCAAATCAGAGACAAACCCTCCCAGGTAAGTCAAGCATAAATTTTTTGCTTGAAATTGATGAAAATAAATTTGATCTTTGCACTTCATTGATTCGTGTCACTGTTCAAGACAGATTTCGCTGACCTGAAACTCATGTTCAAATTTTTGTCACAGCAATAAACAATCCATGTGTATGCGTTCCATCAACCTTCTAATGATTTCATTGAACTACATTTTGACAGGTTTCCTCCTATCAAATGTGCAACTTACCTGAGCCAGCGCTATAAGGATACTCATGCAGACCTAAATATATACAACAAACATCAAACTTGAGTTAGTACCTGCGTTAGAGATTGCATAGCAAAATTACCCACAGAGGTATATGTTCTGACAAAAAGGTCTTTAGATTAACTGAAAGATGACACGACAAGCAGACTGGTAGTTCTTCTATTTAAATGTGCAATTGTCTTGTTATCTAAGATCAAGTATCATTCCTCAGGCATCAGATACACGTGTCCTACTCTAGATGTCCTTCAGTTATTCTGGTTTCGAAGATTATGGACACGGGAAAGATGGAGTGCATATATAAGCATAACGCCCTCTGTGTCATTATATTTTGTATGATTCTAATTTACACCTACATGGTGAATTTTATTCTGAAATGCTATACCATGTACTTTCGTTGAAATACTTTTAACAACTATTTGGAAACTTTTCTTAGTGATACTGACAATTACTCCATCACATTACTTATTAGTCAAATTTATGGTCAAATCACGATCGCACACTGACCATAAGGAGAATTAGATGTACCCACCTCACGCAGTAACGAATGGGAGAGAATTAGTTGTCTTGCATTTTTTTTCCCGAGGTAAGTAAGTTGAGGTATTATGATGGGATGAGGAGCCTGCATTGAAAGGAAAAACTCTAATGCTAATGTGCTTTAGAGGTCTGATTGAGATTAACGTGTTGTTTCCCCATTATATATATATATATATATAAAGTAATGTTAGATTTTCTAAATATTTTATTTAAATTCATGTTTAAGTAACGTGACATATGAGTTATCAAGATCTTATTAATTATCATATCGTATCATGATTATAAAATCTAGATAACTCACATACCACATTATTTAGACATAGATTTGAACAAAATATTTCAAAAATCTAATATTAAATATATATATATATATATATATATTCTAGAGTGTGCTTGAGTATGTGGTAATAGAGAGCTTGAGATCGATACTCCCTCTCCTCAAAGGGAGCCTCTGACAACGAGCAAGCTGCACTTCATCGAAGGAGCATCATCTGAACAGACCATCGCTGGGGAACTCCAGCGTTAGAGGGTTTTTTATTTCTTTTTTTTTTTTAAAAAAAAATGGTACACAGAAAATTCTGGGACTTGTTAAGGAGTAACTTTTTAAGAAAGGGCAAAAGCGATAAAAGCATTAAAGCATGACAAATTTAATTAGTCCCATTATTTACTTTTGCCAAACCCTCCTTTTATTTCTCGAACAACTTTTCTCAAAATTTGTATCTATACCAAATGCCTCTTCATGCTTCAAAAATATTAGGAATACATTTCGTTTAGGAGAGAATCCAAATCAATTAAGCACAATAAGAGAAGGATACGGGAAGGGTCAAAAGGAAGGACAATAAAACAAACAGGGCAACATAGATTTTAGAAAACATTCAACTTTACAAGCATAACACGGTTTCTGAAACAAGTGAAAAGTACAAACATTTTCATAACTTATTGCAAACATAAGACATTATTTTTGCTTCAAGCACTTAAGAAAAGACACTTTAAGTGAAAGGCAGCTCGATAATCAGCTTCAAAACATAGCCCAGCAGTCCAAACAACACAAAACACTCACAATGATTATCGGTAGGTTCTGTAGATGGGAGAATACATGCAACTTTCAGCACATTTCACAAGATTCTCAGGACGCGGGAGGCGTGTAGCCAAGCCTACAAAGGAAAAGAACATGTTTCAAAAAATAGCAACTAGCCGGTACCACTTAACTTAGATGGTGAACCTTATGTTTATAGCGTAATTATAAAAACAAATAGAAATAAGCATTTAACTATTAAAGAATTCATAGTGTATAACAAATCGACTCACCAAGTTCATAAGCCTTAGCAGCGACATTAGCAGCAATGTGAGCCGAAATTTTTCTTATGTTAGAAAATGGCGGGTAGATAAGTCCCTTATCAAAGTTCTCCTTTGCAACTTGGCCTGCCAAGGCTTCCGCTATTGATGGAAATAAACAGATGTGAGAATTAGTGTTTTGCCAACTTTACAAGCTCTTACAAATTTATAAGTTCTCCAACCAAAAGCTTTATATTGCAGTTAATCCAAATGAAATCATTTAGCTACTAGAATAGTTCCCATTACAAGAAGACTGTTCGGTCCTAATGATGGACAATACACAACTAAGTTTGCCATTTTGCAATCACTAGAGGCTATTGTACACCAGAAAAGTATTTCTTGCTTCTTGTTTGTCTATATGACTAGGTCCAAATCACACCGTAAATTAATTATAATTTAGATATTTTAAGGACAGGCCAAATAAGTTTTTTGCTAAAAAAAAAAGAAAAAACTATTGAGTTGCCTACTTACAGGCTGCCAGAAGCATGTCATCGTGCACACGAATTGCTCCAGAGATGACCAAACCCAAACCAAATCCAGGGAAGATGTAAGCATTATTGGCCTAAATAGAAAATTCACAAGCAAAGCAAAATATTTGTTGTTGATGTTAGGTGATACCCATAAATGAAAAATGAGAAATTGTTGCAACAAAAGGATCTTGTCTATAGACCTGGCCAGGAACAAAATTTTTGCCATTGTATTCAAAAGGATCGAATGGACTTCCACTTGCAAAAATCGCACGGCCCTTTAAAAACACAAGGAACATAACAATAGCGTGAATTTTGGTTGTATAAAAGTATAATCCTCAACTAAGTTGTAACCTATTAGAAGTTGCAAAAGATATAAGTTGATTTTACCTCAGTCCAGGTGTAAGCCTCTTCAGCTGTACATTCAGATTGCGAGGTTGGATTGGACAGAGCCATGATAAGCGGTTTCTGCCAGTGAATATCAACAGCAACATCATTTTCTTCCACTTACAATATACTTCAGGAACTCTTTTGTAAGTACAGGGTGAAAAAGAGAGTGTGTACCTCGTTGAAGGATGCCATGGCCTCAATCACTTCCTTTGTAAACGTTCTCCCAACTCCAGATGATCCAATCAAAACAGTAGGCTTGATTGCCTGTCGACACAATAAAATTTAATTTAAAAACCCAGAACTATTCATGGAAACATTGATAATCAAACTAGAAATATTTCACACCTTGACAGCATCTAATAGAGTATGGACAGGTTCATGGTCGTGAGCCCAAGGCTTTTTAAAATGTTGAAGAGAATTTTTACGGGAGCTGACAATCAATCCCTACAAGGAACACAACTTATGAGTATAGAAGTCAAAGGGCTAGTCTTTCTATTAGGCAATGAATCTTGAATCTTAATCAAGCTCTCTACTACCTTTGAGTCCACAAGCCAAATCTTCTTGCGAGTCTCTTCCAAAGGAGATTTTGCCTGTGAAAAGCCAATCAAGGACATTGCCAATCATGATATCAAGTATATTTTAATCACAATGTAATCGTAACACTAACCCAAGACGTAAAGAATATAATAAGCTTATGCATACCTGCTTTGACATCTCAAGGGCTATAAGTTCTGCGATACCAGTCCCAGCCTACAATGATGATGTCAGACAAAAAAAAAATTACTTGATTGTTAGACAAGACTGCTGGAAATAAACACAAAACTGACATAAAAGAAAACAATATTGATGACATTGGCTGACATGAGCAAGGCATACTGCTCAAATGAAAAAATACAATATCTCATAGTAAAACTACTTTTCAACGAGTTTTTATTCTCTTCATGATGAGCAGTGTCTTACTTCTCCAGCCCCAAGAAACAAGAAAGTATGGTCAGCCAATTTGCCACCAATCAACTTCAGTGCAGCAACTACTCCAGCAAGAACAACAGAGGCTGTCCCCTGAAACAAAAGGAAACAATAGCTTAGAGAAGATCATAAGTTTCAACATTGTGCTATTGCTACCTCTTACCTGAATGTCATCATTGAAGACAAGATGAGTTGTGCCATATTTTGCAAGCAACTCAAAAGCGTTGTGGTTTGCGAAATCCTCAAACTGCAGGATTTGGTTTCAAAAGACTGGAATCAGTAACATCCAAAGAATTTTACAACTCTAGAATTCAGATAATCCAACGCATATCTAACCTGTATCAGAACCTTTTCACCATAATTCTGCTTAACCGCACTCATGAACTCATGTAGCAAGTCAGTATATTCCTAAAAAAATTTAAAAATGCCTCAGTAAAGAAGTGCAAGTTCTGGTTCCTGGAAAACTGATATGAACCAGACTTAAACAAGGTATGGAAACATTAGAAACCTGTCCAGTAGCCCTCCTTTGTCTGAGCCCAATGTAAAATTCATCCTTCAACAATTGCTCATTGTTTGTACCCACATCAATGGTTATAGGCAAACACTGCAAAAGAAAGGGAAAAGTGGGGAAAAAAAATGAAGAGATTTAAAGGGATATCATGGCATCAGGATCGGTATCATTTCAGACCTCAGCCAGCCCAGCAGAACTGTGGAGGGAAAGATTTGAAACAAAGACATAGACTTACATAAACTATATTGTATATGAAGCCAATTCTAGGAAGACTTTCATGAGAGAAACAACCAAAACACATATAGAAGAAACGCTTACTGCAGAAGGACGAATTCCTCCGAGTGCTGTATACAAAGCCAATTTCCCTACAGGAATTCCCATCCCCTGAAACATTGTCAGCAAGCTCATGTCAAAAATAATTCACCTTTGATTGTCATGGCTTAAATAATACACTATTTCAATTTAATTAATTCAATATCTATTGATTCTGTTACCTGACAGCCAAGGTCTCCAAGCCCCAGAATGCGCTCACCATCTGTCACAACAATAACTTGTATACTTCTTTCAGGCCAGTTCCTCAATACCTCTAGAATTTTCCCCCTACACAATTCTCCATGTTAGGACAAACTTATCCTGTCAAACATTTAAAATGCATATGAATAATAAACAAAGTTGACAGTCATACTTCTCTTTCAAACTTATGTATAGACCCTGAGGACGCTTGAAGATGCTTCCATATTTCTGGCAAGCTTCACCAACTGTTGGAGTGTAAACAATTGGAAGCAGTTCCTCAACATTATCAATCAAAAGCTTGTAGAACAGTCTCTCATTCCTCTCCTGTTTAACACAAAACAGAAAACCAACTTATTTGTTTTTCACAGCATTAAAGGCCAAAACCAGTACCAACAACATAAAAGACCAAGTTATTAAATTCTGAAGAAAGAAATACCGTCATCATCAGGTATAAATCTATGTTATTTATAATATAGATAAATCAGGCACCTCAAGATCCATCATGGCAGTGTATTTTTGCAGCGGAAGTTGATATTGTCGAATATTCTTCATCAACTTCTTCTCCTGAACCACCACACAGTGAAAATGTCAGTAAGAACCAAAATGACATCATCAGATTTATAGTAGATACAAAATTTTACTTCAAGGATGTTCAGGTCATCAAATTTAACCTGAAGCTCTTGAGACACAACTGCTGGAGGCAAAAGGCCTCGCATGTAGTGGGTATCCCTCTCTCTCTCAGTAAAACCAAGCCCTTTGTTATGGCGCGGATCCCTCAACAATGAGTACCCACTGCATGACACGGAAACAAATTTTCAAACGAATATGAAATTTCACAACTCAAACAAGTTCATTAAAGAAATCAAATATACATATATAGGATTTATAAGAACAGAATTGGGTATCTGATCACATGTATCATAATAATTCACAAAATAAACTGCTGCATTTCATACTTTCTGCCAGCATATTTATGCTCTTCAAATCTCAAGTTTATCTGTCTAATTGTCTAAAGCTACAAAACTGCCTACTTAATAGATTTGGTGTGTGGCATGTATTACAAGTACTATGATTATATTTTACTCCAAGGTCGATTATATATATATATATATATATACGAGATCACTACTAAAAAAAAAAAAAAAAAAATACTGCATACTGGATGTAATCTAAACATATGTCAGTAAATTAATTTAATAGTCTATAGCTAGTGTAAAAAATGAGACCATTGATTCAAAGTTCAAATCAATATATATGCATTATGGATACTTAAAAAGTATATTATATTTCAACAAAATTTTTAACTACTATAGATTGAGGCATAAGAAATGATTAAATATAAGTAAAGTTAATTGCAGAAAGGAATCTATAGAGAGTACATATGAATATATATGAAAGAGATGTTTAGATAATTAAAGACCTCTAATTCCAAAATTAGATTAAACTTTCTACTAATTACTTGAATTAAATTTAAATCAATCAAACCTGATTTGAAATAAAAAAAAAAAAAAAAAAGAGAACAATAAAGAGAAGCAGAGGCAAGAAGATGGATCAAAGTAGGTGACCTGGCAACAGAGAAGGTCCAGGGAGTGACGAGCTGGTCCTCGGTGGCACGATCCTCACCGTAGACGTCCTCAACGCCACCAGCGACGGTTGATTTGGGATCCATGTCAAGAACAGAGGCCCCATCTCTGATGTCCTTCATAGTACTCTCCATGATTCTATAAACTCACTATAACTCCACACTCTCTGCTATTATGTAAATATGTCTTGCTCTTGCTCTGCTCTGTTTACACACATATAAGTGGACACAACAACTCCACCCCCTTCTTCATCTGTAGGAAGTCAACCGACTGAGACGCATGATAAAAAAAATCTAGTTGTCGTTAATATGGTAACCTTTTTGAATTTTTGGACATTTCGTATTGACAAGTGGAGATCAAAAGGATGAGGACACAGGATGGTTGGATTTATTTTATAATATTACCACTACACAGCATGGATTATTATGTATATGCTTATTATATAGACAAAGCATATGCATGAGAGAGTTTAATTCCGGTAAGGATGCCTCTCCCAACCCTACAAAATTAGTTTTTGTTTTGGATTCAAGCGGCAAAATGGTTCTTCGTTTCGCTGTCATTTTTGTTTTTTATTTTAGTTAGGGCAGGGCTTTCGAACAAGTGGCCTCAACTATTGGTAGGTCTCTTCTTGCGATCACTTCATCTTTCTATTATTATTTGTGGTACTTTCATGTGAATTTATATAACAATTTGTAAATTAGTGATATGATAATTTTATTTAATGTTTCACTTCACTTACTATATATCAGTTGAATGAATCTATCGTATTGTATATTTTTCGCATTAATAGCCAACTCTCACCTGTTTTTTCTTTTAATTATTTTGACTACTCTTAGTCATTTTGTTCCACTGTCTCCGCTGCTATAATTGTGAACTTGTAATGGTGTTGAATATGCTATACATAAATCATATTAAAAGTTACTCTTAACCTAATATTGAAATGAGATTGACTCATTTTTAGCATATCACTTCTTACTAAAAGTGATTGAACATTTCTTTTAATATTAAAAGGTCAAGAGTTTAAATCTTATTCTTATCCTAAAATATAAAATTGATAGTTTTAATTTAATTAAATTCTTCTTTCGATAAGATTCTAATAGTTTCCTGGATCACTTCTGATCTTAACAAAAAAAAAAAAAAAAAAAAGGAAGATTGACTCATTTTACGAGTCACTCACAGTCACATCAATGGGAGTATGGATTTAAACTATATGGCATGCTTCTCAATGTATAAATTATAATAACAGGAAAAATTAATAGAATAAGTTTAAAGATTTTTTTTTTTAATTTAAAATAAGATTAAAGTTATAACGAAATAAAATTGATTAGATGGATGAGCAAGAAGATGTGAAGGAATATGCTTAAACAGAAGAACATGTGGTGAGGTGGGGGCCCAGTTCAAGTGTCGTTTTCTTTGCAAATCAGAGTCAATTTAGGCACAACTGTTGTTACGGGATAGGTTCTAAGGGAACCCCCAAGCTGTGAACCATGGCGGCTACATCCAAGGAAGATAAACATCAAACGCCCAAAACACATGCGTCTATTATTAGTTATTACTTTTAAAAGTTTTATTAGACCTACCAACTCTTATCCTTAACTTTATATTTCAATTATTAAAATTACATCTAAATGAATCATGTTAAAATGTCACTAAATGGTTCCTAAAAATTAAAAAAAATATATCACTAAATGGTACAAATAAAAAAGAAGTATCTTCTCAATATTTTTAAATTTAAATCATAAGATATAATTTTTAGAGCAAACTATATCCACATGGAAGGAGAACGGCCTTTTCCTCTGCCGAACACGAGGAGGAGGCCTCCTCCATTTGTCAATTGGGTGACCGATAACTGCATCTATCAATTCAAAGAATGTTAATTTTATGCTTAGAGTTAGGGTTAATGTTTGGATTTGATTAGAATTGAGATTTTTTTGGGTTAGCGATATTTGGGAAATTATAAATTAATAAAATATTAATTTGAGCGAGTAAAGTACATTTATTCATATAAGTCTTTTTCATATATAAATAGAAAATTTTTACTTTTTAATTAAGATATTTTGTAACTTATATTAAAATATAAGTGAAAAAAAAAAACTAATTAAAATCATCTTAACGAATATAAATCTTATTAAAAATAAATAAAAAGCAGCCCCTAAAACTGTTTACATATATATATTTATATTGGATTATACCATAAAGATAGAAAGAAATTTGACACCGTCAAAATAGTTTGCAAACAAAAATGATACATTTTGAAGGAAATGGCGTACAAATGTATATTAATTAGTGAAAATGGTTATATATTATACAACAGGAGCCAAATATTACATAGCATTCACTTAAATTTACAGCTAAATGTTATATATCATTCACTTAAATTTACAACTACAATAACATTACACAACATTACTTCAACCACAAATCTCCTTGAGAACAGAAGGTAAGCATACCATGGTCCTTTCACTGTGCTTGCGAGGATGAAGTTTGCAGAGAGCTGAACCTGCCACTCGCCAAGCAAACATACATTTACCAACAGCTTCCATACTCTTGGCATGGTCATAAGTTATGTGATATATTGCGAGAGCTTCATCATAGATTTCCTCCAGACTCCTTGTACTTTGTTCAAATTCCTCGGCACCATATAATATCTAACACCAAATTGAATGTGTAGCAAAGTAACTACCAAGAACACAACTTAAAAGCATAGAATTTCATGTCAACAAGGAATTCAACAGTCTACTAAAACTGGAATAGAAAAATCACCTTCTTATACTTTCTTATGACTTCATTAGCAGCGTCCTCTCTGACCTCCTTGTCACTATTCAAGGCTGCGTGCATTTCTTGCCTGTACTGACGGTGAAGCTCTTCCCATTTTTTCTTGCAGGCTTCGGGGACTTCATCATCAAAACAAGGAAGTTTCCAAACTTCTAACAGAATTAAAAATAGACACATTATAACAGAGAGCCCTTCAATAATCTTCATTCAGTATTGTTATTTTTTTTTTGTCAGACCCTAAATCTTCAATCTTGACTGAGAGAACCTTACCTTTCACAGGGATATCCTTTGCTTTATAAGATTTCACTGTATGGTAAATTGTTCCCAAAATGGATTTGGAATCAAAAGAATTAGATTTATCCCTTCCCATGTACATTGGGTACTTCTCAGCCTTCAATTCTTGAGGAACTTCAATCTGTTTAAGGTGGGGTGAAAAATGTGTTACTGCCAATTTTGGATTGGACCCATATCGTCAAAACAAAATTTTTTTTGAGAGGTCAAGGATCACCCTTTTAGTCGACAAAGGATAATATTATAGACCACTAACCTTTGTACCACTTTTTTTTGGTGCATCCAAAGAATCATAGTATTTATCAATTAACTGCAACAAGTTCTTCGTCATGAGAGTTTTCTCATTGGCACTCTCATCTCCCAGTGTCAGAAGCCGATCCATTATCGCTAACCAACTATCAGCCGCCACACCCGTAGCATAACTAAGAGTACACCAAAAGCACTTAAACTGTTAGCATCATGGGCTCTTAATGGAAAAATAATTGGGTCTCTATGCTCCAATTCAATTACGGGCTAAAACTCAAAAACACACTAAAATAATGATGATGACTCATGCTGGGCAAATCAAAGGATTAGGAGAGTGCAAAGTTTCTTGTGGGAAGCTGAGCTTTTTGACTGATGCATGTCTTTAAGCCCCAAAGGAACATATTTCTGGGGAATAATAGTTCCACTTTCAAATGGATGACCAACAGTAAATTTCTTAAAGAAAATTTCAAATGGAACCTACTCTTCTTCATATGATATAAAATCTAAAATACACCTGCACTTGTTAGTCAAGAGAGCCTAGAGTTTTGATAGTGAGCATAATGTAGTGCAAGTAAATTTAAATCCACATCTACTTGGTTCTTCAACCAGGCCTAATGGCATTGCATTAGCCTCAATATGAAGATTACAACTGAAGCCAACATGTTGTTAGAATATACAATTTATTTCTAACAATTTATATGCATACCTTGGCTCAAATCTCGTAGTCAAGAAAAGTGTGAAAAGCTTATCCTCCAATTCATCAGGCGAAAAGTCACTAGGTCTTTTGATGGACGCATTAAGTTGTTAAAGAATTAGGCATCCAACGTTCACTCTCCTTGTAGTGCTTCAAAAGCTGAAAGAGAATACAGGATTAGGTGCTTTAGTTCTGATAGAGATTAATACAAACAGTTTGTTTCCTATATGCAGATATCTCTACATCATTGGCATCAACAAAATAATATAAATATAATGGGCCAAGAAAAATTACAACTGCAAAAATATAAGCACATCATAAGATACTACAAAATTCAAAGATTTGATAAATTATGTGCTTGATGAACAATAAATATTGATATAATTGTGGATTAATATTCCATCAGCCGAAGAGAGTAAAAGGATAAGTGGTGGACGTTTATCGGATTTGGTTGGGTTGAAAATCTCTCCAAACCAATATAAATCAGGCTAAAAATTTTTCAACTCAACCCAATCCAATATAATTTTTCAACCTAACCCAATAATAGTCGATTTGGATTGATCGGCATTAAACATTAATTGAAAAATTCCTAACTGATTACAAATAACATTCCTTTATCACATATGAATTCAAATATTACAAATAAATGATTAATTCACAAAACAAGTATAAATAAAGATAATCCATAAAGTGATTATAAATAAAAATTTAACCCATTAAATATTACAAACAAAAAGTCGATCCACAAACCACAAAAGCAACAAAAAAAAAAAAAAAACACTAAAATTATATATAATTGTCCTTAATCCTCATCCCTAGCAAGTGTCCTTCTAGAAGAAAGAAAAAACCTAGGATTTAAAACTAGGGGTGAGCGTTTGTCGGGTTCTTAAACCCAACCCATCCCAGCGTTTTTCAAGATTTAACCCAACTCAACCCAATAAAAAATTGTCAAATTGGGTTGTAGATGCCCTTTTAAGACAACAAACAAAAAAGAAATGCAGGGTAAACACCAATAATATATATATATATATATATAGAGGCAGCAAGATATGTACACATGAAAAACAGTTATGCAGGTGAAAAAGTCCAGGGGAAGTTATGCAAACAGTTATGTAGGTGAAAAAATCCAGGGGAAGTTGTTATAGAAAGAATACACACACACACACATAGGCAGCAAGATATGTGCACGTGAAAAACAGTTACGTAGGTGAAAAAGTCCAGGGGAAGTTGTTATAGAATATAGAATACAAACATTTACACCCAATTAGCGGGTTAAACATGTCTTCAGCAATTACATACGTTAAAAAGCCCAGAGAAGTAAGTGCAAGTATAAAATATTCCAAAGAACCATACAACTTCTTCCCCATAAGGCTTTGTATGACAAATATCCCTTCCCTTGCACCTGATTCGTGAGTTTTAATTGCAAGCATTATGCTCAGGAAATATGATTTTCCACAACAAAACATTTTCGAAAGCCCGAAGAGTTGATATCAAAAACATCATTTTCCTTGACAGTCCTTTGACATCATGAACTGGAAAATCTAAATATTGGATATATTGACTAAAATCCGTAATTCCAAGGAAAGAACCAGATGAGGTCTTCATTAAAACATTAAATTACAAACTGACATCATCACCAAATGATGTTTCATAAATTATTCCTAAACATAAGTTTGAAGATCATTTGAAAACCACAATTTCTTAAAAGCCCCCTCACAGTATACAAAATGAGATCTGAAATGTCAACAAAATCATTTGTGAGAAGTTTAAAAAGCAAAATGGGGTCTGAATTACAATCGTTCTCTAAAAATTTTGATGGCGTATAATGACAGTCAGTAAACACATTAGCAAGGAATGATGATTTTTATCAGTTGAAAGCCTAAATTTTACTGAACAAAGATTTTCAGAGGATGATATCCTAGTAGCGAAAGTGTGGAACTGAATGATAATTGAATTATGGAAAAAAATGTTCCCAAGTTTTCAACAGCTCAGAATTTTGAAAGTGAGTACCAAATAATCAGACCAAAGGATAGAGCAAGGGAGACACCTTCCGTATACTTCAGATGAAAATTAAAAAATCAAAAGTATCATTCATATATTGTAGGGATAAACATTCTTCAGATTAGAGTAATTAATTAAATAAACAAGTATGTCTAGGTAAAATAAAGGCTAACCTCAGGATTTCTTGTGATGAAGTACAAGTCCCCATCAAAATCACCTCCTGCTATCTCATCCGCCTAGAGATCGTGGCCCTATACATGGGAAGAATATAGCATACTTGGAATTTCCTATAATATCTTCTAATTCCTTCACGTAGGTAGCCTTCAGAACATGTATATCTCCAAAATGTAAACCTGGATTTCTGTACACTAAAACCTTCTCCCATGAAACTTGGCCATCATTACTGTATACAATACCACCAAGGTTAGTATAACAAATCATGGACAGCCTCAACAGCCACAGAGCCACTTGATACAGATTAACTGAAGAACGACAATTCTCATTAGTTGCACAAACCAAAATCAAATACGTAATTTATAAGTAAAATTAAAATTTTGTTTCAACCATTTGTTAGCCACCATAACAGAAAAAAAAGGTATGCCGTTGAAAATACATACAGTACAATGCAGACTTCATCACTCTTCAGGATTCCAGTAGGATCGACTGTTCCCATTAAGTAATAACTATCAGGTATAGGAAGCTTTCCTCCTTGAAGACCTTCTTTTCCTCATTCATAAGAATAGACAGTCGATATTGCAAATATGACTCATTGAGAGAAATCCCAGATAAAATCATTCTTGTTGCAATGAAATCATCCATCGAACCATAGTTAAGAGAAACTGCATGCATAACAAAACGATTTATTAAACCCATTAGGAAATGAATTTGTTCAAAAGAAACTAACACAAAAATAGAAGTTAATGAGAAAATTTTTATTCATAAATTAGTCTCTAGGAAGATAGAGAAAATGAAAGGAAAAAAAAAAAAACATTGAAGGAGAAAACAATCATTAAATGATACTAACTGATGCTTTCAAAGAATACTAAAACAGAATCATAGAGATGGCAGCACAACATATATGATCTAAAATACAAACAAACTATTTCCTAAATCAAGGTTCATGTAAATCTACGAGTGGCTTGCTCCATGGGGAACGTACCTTTTAAAGCGCTCCTTTTGTTGGTGAAAGCACCATGAGCATCTTCCAAAGCATCTTTCAGTAAGTCTTCAAAAAATTTCTCTGGGACCCCTCCATGCCTCAGCAGTGCTATTAGATACTTTGATAAATATGTCCTTCTGGGTTGATTACTGTAAAATGAATAGTAAATTCAATGTACCTTAAACATAGGGAACACCTGAGAACAAACAAGATATCTGATTATCTCAGTTAATTTATGCCATGAAAGTCAAAGTCAACAACATTAAGAAAACAAAGTAGTTATCTAAACTGCCACCATCATACTTCCCACCCCCACCCTCTTTCTTCTCCCCGAGAGAAAGAGAACAACTATCGTTCCATTTCAGCTATTACACTGGCGAAAATAATGTTATTTCTGACAACATAAAATAAAACAGTCTGTGACGTGTGGAAGGCTGACAAGTATGTTTGAGGATCAAAAGGTAGTTCATCTATCAAGCTGCAATGATTAAAAGTAAATTTGCAGGCCTGAAACCAGTCTTCCTGGAAAAGAGATTCAGATCAACTTCTTATATTATCTAACACGTTTCAGATTGTTTCCAGTCAAATATTCTAACTCTTTTTTCAATTTAACACTCAACAGGACTTTCAAGCCATGACTGCTTCTAGGCAGCTATTTTGCCAAAAAGCCTCCCACATCCTTGGTGACAACTTTGCCAATATACAAAGATAATAATTTGAGTAACTCTATCCCATTAAAGTTTTAATTGCATTTTCAATGTACTAGTTGGTCGTTTAAATTAGGGTTAGCAAAATGAATATGACCGCAAGTTGCAACTGGATAGTGGTCTACTTAGTAAAAAAAACTGATTCTCTATGTAGAACCTACAAAATTAAAAAAATAAAATAAAATAAAAATAAAAAATAAAAGGGAAAATGAACAAACTACCAAGCAAAAATTACCTTGTTTTGACTACCTCCAACGAATTACATGTCTCACAATCCAACAGATTGGGATCTGCCTCAACTTTAATCATTGACCGGTCTTATCTGAATGGTTTGAGGAGGAAGCTACCAAATTTCCAAAATTGCAAAAGCAATGTTTTATAACAATCACAATAAAGGAAAAATTAATTAGGATAAAAACTCTAGTCACTCAACTTTTGATGAGATATTCAATAAGAGCTCCATATCACATATCAAAAGAAATAAATCTCACAAGTGAATAATTTTTAGAACTATTGAAATGGTATGAACAATTTTTTCAACCATGCAATATTGCTAGATATATACATGTTACAAGGTTGATAGAAAATTACTTCATTGATTATATCAACTCAGGTTGGAATCTTGAACCCATTCAATTTCATAGTCCATAAATATTTTTTTAGAAAAATTTGGAACTTTTTTTTTGGAAAAAAGGGTCGACCCAATTTGACCGGTTCAACCCAATCAAATCTGGATCTGACAAGTGTCTGAACAGACTGGCAAAATATGCGGGTCAGGTCTGGACCATACCCTCAAATTAATTTGAGGGTATGGATAGGGTTTAGACATTAAAAAAATAAAAGAGTCCAGACCCGATGCAGGTCCCGACCCGCATTTTGCCAACCTTAAAATAATAATAATATTATCAACTATTAGAAAAACCAAAGAGGAATTACAAAATGCACACTCCATATGCAATGTTGAGTAACCAACAAATCATATATAGTAGTTCATTCCATTAAAAGATTTTAAGAAGAAATGATAACCGACCGTAAGAACACCAAGAATTTCCCCCACCCAATCCACACGCCCACCACCAGAAAAGATGAAAGTCAGTGCAGTGAGGTGATAATTGAACTGTGTTGATGTTTGCAGCATTTTAAAGAAGTTATATTTCGGAGCCAACTCAAAATTTTATCCAACAGAAATCGCATCAGAAATACTGATCCATATTAGTCATATTTTGTTCCAACGAGGATCTAAATTATTAAGTCCACATTTAATAATGTCTAGCATTTCAGAGGATTCAATCTGTTTTCATCACCTTCGGCTGTTTCACTCCAAATTTGCTCCAAAGGAAGAAATTTTCAATCTACTGTGAACTTTCAGTTTTTACAAACATAAGCTCATTTCAAATAACTTAAAAATCTATCTTCAATAGAGCATCAGTGAAAAAACATTAAAGATGAATCAAAACTTTGATGACAAGTTTAAACTTAGAGTCTCTCATTTCTTGGATTATAGACTTAGAGACAGCCAATGATTCCTGTGCACCCCTATTGCTTTATAATTTCCAATTTATAATACAACGCATAGATATCGTTATAAAAGTTATAAGCTACAATGAAGGGAGTGTGAATTCAAATATTTGTTTATCTAAATTGGCTTAGGAGTTAGGCCTATTAAAATTCCATTCATACTTGCTAATTCCCAAGAGCTATTTTGTATCAGAAAATTAAATAGGAAATAAGCCTCTCAAACAACTAAACGTAGAAAAGACATAGTCAAATGCTGCATTCATCTTCTGCCAAAGGAAAATCATAGATTCATCATTTATACCTTCTTGTTGACCAGAAGAGTTCCCTTGACAGCAGAACCTTTGTTAAAGAGACGGACCTGAATTAACAGAGGCTACAAAACATGGAGAGAAAAGGAAGATAATAAACAATCTTAGTTCTCAAACAAAAAATACACTGAATAAACACCACAGCCTGAAAGATAAAACATACTGGTTCCTTGCTACGAGATTCTCGTCGATACAAGTCAGAACACTTCCCTTCAAATTCTTTCTGTTCAATAACTCTCTAATGAGATCGAAAATATTATGAATAGAAGGATAAATCGTGCACACAAAACACTCAACTTTAAAGTAACTGACATGTGCAGGAAAACAAGAAACAAAAGATTGGCTTTCAAGAGCAAAAATAAAGGAAAGAGAAATATAAGCATTAAAAAGCCATGCAAGAAGTTGTGCATAAGACATGAGAGAGCTTGGTATCATCACATTTAAGAAGCTAGTTCTTAATAATAAACTACCCTTAACTAATTTCCCCAAAATTTTCACCCTCTTTTCATTAAGAAGCTTAAGTGTCATCAGAGTTCCACCTCTCACTCTTGTAGAGGTGAAGAGCCCCTCATAGTCCATCTCTCAGGTACAGTGTTTGGTCATTGATCACATTTATGGAATTCTAGATGACCCTCTCCATGAATGACCCACAATTTAGTTACTGGCTATCTCAAGTTTATATAAACATTTCACAAATGTTCAATTTCATATCTAAACATCCAACGCGCACCATCATGCACCATCATTACAATAATCACCATACCATGGAAACCAACCCCTTATAATACCCTGCCTCTGCAGCAGTAGCACAGCTATCACACTACTAATGCCACCATAATATTGCTAACACAATGATAAACACTACCGGAACTATTATCAAATCCAGGGAATACCTTCCTTTCAGAAAAGAAATCCAGAGATTACCTCAATTAACTGATCAGCATTACCACAACATCTCAACCCCGACCACAACCATCAATTCTTAGTAACTTTACATCCTTATCTAAACACACAACCATTTTACGCATGAACATATGCACTAACTTTCATTTCTGTTTTCACAGTCCCTTCATTTAAAATTCCTAACTCGAATTTCATATACATTATCTCAAAGAAACCTTACAGATATTGAGATGTATTAGTCTTTCAATTCCAAAGACCATATTGAAATTTAAATGGAAGATATTATGAAATGCAACAAAACTCATTATTGAGAGCAATTTCCAAAAGTTCAGCTGTGATGCATTTCTTAAGGTTGTTGCAATAAGAATGGTTCATATATTATCCATTAAATGAAAGAAAAATTGGAAATGATAAGCAAAATCATAATAATTCTGTTCACACGAACACAAGAAGAGCCCACTAGGATATGAAACCTCAATAGTAACTCATCACATTATCTATTCATGAGGTAATGACAAATTTACTGGAAAAATAGTAGTTTTTTTTTTTATCTGCTATGTAATACTAGCTTTAATTGCCAAATAACTACATTCTGAACAAACTTACCTCTCTAAGGCATGTCATGAAGACAAAACCTAAATAACAGTCAAAGGAAATATTCAAGCGACTGTATCTTGGCAGAAAATCACAACTGGGAGGATCTGAGTACAAAAAACAAGCTCAAATGATCTCAAGATAACTTAGCAATTATATTGTTTCTTCAATAAGATTATTGAACTCCATTTCTAGAATGATAGAATCTTAGAATTTATATATCTAATGCTTATCAAATTTATATTTGAGTTTGACATTTAACATTCATTTCCACTCCCATCTATGTATAAGACAAATAAGCTATTCCAAGCTCAAGAACACAAACCTCAATGTTGTCATCCCTATGGCACTTTCCTTTGAACACATGTTTTGGGCATTTTAAAGCTAAATCCTCAGATATAAAACCGGTTCCATCTGTATGTATTAAAGGTTTGCCATCTCGATAAACAATATTTCCATTGCTATCCTGCAATTGGTAGAAAGAGAAAGGCAAAATTTTTGTGCCGAAGTAGTCAAATGGACCACAAAATATTTAGCTAAGTAAAGGAAAATAAATATTTCACAAAGATATGGATCATACACGACAAAGTATATCATCTATCCTCTCAACTTTTACATTCGCTAAATCAATGTCCAACTTCATGGTCTTGGACAAAATAAGTGAAAGCCTGAATTCCAAATAAAGAAAAAAACAGGATTCAATATACATTATAAAATCATGCTTGCCTGCAGCACTTGAAAAGAAATTCTTATCATTACCGAGACATATAGCTGGCCACACTAGATACTGTGTGTACATGCATAAACATTGCTCTAGCATTCATGGATACTTTTCCCAGACAATATATAATGTTGGCCCATGTCAATGGATGCATCAGACTCTGTTCGAATGAAATAACATTTGCACAGATGAAGTGGTTGGGTCCTTTTTCTTTTCTTCTTTTTTCCCATCTTTAAACACTGGTCAATAAAAATGTAGAGATAGAGAAAATGATTATTCATGGATTCTTACATTTTAGAGCATAATAAAATGGCACATAAATTATTCAAAGGAAAAAATGTAATGATTTTAACTAAAGATTCAGCATCAACCACATCGAAGCAGCTGAAAAGGCTCACCAAAAAAGCGGTATCGACGCAAACCAACAAGGATCCCTTCTCTTGCGATCTCACTGTACTTAGCATGATAATAATTAACAGGCTAAACTTCTCCTGCCTGTCACCTCCTCCTCTGCAAACTTGACCATCAAAACATTATCATCTCCCAATACTCTTTGTAGGTGAGTTTTTGTCTGGTTTATTAGGTCAGGGCCCTGAAACCCAACCAAAAAAATGGAATAATAATACAGTGATATACATCTTTCAAAAGAAAAGTATGATAGATGCTAAAATGCATTATGTTACAATTCACAATACAAAAATAAATTGAGTATCTAAAGAAATTATTTTGAACAATTATAAATATTAACCACAACAAAGCAGAGATTACGGCAATACTGGTTCATATTTTGCCAGCATCAACTCCTTTTTTCAATGAAAATAAAAAATAGCCTACTAACACATTACACAAGCGATAAAATCAAGGACAAACTGAAATCGAAGTACCCTAACTGTAAAACCTCTGATCAGAAAAGTTTCATTACACAATCGATGTCAATAGTTTTATAGTACAACTCCTAGTTCGCATCATAAATATCACATTTGACAGCCAATATTTAACTTAGCATTGTTAAGATGCACATTATGAAGCAACAATCTATAATACAATCTTCCAAGTGACTTTACTAACCTATCAACCACTAATTCGGTATCATTTATGTTTTAGGATATTCAAGCAATTATATACATTAGTAAAAAAACTGTTCACAACCATCTATATACTTGCTCATAATCAAGGAGACATACAAACCTTGAATGTACAACTCCCTTGGAGGGAAACATGACAATGATAAATATGTGTTTTTCCAGAATCCCAGTCAACCGCCTGCAAAAGAAAAGAACAACGTAATACTAATCAGGCATAATAAATTCCAACAATCACCACTCCACAAAGAGACCCATTTTGCCATTTTGTCGTGATTAAACAAAATTATAAAACCATAATCAAGCATAAATCCTTGCTCTCAGGTAGATAAACCTCAAACGCCATGTTAATATTGAACCCAAAAGCCTGTGGTCTAATACCATATAAGCTCTAACGGCCCCCATTGTCGCTTTAAAAATCTCAACTTGAACACGGAAAAGAACAATGCACAATTCAAGCTAGTAACATCCTATAAAATTGACTTAAAAACATAGAAGACAATGATCGAAATGTGATGCGAACCCTTCGCCGATCTTCTGGCTTGATATTATTCTGTCCAAATGCCTTCCAAATTTCAGACTCAAATCGAAGCATTGGCAAAATCTTTAAGTCTCCGAATTTCCTCAGGCGTTGTCACTTCCTCCAGCTTCTTGCTATAGACATAGATAACAAAAAATAATAATAATAAATCAAAACCTCAACATTTGAAAAACCTAACAATGAATTAACGGCAACAGTTAGTAGGCAAAACTTACTCGCCAACATAATTCAAGATTAGAAAAGCCTTTCTAAACTCGAGCTCTCCAAGTGCCACATACTGAGGAATCGATGATCGCGTGGTTAAAGCGCATGAAGTCGATGTCGACGAGGACATGCTTTCAGAAGATGATCCCAAGCGCTTAGAGGAGAGTTCACGAGAGTTCATGAGACGGTTGGTGTGTTGTTTGACCAAGAATACGACAAATGCAGAGAAAGTTAGGACTTTTGATGCGTCTACCGTTCGCAGGATTTCCATAGCTTCTGCCTCGGTGAGGGAAGCGAGCATGCGTCGGGCTGCGTCGTCCGGCGGTTGTTGGCTCTGCTCCACACAGATTTTGTCTATAAGTTGTTGTACACAAGGCGGGAGAGACACTTGTGGTTGATTGTCTTCCATTTGATGAGATAATAGTTGGCGAGTGATGAGTGATGAGAAAGAGAAATTTGAAATTTTGTTATGGTGAACCAATGAGAGGGGCGGTCTTTGATTTCCCGCTATTAGTTTAGAACTGGAAAATGCTTGGTCTGCCTTATGTTCTCTACTCAAGCTAGGCTACTTATATACAACACAATGTAACCATACAAGGATATTTAAAAATTAAAAAGAATTCGAAATCAGTCTCACGTTGCATGCCAATCTATTAGCCCAGTTATTTGAGTATTTTTCCTCCTCGTATAAGGTTGGAGGTTCACTCCATGCTATTGAATATTAAGTTGTGTTTCAACATCATATTTGAAATGAATTTAAAATTTGAAATATCACAAACTCTCAAATTCAGTGTTTGAAGAGACCAACTTGGAAATAAAAATTCAATATTATCTTCATTCCAATCTCATTATCATGGAAATGTCCATTCCCTAAACTTCACCATGGAAGTCAATGGAATTTGATTAAAAGCTCATTAATTATTTCTCTTGCTTCTCATTAATTTACTACATGTTTCTTTCTCTTTTTTCCACCATCGTCATCTCCAAAGTTAATCTTTATTTACTCATACTTTAAAATAATATAATTCTAAAAAAAATCAATATAAATAAAGTATTTAAATTAATTTTATTCTAATCCAATCCCAATTTACACCAAGCGCAATATAGTATAATTTTCATATAATTCCAAATTCAACCAAACATGAATAGTAGTTTTTTAATATAATCCAATTTATTCTATTATAATTCAATCTATTTCATTATATTCTAATTCAGTATGTTAAACGTAGTCTTAACACTAGTGTGGAAAGTCTTCTATCACGTTGATTGTGAGAGTAGTCTGTCTCTCACTTCTGTGATAGTTATTTGAGCCGTGCCATTCTAATCGTGTACAGTTTGGTGGGCTTCGACGGTTCTTGGACCCTTAAAGTGTTAACTTTCAAGAAAAACTTATCGCGTCTACATTTATGCTTTAAATAAAATAAAATAAAATAAAAATATTTGTTTAATACCTAATTAGTTTAAAACATATTATATAAGTTATTAGATTTGTATGATAGCCATTGTTGGTATATATTTTCTTTTAACTGACACCAAGTAGTATGGTAATCTGTCAAAAGTATCTACATCAAATATTATCTATGCAGTCTATATATTTCAATAGATAGGAGAAAACTACTTTCATTAACAAAAAATAAATAAAAATTAACTATCTAAATTGTAATATACACTCAAGGAAAATTTAAACCCCAGTTTATTTGAGAATGGAAATACAGAGATTTAATGCATAATTTATAATCAATTAACTTGATTTATTTAAGTTTTGATAAAAGCTTAATTGGATGGTGTCAAATGTTTTGAAGTAAAGAGGAAATACAAGAATTTATTTGAAACAAAATATCCAGTACATCAGCAATGATTTGGACGGTTCTTGTAAACAGAAGTTGGACAATGACCAGCTCCAAAAAGACTAGAAATGCGTTGGCAGTAGAGGATGGGCAAAAAAACTGAACCGAACCAAATTGGTCGGAACCGAATCGAAAAATCGATTTTTTTTCAGTTTTTCGGTTTAGTTCAGGTCGTAATTTAAAAAAAAAATCAAAAATTTTCGGTTCGGTTCGATTTTGACTTTAAAAAACCAAACCGAACCGAAAACCGAATCGAATTATTTTAAGTGTTGTTTTGAAAAAGTTTTAGGTGTTATTTTGAATTGTTTTTAGTTTTGTCAATTGTTTTTTATGTTCAGGGTTGTTACTTTTGAATTAAGATTGTTGCTTTTGAATTGTTTGAAATGCAATTTATATAATATACTGGACTTAAAACAATTGGAGGCCCAAAATTATAGGGCTAAAACCGAATGAACCGAACCTAAACCGAACTGAATGAAATCGGTTCGGTTCATGTGGTTTATTCGGAATCGGTTCGGTTCAAAAAAAATAAAAACTAAAAATTTTCGATTTGGTTCGGTTTTGGAAAAAACCGAACCGAACCAAACCGTGCCCACCCTTAGTTGGCAGCATGACTCATCTGAACAGGTACTTTGTAAGTGGCGAAAAATTTCAGATCCATCAAATTATTACTGTTTACGACAAAGTCACATGTATGGAAAGACAATACGTGATTCACTTATTTGAGTTAAAACCACGTTACTTTCAATGAAGGTAAATTGTACTGTTTTATCTATCTTCTGTACAATTATAAAAATATACAAATTTATGATATAATTATATGATTTTTTTTTAATTTTTATAATTGGAATTGATCTAAAGTACTATTAGGATCAATTAAAATAGAAATACTAATGACAAGACCACATGAAGATGGAGAAGAGATCCACAAAAAAGTGAAGAGACAATCCACATATAAGTTGGGAGAGCTTTTGTTATTTTTAGGCTAATTGGGTGTCGAACCCATGTCATCAAAGACATGAGGGCAGTTGGCATCTGAACCAGCAGCGCTAGCTGCTATTGACTTACTTTTTTAAAAAATATATACATATATGAATATTACATAAAGTTTTAGATATGAATCCCCAGGTATGGCATCCTAGACTCTGAACTTGGGAAGTTCCCCACTTGGCGGCCTTTTCCTCACTTATGGCCTTAACAAGTTACTGTTCCATCTCATTAGAGTCATTACCCACCCCAACTTAGATTTTAACTAACTCTCAACTGATAACCTTTCTGTTGTGCAAACTCTAAATAGTTTTGGTGATGGTACTTTGTGTTGTTATAACAGAGGTTACAACCACTTTCTCAAAGAGAGAGTGTTGTTCAGGATTACTGGTTTCCAACTGAATAAACCTATCACTTGAAAATCTCTCTTTTCTGATAGTGGAAGATCAGATTAAGCTACAACCACAAAACATACTCAGAAGTTTTGTATAACTTAAGCATAGAGCATACTTGGACCCATTACGAGCTATTTTCATTACACTTCTAGAGAGTGTCTAAGGCTAGAGGGAAGAAAAAAGAGTTTAGAAAGTCATGGAAGAGAGAAAGAGAGTTTTTATTATATAGGAATTCGCCTCTTTTAGGATAAAGACAGTGTCACTATCTACATGGTCCTATTATGAGTACAGGGATTCTATGTTAACGTCTGATAGTAAGTGGCCCATCAATGCTTTCCAACTGTTGGATAAGCTTTGCTAACTTTGTCTTATTGTGAGGACAACTTTTTGTAAAGTGTCCATGTTGTCCACATATATAGCATCGTTTAGATTTTTGCCACGATCTAGTGGCTTTATTTCTGTAAAAATGATACTTTTTGTTCTTTTTATGACGAAGGAGTGCTGGTAATGCCTTTTCTTTTTGACTTTATATGTGTATTGTTTTTCATCTTTGCACTTAATGCTCATTTTGGCTTGTCTGCATTGCTTTTCATACCTCCTGGTATTATTGAGCATGCCAGTAAAGAACTTTTGTGTAGCACAGAGCTTGTTAAGTGACTGTAGGGACATCATATGAATTTCTTTAAGTGTGATGTCTCTGAGTGATCTACCTATCGCATCGATCTTTTTTTGGAGTTCATTTTGAATCTCTATTAGCAGGAAGTTGATTTAAACCTATCTAAGACTTTCATCATTTGGACCTCCTAGTGCATGATATCGAGAATTCATTTTTCGATAATGAACCTCAATATCCTTTTTTTTGGAGAGAACAACATCTCACCTGAAAGAATTCTTGTCTTGTTTGCTTACATAATTGTTGGGAGTCTCAAAGGAACTCTTTGAATATGACACCCATAGCATTGGGTGTAGTAGCAGGCCGTACAAACTGTAATTGTCTGTAATCTTCTAGACCTTGATACCGGTCTTTGAGATTGCCTGTAAATCTTGACACAAATTCTTACGGAATTTGTTCAAGTGATTATTCTACTTTTGCTAACTGTAAATCTAGATAGACATTCATTTCAGAGATCTTGAATCTCCATTGTTTTGGAGGTGAGTCATCAAATGTGAACCAAAGACCGTTTGTAGGTTTTTGAATGAATGAACCTCTGGAAGAGACTTCTAGAGGTTCTTCAATAATAAGAGTAGGTCCTAACTTCTGATCCTACTTGAGTTGTATCAGAAAAGGGTTGTTCATGGTTTCTAGAGGCCATTAAGATCTAGGTGAGATCTGTGGCGAATTCAAAGTCTGTAAAGGTTTCAAATTGAGTATCTATTTGTGACTTTATTGTGGACTCAAACTTGTATTAAAATAAGTGAGAGGATTCTAAAAATGACGTTTTCTCATGAGAGAGATCGGGAATCAGTAGGGTTCTTGGTTTCGAGAAAACAGAGAGAACAGATGGCTTCGAAGATGAAGGCACATCTGTTGATTGTGAAGGTTTTTGACCTTTTGGTCTTTTTCGCTTCCTTAGATATTTTGTTTTTGGTTTTTTGAGTTATAAAAGACAGGGGATATTTTCTGAATAGTTTTCCTGTTGATCTGAGCATAAGTAAGACTTCAATGATGAAATCTGAAATGATAGAGGAGAATTTTCTCGGAAGTGTATGGAGGAGGAGTATGGGTAAGCTCTAGGAATGTATGCTGGTAGAGAGGTAGATCTTTTCAGATCTTTATTCATATATTGAAATTATTCCTTGAGCTTTCTGATTTCATGTTCCCGTCTATCAAACTTAGGATCAAAATAACCTTGATCAATGAACCTCTTTAAGGAAGCTTCATCAATCCATTTCAATACCCTATTTTGAAATCTGGCGTTTAGTGTTTGCCAGTTAAGAACCTGTTCAGCTTGTGAAGGTGGTCTGCAAGATCCATCAATTTGGACTTCGCTTGATTGGACAAAAGGTCGGGAGTGTATATGGTCTCTATTTGATGGTTCCAATTGAGGGAAATCATTATCGTATGATGATGCCATGAGACAAGGAATTAGTTGTAGTGCGTGTGTTGGTATATTGGAAATTATTGGCTCAGGATTGTTTGGTGGTTATAGGAGGAGTCCTTCTTCTTGATGGATTTGAAGTGCTCTTTCATACATAGAAAGAAACTTTTTGTTTGGATTATATAAGCCAATCCAGGAAGAATCTAGGTCATCTGGCTTTTAAGACCTTTTGTGACTGTTGTAGGGAGTTAGAGCATCATCTGGTTCTTCATGTCTGCACTCACAGTCTTTGTCACACATGTTGGGATCTATGTCCCAAATTAAGTGACCACTGATTTTTTCAGTGTAGATCGGGGATCCTTCTGTGGTGACAGAATAAATTGGTATATCTTCCTCAGTGAGGATTGGCTGAATCATCAAAGAGTGGGAAAAATGAGGAGCAGTGGAGAGAGTTGCTTCTGTTGGAGGCTTGAAGACGACTTTGACAGATCCATCTGTTTGCTTGTCATATGAGACTTCAGAGGTAAAGAGTGGAGTGTCATCTTGAAACAGTTTTTCATAGAAGGTGATCCACTCAAAGGGCATTATTTGCAGGAGATGCTCCTTAGTAATCTGTCAGGGCACTTGGAGGATGGTAGGAACATCTTGTTCCCTGTCTGTTGTTATCATAATGGTGATCCATTATGACCAGGAAGAGGTAAATCTAGGGTATGGTTTTGTAGTCTGTAGACGATCTGGCGGTGTAAGGTGGCTATGTATAAGGAAGCTACTGTGGGAATACTAGAGATCTAAAGTTGGGTCTTTAGGCAGTTGTGGAGGTTTTTATCTCTCAAGAAGATTTTTAAATTTAGGTAAAAAGTGAGAGATGTACTTCCAGCATGCAAGGTGGTGAGAACAATACCGATGACGACATGTTCATATCAACGGTAGGTGGTGTTTAGTAAGGCTATTTTGACTATAGTAGGTAAGCATTTTCTTCTATGTAAGGTAAGAATTATTTTTATGCCTCCAAAGTGGAGATGAGAATGTCCCTCATGGATCCAATTATTAATCATGGACTGGGGGATTTCCAGATCGAAATACTGCTCTTAGGAAGTAGAAGGTATGAGGTAGTTGTCAAGGGTAGTAGATTGTATGTATTATTTTACAAGAGGTGTTCTATGGGAGATAAAAATAGTCATATTTTTTACAAAAAGACTTGCCTTTCTTAAAAAGTGATATTATGAAAAACTCCCCTGAAAAGTAAAATAATCGATATTACACTTGATTTTTATTTTATTAGGTGAACCGTCCTCTGTCGTTAACTTTCCATCCAAAATGTTAATATTTTTCATCCGAAATAGTGAAATGACCAAAATACCCTTACCATCTCCTATAAAATTCCTCTTATACCTTTCAAACTTATGAAATGACTAAAACATTCTTTAAATTGTTAATTAATTAAAATATTAAATAAAAAATAACAGATTTAAAAAAAAAAAAAATCTTCACACAAAATCTGTATCACTCTTAACTCTCTCTTCTTCTTATTTTGCTTCTGCGCTTCTTCTTCTTCTTCTTCTGCTCTTCTTCTTATTTTTCTTCTTCTTTTGCTCATCATATTCTTCTTTTTCTTCTTCTGCTCTTGTTCTTCTCAGGGTTCGATTCTTATTCTTTTGCTCTTCTTCTGCTCGTCTTCTTCTTCTTTTTCTTCTTCTTCTTCTTCTGTTCTTCTACTTCTCTAGGTTTGAATCGAACCCAAAACTGGGTTCCATTGGAACCCAGAAATTGGGTTTGAATTGGTTGGTTGATTATGGGGTTTTTTTTTTTTTTTTTTGAGTTACTTTTTGTTGATTGAATTTTGATGTTTTTAGATTGTTTTGGTATTTTAGGATTGCTGTTTGTGATGTTGGCTCCATCAGTTTTAGGTGATGTTGTTAATGTGTTTTTATGTTTAAGATTTTAAATTGATGGGTTGAATTGGTAAATTAGGATGATGATAAGAATTTTTTTTTATAATTTTAATTTTTTTAAAAGTTTTTTATAATTTTTTTCATTTTAAAATTTTAATTATTTTATTAAATTACAATTTTACCCTTGAATGTTAACGCCGGTTGGTTTTTTTAAACGAGTAAATTACAATTTAGCTACCCAGACAAAACTCTAATTCAAGCAGAGCAACTCTTTCGATATTATTGCAATTTACCCCCCTCTCGTTATCAACTTTCTGTTAAAATTGCCTGTGAACAGTGAAGAAAAGTAAAAAGACGAAAATGCCCTCACCTTCTTCACAAACCCAATTTGATCAAACCCAGTTTTTGAGGATCGAAATGCCCTCACCTTCTTCACAAACTCAGTTCGATCAAATCCAGTTTTTGAGAATCGAATATCCACAAACCAACTTCATTTTCTTCCATCTGCCCTCACCTTCTTCCTTTGGCGTTCATCAGCGAGGAGAAAGAGAGTGAACAGAGATTGACGACAAAGAAGAAGAAGGAGAATGAGGAGATGCGGAGTGTGAAGAGGTCGTCTCATGAACTGGGTTTAAACCCAGATCGTCTCCACAAACCGGCCACCAAGCCTTTACCAACACTGTCAAAAACCTACCGCCAAGCCTTCACCGGCCACCAAGGCCGCAAGCCAGTGCTAAACACAACCACCACAATCATACCAAAAACAAAGATCAAAAGAAAATTTTGAACCACCAGAGAAGGCAGTTCGATCTACAAGCATAAAATGATAAAAACACAGGTCTAAACCGAACAGATGCGGAGAGACCCACTCCATCGCAACCGTAACGCAAAGATCGAAAACCCAGTGGGTTACATCTCCGCCACAACCACAAATCGAAAGTCTTTGTCAATCAGTCTCAGCTGTCTCTCTCTCTAGTGAGTTCAATCTTCATCTTTTTCACAAACCCAGTTCGATCAAACCCAGTTTTTTAGGATCAAATATCCACAAACCCACTTCATCTTCTTCCATTTGCCTCACCTTCTTCCTTTGGCGTTCATCCCTTCACCTCTTTCATCTTCCTTCACCTTCTTCCATCTGCTTTCATTTTCTATCCACCACTAATCCATCAAAATACCACCACGACAAGGCTCCATCTTAAATGGATGAAGATGGGTTGACCTGAGATGGAGGCATCTCAAACAGATGCTACATCTGAGAAATTTTTTTTTTTAAATTCATTTAATTTTTAATTTTTTAATTTTTTTAAAATTCATTTAACATACCACTGCCCATCGAAATGACGACTTTACCCCTAAATCAGTTCACGGTAACCGAAAGTTGATAACGGGAGGGGAGTAAATTGCAATAATATCGAAAGAGTTGCTTCGCTTGAATCAGAGTTTTGTCTGGATAGCTAAATTGTAATTTACTCATTTTTAAACAGTAGGGGACGGTTTACCTAATAAAATGAAAATCGACTGTAATTTTCGATTATTTTACTTTTTAGTGGGATTTTTCATAATATCCCTTCTTAAAAATGGTGTAACGGTTTAGAAGTGAAACTGAGGTTTCAGATATTTATATAGACTTAGGGATATATGTGTATTCAACAAGGTGTTGTATTTTGGAAGAGTTGGTTCTTTTTACAGAAGAAGGAATAGATATAGAAGAAGAGAGACAAGTAGGAGTAATATCAGGATGTGTAGTGGTGGTTTCCATGTTTTATGTGTTTCTTCCCTTTTCACTATAGGACCTCTATAGTGCAATTTCAAATAGCTCTAACTTTTTTAGGAGACACTAAGGGGTCGTTTGTTTTTTTGTCTGAAGACTGAATAGTGCTGCTGAAGACTGAAAACTAAATAGTGACTGAAACCTGAAATCTGAATGACATATTTGTTTTTTTTTTTTCTTTACATCTGAATGTATAGTAATTTTGTTTATTTTTTAAAGTTAAAATTGTCTGAAAACTAGTAATTTGACATTTATATCATTTACTATTAGTTGTTATGTAACTTTATTTAATATAATACAAACAATTATAATAAATTATTTAGCAAAAGCTAAAACACTTTTATGCATATATTAATAATATTTTTATTTATAATTAAAATATGATTAATTATTATAGTAAAGTATTTTTAAAAAAAAAATTATATATACATAAATAAATTATTATAGTAAAATAATTTAAATAAAAATAAGTAAAACGGTATTAAGTTGAATTATTATTGTTATATATTTAAATAAAAATAATATTGAAATAAATATAATTAAAATAAATATGTATAAAATAAAATCATATCAAATTTGGAAATATGTTTGTTGAAGTATTAAAAGAAATTTTTATAATGTAAAACTAGAACAAACTAGGAAATTTATTATTTTGGGAATGATAAAATTGGAATAATAAATTTATAAAATCATCAAGTAATTTGGTATTCAATGAAAAGTCGAAAAATGTAGCTTCTTATTTTCAGTGGTTTTGGGGTGGTTTTAAGTGGTTTGACCACTTAAAAAAACAAACAGAAATCACTTAATTAACCTAATTCATCATCATTAAGTGTTAGGTGCAAAAAACAAACGACCCCTAAGTCTCTAAGGTTACCAAGGAATCAAGCACAAGACTCTGATACCACTTGCAAGAGATATGAATCCCCGAATATGACATCCTAAACTCTGAACTTAGGAAGTTCCCCACTTGGTGACCTTTTCTCTGTGACTATAGTGTATCTCTGTACTCCATACATATGTCATCTGATTCCCCTTATAGGTCTTGTATTCTCACCTTAACACCCCTGATCACCAATCCTCACTCCTTTGGACATTCTTGAAATGGTTTGACCCATTATCTCATTAAAGACAAGAATCAATTAAATTAATGGGATATTACAACTTCTGGAAACTTGATCCATACATAGCTTCTCAAGTCTCATGCATCTGGATACTATGTAGGCCATACCATTTTAACAGCCACTCTAAACTATTGTTCATCACTAACATAAACTATGAGTGGCACACCACTTTTGATTATCCAAGCCTTTTCCTTGCCTTTCAAGCAGCACTGTTAAACCTGTGATTGCGACAGTATCTCTCCAACAGGGATGTTTATCTTTCCAGACATCCCAAGGGACCCTTATCTCAGTTAGCATCCTTTCCAGCATGTTGATCCTTATCTTCAAGAATGTCAAGACTCTATGGAAATTAACACCTAACCCTGCAAGATTTGTGGAGAGATGCAATCTAATAAAGAAGATTCAATTAAAAGACTAAAATGGGTCTAATAGAGTGTGGCCTAATAATTCATGTCAATCAAGCATTGTATAGTATCTCAACAAAACAAAAAGCAAACCGTGAAAATGAACAGCATAATCAGTCAAAAGTAGTACAGTATCCCGACAAAACAAAAAATAAACAGTAAAAGTAAACAGTTAATCAGTCAAAAGTATACAGTAAAAGTTACAGTACGGACACAGTCAATTATGGCGATGCTGACTGAAATTCTAGCGATGCTGACAGTCAGCATCGCCATAGTGTCTGTCCACCACTTGCTTGTCGTCTTATACTTTTGCTTGTCGATTTTTTTTTTTGAAATGAAAAGCAAAGCTGGTTTGACAACACTGATGCAGTAGAAAAGCTGCAACTTTTTCTTCGAAAAGAAAGTTTCCAGATCCAATATTTGACTAAACAAGTAGATTCCAACTTCACAAGCAAGTTTCTTCCAAAAAGAAAAAGAACTTCACAAGCAAGTTCCTCCCTCCAACTCAATAAAATAAATTAAAAATTATAAAGTGCCATAAAAGGGAGAACACATCATTGTGTTACGTACATGAAGAATAAAAGAATCTCAATCTCTTGTTATTTTCTCTCTTTCGCTTATTTAAGTTTTGAGTTATTTCGTTTATGTTTATTTTTAATTATGAATTCTCTTTTTTCACTAGCTTTTTCTATGGAGCACTTAGTTTGAGTTTTCGTGATACCTGTATAAAGTTTGGGATAAAACTGTCCTTATACATAAAGCGAAAAAAATAAAAAGGTTGCTACTATCAACACAAATAAAGGAACGAGGGTGGGAGAAAGAGAAAACGCGATAATCGGACATATTAAAATTGACGATGACTTCAACGAGAGAGAAAGACAATATTGATGGCAAATGCGACAAGTTAGATGACATTGATTGATTGCATGTTCAGTTTTTTAATGGGGGTTTAGTTTTCTGAGAATTTTGAGATTGAAAATGGGATAGATTTGTGTTAAAAGGAGTGTAAGTAATGATACTGATGAAGAATATGTTGAAAAAGACAAATTTTATTTTGTTTGACGGGGTCGAGATGTACGGCATATATTCGCGATATATGTCATGTTTTCAAGACATGCGGTCCCTTGTTCCAAATATACTATCTTTGTTGAGGACATGTGATTATGTACTTAAAATATGATCTTTAATCGACATATTTATCTTTATTGGAGATATCTGATACTTATTGACGATATCTTTAAATTAATGTGTTAACTATTAAACAAAAGACACAAAAGGATGTCTTGAACATATAGATGACATCTCGAACACACCAAATAGTAAAAGATATACAATAAACTTCTGAACAAGAAAAGTATTTTTTTTTTTCCAAAAATTAAAAATGTGAAAGAAAATGGTTCAACTTAGTGAAGGACATCCACCTTCTGAACAATGAGAGAAAAAGAAATAAAGGAGGAAGATGAGATGAGTGTTTCTAGAGAAAAAGATGAACGCGTGACGAAGAAGTAGAGTGAAAATAAAGCAAAAAGAGATGGAGAATAAAGAAATGGTAATGACTTTTGTATCTGTCAAAGGTAAAATGAGAAGCATCTGGTGCTGGTAAAAACCAATTTTCTGATTGAATGGCAATGGTAAAAGAGGAGGATAAATGAGTAACAATTTTGTTTTCATTTTCAATTTATACCATTATTTCATTACAATTTTGTCCAAGTTGTGTCCTCCTAATATGCATTTAAAGATACACATTGAAGACAAAAGCCAACAGAGGTTAGGTTAATTTTCGCCTAAAAATTTATAAGTGTTAAAACTCGAGGTCACTGATTTCTCAAGCTAGTTGTAACCTGACTCGAAACAGTGTTCTTTCTAAATAGATATCAAAATAACAAAAGCTGAGTTTGAACGTGGATGATCACCATCACCGTTTGGTCGTTCTTCCGACCACATTGATACCGGAATGACCAATTGCAACTTCTTAGCTGTCACTGAAATTTAACCACATCCAATTGGCTTGGCATAACCCTAATTTAAATTGAAGCCACAGTATATTGCTATTTTGGGCTGTCACACACACGAAGTCACAACTGGTTTGCTTTCTCAAAACAAAACAAGCAACCTGCTTGTGTTCATAAGTTGATACCTCGTCATATTCTGAACAAACTAGAAATGATCAACTAGCAAGAAGCAAATATCACTGTTGGCGTTCATAAATAAAAGAATATTCTATTCATGATGCAGAAGTTTTTGATGTACAAGATTACAACATGGTTTTTTACTTTTGATTAACGTTTCAGTGTCAGAAAGACGTCAAATTAATGCGGAGGACATGTAAACAATCATCTATCAACACAAAGCTCCTAGATTGTTAAAATAAAGAAGTAATGTTTATTTCATTGTAATTACAATGTACAATATCAAGCCTATTTATAGGCTAAGAGACAAAATACAAAAATGGTACTTAGAATAAAATATTACAATAATGATAATAAAAATATGTCTCAATAATGATTGATTGCTATATATTTAACATCCCCCCGCAAACTCAAGATGGCGAGATGGATACAAGCTTGAGTTTGGAAACCAATTCACGAAAACGTCCTGGAGGATGAGATTTGGTGAAAATATCAGCAGGCTGATCAGCGGAAGCAATTGAGTGAAGTTTAATAGTACCCTAATGAACATGTTGTCGAACAAAATGACAATCAATTTCAATGTGTTTGGTGCGTTCATGAAAGACATCATTATGAGCAATCTGGATAACACTACGATTGTCACAACAAAGATGAGTGGCTGTGGAGTGATGAATTCCCATGTCTGTAAGTAACCAGCGCAGCCAACAAGTTCTTGAGTAGTGTCAGTGAGAGCCCGATATTCAGCCTTAGTGCTAGATCGAGCTATAACAGTCTGTTTCTTACTACGCCATGATATGAGAGAATCTCCAAGAAAGAAACAGTAACTAGTAGTAGATCGTCGATCAGTAGGATCACCAGCCCAATCTGCATCTGAATAAGCACATAACTCTAAATAGGAGTGAGTAGAAAAATGAAGACCATAAAACATTGTGCCCTTAAGATACCGCAAAAGATGAATAACAGCAGCAAAATGAGTGGAATGAGGAGCAGACATAAACTGGCTAACAACATGCACAGCATATGCAATGTCTGGTCGAGTCACGGTCAAATAAACAAGACTTCCAACAAGTTGACGATAAAGAGTAGGATCACTGAGTGGTGTGCCTTCGAAAGGCGTGAGTTTAACATTGACTTCTAAGGGACTAGTACTTATTTTACTATTAGTCAAGCCAGCACGAGCAAGAAGATCTGAAATATATTTTGCTTGAGAAAGATAGTAACCATCAAAGTCCGAAGAGACCTCAAGTCCAAGAAAATAACTGAGAGAGCCAAGATCCTTCATCTCAAATTGCTGCTGGAGATAATCCTTAAGATCAGAGATACCAGTAATATCGTCGCCTGTAATAATCATGTCATCCACATAGAGTAACAAGAAAACAGAACCTTGACTTGTCTTGCGAAGAAATAGTGCAGAATCATAAGAGCTGGAGACAAAGCCAAACTGCATAATGGTGGAAGAGAACTTGGCAAACCAAGCTCTAGGAGCCTGCTTGAGCCTATACAGTGCCCGACGAAGACAACAAACCTTGTGTGGAGGATGTGGATAACCTGGCGGTGGTGTCATATAAACCTCTTCAGTAAGATCCCCATTAAGAAAGGCATTCTTCACATCCATTTGAAATAAGTTCCATCGTTTGATTGCAGCGACTGCCAATAAGCTACGAACAGATGTAAGGCGAGCAACTGGTGCAAATGCCTCCTCATAATCAATTTCATATTCCTGCGTAAAACCTTTGGCCACGAGACGGGCTTTATAACGTTCAACAGACCCATCTGACTTTGTTTTGATCTTATATACCCATTTGCATCCTATGGCAGATTTATTAGACGGAAGATCAACCATATCCCAAGTGTGAGTTTTCTCAAGAGCTTGTACTTCTTCAGCCATAGCTTGCTGCCAAACAGGGTTAGTACTGACCTTTTTTTAAGATTGAGGCTCATACAAAGAAAGAATGACGGAAAAACAATGAAAATCACGAAGGGTTACAGGTAGTTCTCTTACCCGATTAGAACGACGAGGAGGGGGATTAACAGGTGTGATTGGACAAGGAGACTCTAGGGCAGGATTAACAGACGGGTTAGATTGTTCAGGAATGAACCGATCAATATCAAGAGCATCTGTGTGAGTCTCAAACATACTGTCATTAGGAAACAAAGAAACAGTAGGATCTATAAAAAGTTTATTATGAGATGCATGTGATGTGTGAAATTTGGATACAGATGAAAACATTTTATGTTCCCAAAAGACAACATGACGAGAGATACGAAGGCGATTTGAGATAGGGTCCCAACAACGATAACATTTATGTTCAATGTCATAGCCAAGAAAACAACATAGACGAGCTCTAGACTCTAATTTACTTCGTTCGTGATGCTGAAGAAGAACAAAATAAACACATCCAAAAACTTTGAGAATTTGATAGTTTGGTGAAGTGCCATATAAACGCTCATAAGGAGTTTGATTATGAATTATGGAAGATGGGACACGATTGATAATGTATACTGCTGTTAATGCAGCTTCTCCCCAAAACTTTTCAGGACAAGAGGCAGATATTAAAAGTGCACGAATTGTTTCAAGAATATGTCTATATTTGCGTTCAGCACGACCATTCTGTTGCGATGTACCGGGACATGAACGATGACATATAGTACCCATTTGACTCAACAAATCAAAAAATGTAGTATCCCGATATTCCATGTCATTATCAGTACGTAAAACTTTGATAGCTTTGGAAAACTGAGTTTGAATCATTTGAATAAAATCAGAATAAATTTTTGATAATTCAGACCTATTATGCATAAGATAAAGCCATGTATAACGAGAATAGTCATCCACAAATTTTTGATAATTCAGATCTATTATGCATAAGATAAAATCATGTATAACGGGAATAGTCATCCATAAAGATAACAAAATACTTGGATCCCCCCATGGTAGTTGTTGGGGAGGGTCCCCAAATATCTGAATGAACTAGGTCAAAAGGTGCCTGAGAAACTGAATCACTATTATGAAAAGGTAAGGCATGATGTTTGGACAATTGACAAGGTAAACAATCAATGTGATCATCAGTTACAGAACCTAAATATCCACTAGGCAATAAGGAACGTAAACGACTAAAGGAAGCATAACCTAACCGTGAGTGCCAAAGACTTAATGGTAAAGATGAAGGAGTAGCAGCAGACTGATAGGAAGAAGAGACCTGTGAAGGTAGTTGAAGATGAATGAGCTCAAACAAACGTCCAACCTTACGGCCTATCCCATGAATCTTCCCCGTTTGTGGATCCTGCACACGACAACCAGAAGAAGTAAAATGTACATCAAAACCAAGTTCACATAACTGACCCACAGAAATAAGATTTAATGTAAGTTTAGGAATGAAGAATGTGTTTTGTAAGGATAAGTTATCGGTAGATATCTGACCTATATGTTGTACATACATGGATGAACCATTAGCTGTAGAAATGACAGGTAATGCGGAAGATGAAGATTGTATAGAAAAATGTGTTGGATCAGAAGTCATGTGATTACAACAAGCTGAGTCAAAATACCAAGAAGAATTACCTGCTGACACAGAATGAGCAGAAATGGATGAATTACCAGATTTTGAAATGAGTTGATGGAGCAAAGAGGCAAGGTCATGAACTGAGATAGAAGAGGAACCAACAGTAACCGGTGTGTCGTCAACTATAGCAGTAGGACATTGCTGATTATTTTGAAAAGGTTTGAGAGAAACACTCTTGGATTTGATTGAAAACCCTCCGTTACTAATATTTTGAGGACAATCTTGATTGTAATGCTCTGGCTTAATTTTGTGACAATGTGTACATCGTCTTGTAGGGCAATGAAGAAGATCATGTCCTAGCAACTTACAATATTGGCAAATCGATGTCTTCCATGAAGTTTCCATGAGAAATCTTGAATGGAATAAAATGATTCAGATATTGCAGCGAGATAAATTAATGGCAGTGGCAGTTGCAGTGGTGTGGCTGCAACGATGATGTGGTTCGCGAACAGAGACAGCAGCGGTGGTGCGGTGCGCGAACAGAGACAGCAACGGTGATGCGCGAACAGAGACAGCAACGGTGATGCGCGAACAGAGACAGCAGCGGTGGCGTTCGCGCAGCGGTGGTGTAGTGCGCAAACAGAGACAGCAACGGTGGTACGCGAACAGAGACAACAGTGGTGGCACGCGAACAGAGACGGCAGCGGTGGTGCGTGAACAAAGACAGCAACAGTGGTGCGGCAGCAACGATGATGTGGTTCGACGTGGTGGTGCGATGATGTGGTGGCGCAGCGGCGATGACAGATTTGGAGAAGATCACAGACCAGATTGCAACGACGTGGCAAGAGAAGACAGCGGTGCTGTCAGCAGCGGTGGTGTACGGCGCTGTCAGCAGCGATGGTGTGCGACCAAAAGCGACGGAGTATAACAGCACGGTGACAATGGCTGAGAACCAGTCCGACCAGGATTGTGGTGATGCGATGACAGTGCAACGCGACAGTGCAACGTGATGACAGGCAGAACTAAGGTGACAACCGATGACAGTGCAACGCGACAGTGGTGGGTCTGATGCGATGATTTGAGTGCGTGCAATGGGGTCTTGTTCGTTTGATGATGGATGGACGATGATGAATGCAACGGCTGCAGTTTGGTAGTATTTTGTGTTGTTTGACAATGATAAACCCTAAAGCTCTGATACCATGTTAAAATAAAGAAGTAATGTTTATTTCATTGTAATTACAATGTACAATATCAAGCCTATTTATAGGTTAAGAGACAAAATACAAAAATGGTACTTAGAATAAAATATTACAATAATGGTAATAAAAATATGTCTCAATAATGATTGATTGCTATATATTTAACATAGATTATTAGGACGCCTCACATCTGAATATGTACCTCACTTCAATCTAGCTCGCCACTGCAAATCTACCAAGATTTTTCAGGGATCAACCGTTCCTTGAATGATTGTATATCGCGGAAAATGATAGCAGTAAATAACTTCCATTTTCTGTATTTTCTTCTATCACATGCAAATATATCTGTAGGAAAATCTATGTAGGTAAAAGAATCCGACACACCTCTTGTAGACATGGAATTTAGACATTCAGAAAACACTGGCACTGGTCTTTGAATTGAAGCAGTTAACCTGTCATGGTAAATTAGAGGTAGAAAGACCCATAGATTCTGCAACTTCCCTAGCAGAAAAATTATCTGCTTGTTCCTGCACATTGAAGGAACACGAAGATGCAAGATTATTCATTCTCAATTATTAACCATCTCCTGTAACAACTCTGTAAGCAACCAGACATACATACCTGAAGGCGATGCAACAAATACATTAAAAAGAGATGTACAAATACCTGTAAACAGTTCTCATATTACTTACCATACAATTCAAATTCTAAAAGAATCTAAATGTAATTAGATACCTTAATCCTAGAAAGTTACTATTCTTACAAGATAAAAAAGTAGAATCACGCGAGCCGTTGGATACTGCCAAAGAAATCTTGTAGCCCTGACAGCCCCTGAATCAAGCAGTTTTGCTGCCTTCTGCAACTGCATGAGGCAAAAGTTGAAGCAAAAAGTTTAAACAAATGAAAAGATAAGCAAGGTACAAATTATGAATGCAATAATACCTGTATGCTTGCCCCAGCCATGTGTCGGTGATGCAAGGGGAGAGGCCTGTGTTAACACTTTTTTGTAAGAAAATTTCCCAAATATTGAGAGTAACCGCAAAATAAAAATTTCAGATGAAGCCCCAGATGGGATGCAATAGTGCTTGATTTACAGTTTTGCCAAATAAATATTAAGAGGCGGAGTGAGGGGTGACATTATGGTTCACGTTGACCCTGACATGCCCGCTTTAAAAATTTTTACAGAAAATCCACTAAGAAGCATAGGAGACAAAATGTTTGCAGAACTTTAGAGGTGACTAAATCAGAAGGAAAGATTCAAGATGAGAAAAGGCTACTAAATAATTTGATCAGGTGTTTGAAAGTCCAATAACTGGAAAATTCTAAGTTGAATGGAAGGACATAAGGAGTAAATGTTGTCAGTTAAGATAGAAATTTGATTGACAGTCTATGATAAGATCGATACACTCCTACCAGCATAACTGACTGGCATTATTATGAGAATATGAGTAACTTATCCCAGGTGGTACGGATTTAGTCTTCATAGAGTAGCGTTCAACAACTACACCAAATAATACTTCTATGCTGATTCCAACCCATTTTTCAGAGTCTCATTGACAATAATGCGCACCTATTTTAGTCAGAAAAGAATTTAACATACTCAAGTGTCTTCATTTCAGTGTCTTCTTCCCAAGATGACCATGACCGACGAGAAGCTCTACTTTTTTCTGCCTCTACCTGATCAAGATAATAGTTATACCATATGAAACGCAAAGACATTTTGGATCATACTACATAAAAAGCAAATAAAAAAACATTGTTAACTACTATTGAAGGAGCACAAAAGACCTAAGGACAGACCTGGGCTTCCTGCAGACGCTTTATTTCCTTTTCCAATTGAAACTCTGCTGCAGCCTTTTCACTAGCCATTGTTTCTAGTTGTGTTTGCTTGTAATACTGCATCATGTATGACAATCATTTCTACAGAACTTCAAATATAATTACTTTATATTAACTGAATACGAATATTTGAAATCATATTACCAACAGATCAGTTAGTTCACGGTAGCGTTTCTCTAGTTCCATATGCTCCTGAATAGAAAGCAACTCAAACAAATAAGGTATGCCCAAATAGACTCTATATAAAGCTAGAAGAGAAAACCTAAAAATACTTTTGAATGGAAGACAAAAAACAAGAAATAAAAAAGCATATAAAAAGAACCAAATGGACTTGTCTTATATTGCCTCTTGCTAGAATTCATAGCACATTGAAGGTTTTAAAATGGCATTTCCCAATTTCAAAGAGATATCTTTAACTCATTCACTCCCTCTAAAACTAGATAAACAAAAACAAAAAGGTCCTGAGGTTCTATGATAACATTCATTCTTTTCAGACAGAGAACTCTCACTCTCTCCCTTAACAAGGATGAAGTGAACTTGGTGTACATGGAATCTTGATGTTGAAGGGTAGCATAAGGAATCAAAGTACCTTAATTTCAAAATACCTTGTTAGCCTAGTCATGCTCCAGACAGCGTAGTCCTTTCCTCCAGAGAGCAGAAGTTTCACCAAGTCAAATCTCACATTTATATGAGATATTCTATAAATAATTATCGCATCATCTAATTTCCTATTTGTACTGGTTGACCCCATAACTTATCACCTATAATTAACTGACTTTCCAATTGTTAGGTGTTTCGGACTTAGGAGAATTGTTTCTTAGAAGAAAATTTGTATCCCATACCAGCATATATTTTGTGGAAATATTATCTTTACATACCGTCTCAGTCCTTCCCTCAACACTTCACAATGACTTGTCTAAGAACTCATGGCCCATTGAAAGGTAGCTTGATAAAACAGATCCAACCCCAGCTTTATGCTAGCATTTTTTAGTCATTTTTAGAAAGACAAAATGCCTTGATTAAAAAGTATCTCCCTTAATTTAAAAAAATACCAAAACTAGTTAAAAAGTATAAAAATAAAATCTTCATAAAAATGAGATACCGATCTTCAGAATCTTCTAATAAATTGCATTACTCTCACTCAAAAAGCAGTGTCTTTTCAACCATTCAATTAGATGTCTGGATCTAAACATGTAAATAGATTATTAGATACTCATGATCATGCTACATTTCTCTTCTGTAATCAGGAATGTTTTGTTTTGGTTAAGCATTAATCTATATATTGAAAGTGATGGATGCGTGGCAATCCCATCTGCCTTATAACAGATATAGAAAAGAGTCAACCTAGTAGGGTTCTAAACATAAAAAGATATCTATCATAGATATTATTATACTCTAAATATTTAAATCTTCTAACACATATTGACTTAACAAGTGAATCATAAAATACACTTCAAGTTATCCTTGAATCACACCCCTATTGTTTTAAAACGATTCGGCATGATAATTAAACAAAGAAGTCAATTGAAGCTTCGTGAAGAAGCCTACGTGTGTAACTGATATGACTTTTGTAAAAGTGAATATATTCTATTGTTGGGATCTTTCTTATCAACTTAAATTTTTTCATAAAGTTATTAATAGAAGAATGAATAGAAATTCTATTGATAAGCTTGAATTAAATGATGAGTCTATAATTGATGATGAAGGGGCATTGAACAATAAATTATTCAGTTCTTTCAAAAGCTTTATTCTAAAAAATAAAATAAAAAGCAACCCCTTAAACTGTTTAAACATATATATTTATATTGGATTATACCATAAAGATAGGAAAGAAATTTGACACCGTCAAAATAGTTTACAAACAAAAATGATACATTTTGAAGGAAATGACTTACAAATGTATATTAATTAGTTAAAATTGTTACATACTATACAACAGGAGCCAAATAGTACATAGCATTCACTTAAATTTACAGCTAAATATTATATATCATTCACTTAAATTTACAACTACAATAACATTATACAACATTGCTTCAACCACAAATCTCCTTGAGAACAGAAGGTAAGCATACCATGGTCCTTTCACTGTGCTTACGAGCATGAACTTCGCAGAGAGCTGAACCTGCCACTCTCCAAGCAAACATACATTTACCAACATCTTCCATACTCTTGGCATGGTCATAAGTTATGTGATATATTGCGAGAGCTTCATCATAGATTTCCTCCAGATTCCTTGTACTTTGTTCAAATTCCTCGGCACCATATAATATCTAACACCAAATTGAATGAGTAGCAAAGTAACTACCAAGAACACTACTTAAAAGCATAGAATTTCATGTCAACAAGGAATTCAACAGTCTACTAAAACTGGAATAGAAAAATCACCTGCTTATACTTTCTTATGACTTCACTAGCAGCGTCATCTCTGACATCCTTGTCAGTATTCAAGGCTGCGCACATTTCTTGCCTGTACTGACGGTGAAGCTCTTCCCATTTTTTCTTGCAGGCTTCAGGGACTTCATCATCAAAACCAGGAAGTTTCCGAACTTCTAACAGAATTAAAAGTAAACATATTATAACAGAGAGCTCTTCAATAATCTTCATTCAGTATTGTTAATTTTTTTTTGTCAGACCCTAAATCTTCAATCTTGACTGAGAGAACCTTACCTTTCACAGGGATATCCTTTGCTTTATAAGATTTCACTGTATGGTAAATTGTTCCCAAAATGGATTTGGAATCAAAAGAATTAGATTCATCCCTTCCCACGTAAATTGGGTACTTCTCAGCCTTCAATTCTTGAGGAACTTCAATCTGTTTAAGGTGGGGTGAAAAATGTGTTACTGCCAATTTTGGATTGGAACCATATCGTCAAAACAAAATATTTTTGAGAGGTCAAGGATTACCCTTTTAGTCGACAAAGGATAGTAATTATAGACCACTAACCTTTGTACCACTTTTTTTTGGTGCATCCAAAGAATCATAGTATTTATCAATTAACTGCAACAAGTTCTTCTTCATGAGATTTTTCTCATTGGCACTCTCATCTCCTAGTGTCAGAAGCCGATCCATTATCGCTAACCAACTATCAGCCGCCACACCCGTAGCATAACTAAGAGTACACCAAAAGCACTTAAACTGTTAGCATCATGGGCTCTTAATGGAAAAATAATTGGGTCTCTATGCTCCAATTCAATTACGGGCTAAAACTCAAAAACACACTAAAATAATGATGATGACTCATGCTGGGCAAATCAAAGGATTAGGAGAGTGCAAAGTTTCTTGTGGGAAGCTGAGCTTTTTGACTGATGCATGTCTTTAAACCCCAAAGGAACATACTTTTGGGGGAAAATAGTTCCACTTTCAAATGGATGACCAACAGTAAATTTCTTAAAGAAAATTTCAAATGGAACCTACTCTTCTTCATATGATATAAAATCTAAAATACACCTGCACTTGTTAGTCAAGAGAGCCTAGAGTTTTGATAGTGAGCATAATGTAGTGCAAGTAAATTTAAATCCACATCTACTTGGTTCTTCAACCAAGCCTAATGGCATTGCATTAGCCTCAATATGAACATTACAACTGAAGCCAACATGTTGTTAGAATATACAATTTATTTATAACAATTTATATGCATACCTTGGCTCAAATCTCGTAGTCAAGAAAAGTGTGAAAAGCTCATCCTCCAATTCATCAGGCGAAAAGTCACTAGGTCTTTTGATGGACACATTAGTTGTTAAAGAATTAGGCATCCAACGTTCACTCTCCTTGTACTGCTTCAAAAGCTGAAAGAGAATACAGGATTAGGTGCTTTAGTTCTGATAGAGATTAACACAAACAGTTTGTTTCCTATATGCAGATATCTCTACATCATCGGCATCAACAAAATAATATAAATATAATGGGCCAAGAAAAATTACAACTGCAAAAATAAAGCACATCATAAGATACTACAAAATTCAAAGATTTGATGAATTCTGTGCTTGATGGACAATAAATATTGATATAATTGTGGATTAATATTCCATCAGCCGAAGAGAGTAAAAGGATAAGTGGGTGGGCGTTTATCGGATTTGGTTGGGTTGAAAATCTCCCAAACCAATATAAATCAGGTTAAAAATTTATCCCAAATTGATATCAATATTTATTGATATCAGGCAGATTGATATCAATATTTATTAGATAGGTGGGTGGGCATTTATTGAATTGAGTTGGGTTGAAAATCTCCCAAACCGATATCAGGCAGATTGAAAATTTTTCAATCCAACCCAATCCAATAATTTCACCCACCAATAATAATCGATTTGGATTGATCGAATTAAATATTAATTGAAAAGTTCCTAATGATTACAAATATGAAATAACATTCCTGATACTACATTATCACATATGAATTTAAACATTACAAATAAATGATTAATTCACAAAACAAGTATAAATAAAGATAATCCATAAAGTTATTACAAACAAAAATTTAACCCATTAAATAATACAAACAAAAAATCAATCCACAAACCAGAAAGGCACCAAAAATAAATAAATAAATAAAAAGCACATATAATTGTCCTTGATCCTCATCCCTAGCAAGTGTTCTTCTAGAGGGAAGAAAAAATATAGGATTTAAAACTAGGGGTAGGCATTTGTCGGGTTTTTCAACCCAACCCATGTCAGTTTATTTTAAGATTTAACCCAACCCAACCCAAAACAAAATGGTCATGTTGGGTTGTAGATGCCCTTTTAAGACAACAAACAAAAAAGAAATGCAAGGTAAACACCAATAGTATATATATATATATATAGAGAGAGAGAGAGAGAAGAGAGGGCAACAAGATATGTACACATGAAAAACAGTTATGTAGCTGAATAGAAAGAATATATATATATATACACACACACATAGGCAGCAAGATATGTACACATGAAAAACAGTTACGTAGGTGAAAAAGTCCAGGGGAAGTTGTTATAGAATATAGGATACAAACATTTACACCCAATTAGTGGGTTAAACATGTCTTCAGCAGTTACATACGTTAAAAAGCCCAGGGAAGTAAGTGCAAGTATAAAATATTCCAAAGAACCATACAACTTCTTCCCCATAAGGCTTTTATGACAAATATCCCTTCCCTTGTACCTGATTCGTGAGTTTTAATTGCAAGCATTATGCTCAGGAAATATAATTTTTCCACAACAAAACATTTTCAAAAGCCCGAAGCGTTGATATCAAAAACATGATTTTCCTTGAGAGTCCTTTGACATCATGAAGTGGAAAATCTAGACAGAAAAAATCCCAATTTCCCCCTATAGTTTGATGAAATAGTCAAAATCCCCCATTACTTTAAAAAATCGCTAATATCTCCCCCCTTGATTTACAAAATGGATAAAAAACCCCCTATAATTTATTAAAATATTCAAAAAAATCCCTTACCGTCAATTTGGACGTTAAAAGTCAACGTTGACCATTAATGTGGAAGGGCAAAACTATCCAAGTGAAATAAAATATTAAAAATATAAATATTTAATAAAATAATAATTTAATATTTAAAAAATTGAAAAAAATCTTCACCGTCCATTTTTAAAATGGACGGTAGTGATCGAAACTATTAAAAAAAGTTTAAAATTTAAAAAAATCTCCACTCTCTCTCTCTATTTCTCACTCTCTCTCTTCCTCTCTTCTTTTTCTTCTTCTTCCTCTCTCTCTCTCTTCCTCTCTCTTCTTCTTCTTTTTTTTCTCTCTCTCTCTCTCGACAGCACCCAAACTGGGTTTCATCGAAAACCTAGCTTCGATCTATGGGTTTTCGATGGAAACCCAGACCCGATCACAGAAACCCAGAGACCCTGGGTTTCCGTCAGAAATCTAGGTTTCCGCGACCCAAATTTTCGACGGAAACCCAAGGTCTCTGGGTTTCCTGCGATCGGATCATCGGAAACCCACATCCGATCTATGGGTTTCGACACTTCGACACGGAACCCCATAGATTTATGGGTTTCCGACGCTAGAAACCCAAAGATCTCTGAATGTCCGCGCCGGAAACTCATAGATGGGTTTCCAATGTAAAAACCTAGAAATCTCTGGGTTTTCAGTGCTTGAAACCAAAGGATTTCTGAGGTTTCCGATGCTAGAAACCCAACCCAAAATTTTTTTTAGTTTTGATTTTTCTTTGTTATGTTGCTGTTGTGTTTTTTTGATGATGTTGTTTGTGATATGTTGTTGTTACCTTTGATAATGGTTTGGTTGAATGAGATGAGTGAATATGTCTGGGTTGGATGATGATGGTGTTCTGCATGGTTACAATGTTGAGGGGTAGTTTGATCTTTTCGCTCACTATTATAGTCAGAAATCAATTCTCACTAATAGAGTTAACAGAAGAGGTAAAATAGGATTTTCAGAAACTATAGGGGGGTAATTAGTTATTACGTTAAACTATAAGGGGGAAATTGGGATAATCCCATCTATATATTGGATATATTGACTAAAATCCGTACTTCAAAGGAAAGAACCAGATGAGGTCTTCATTAACATTAAATTACAAACTGACATCATCACCATAAATGATGTTTCATAAATTATTCTTCAACAGAAGTTTGAAGATCATTTGAAAAAAACCATAATTTCTTAAAAACCCCCTTACACTATACAAAATGAGATCTGAAATGTCAACAAAATCATTTGTGAGAAGTTTAAAAAGCAAAATGGGGTCTGAATTACAATCGTTCTCTAAAAATTTTGATGGCGTATAATGACAGTCAGTAAACACATTAGCAAGGAATGATGATTTTTATCAGTTGAAAGCCTAAATTTTACAGAACAAAGATTTTTAGAGAATGATATCCTAGTAGCGGAAGTGTGGAACTGAATGATAATTGAATTACGGAAAAAAATGTTCCCAAGTTTTCAACAGCTCAGAATTTTGAAAGTGAGTACCAAATAATCAGACAAAAGGATAGAGTAAGGGAGACACCTTCCGTATACTTCAGATGAAAATTAAAAAATCAAAAGTATCATTCATATATTGTAGGGATAAACATTCTTCAGATTAGAGTAATTAATTAAATAAACAAGTATGTCTAGGTAAAATAAAAGCTAACCTCAGGATTTCTTGTGATGAAGTACAAGTCCCCATCAAAATCACCTCCTGCTATCTCATCCGCCCGAGATCGTGGCCCTATACATGGGAAGAATATAGCATACTTGGAATTTCCTATAATATCTTCTAATTCCTTCACGTAGGTAGCCTTCAGAACATGTATATCTCCAAAATGTAAACCTGGATTTCTGTACACTAAAACCTTCTCCCATGAAACTTGGCCATCATTACTGTATACAATACCACCAAGGTTAGTATAACAAATCATGGACAACCTCAACAGCCACAAAGCCACTTGATACAGATTAACTGAAGAATGACAATTCTCATTACTTGCACAAACCAAAATCAAAGACGTAATTTATAAGTAAAATTAAAATTTTGTTTCAACCATTTGTTAGCCACCATAACAGGAAAAAAAAGGTATGCCGTTGAAAATACATACAGTACAATGCAGACTTCATCACTCTTCAAGATTCCAGTAGGATCGACTGTTCCCATTAAGTAATAACTATCAGGTACAGGAAGCTTTCCTCCTTGAAGACCCTTCTTTTCCTCATTCATAAGAATAGACAGCCGATATTGCAAATATGACTCATTGAGAGAAATCCCAGATAAAATCATTCTTGTTGCAATGAAATCATCCATCGTACCATAGTTAAGAGAAACTGCATGCATAACAAAACCATTTATTAAAACCCATTAGGAAATGAATTTGTTCACAAGAAACTAACACAAAAAAAGAAGTTAATGAGAAAAATTTTTTTTCATAAATTAGTCTGTAGGAAGATAGAGAAAATGAAAGGAAAAAAAAAAACATTGAAGGAGAAAACAATCATTAAATGATACTAACCGATGCTTACAAAGAATACTAAGACAGAATCATATAGAGATGGCAGCACAACATATATGATCTAAAATACAAACAAACTATTTCCTAAAACAAGGTTCATGTAAATCTACGAGTGGCTTGCTCCATGGGGAATGTACCTTTTAAAGCGCTCCTTTTGTTGGTGAAAGCACCATGAGCATCTTCCAATGCATTTTTCAGTAAGTCTTCAAAAAATTTGTCTGGGACCCCTCCATGCCTCAGCAGTGCTATTAGATTCTTTGATAAATATGTCCTTCTGGGTTGATTACTGTAAAATGAATAGTAAATTTAATGTTACCTTAAACATAGGGAACACCTGAGAACAAACAAGATATCTGATTAGCTCAGTTAATTTATGCCATGAAAGTCAAAGTCAGCAACATTAAGAAAACAAAGTAGTTATCTAAACTGCCACCATCATACTTCCCACCCCCACCCTCTTTCTTCTCCCCGAGAGAAAGAGAAGAACTATCGTTTCATTTCAGCTATTACACTAGCGAAAATAATGTTATTTCTGACAACATAAAATAAAACAGTCTGTGACGTGTGGAAGGCTGACAAGCATGTTTGAGGATCAAAAGGTAGTTCATCTATGAAGCGGCAATGATTAAAAGTAAATTTGCAGGCCTGAAACCAGTCTTCCTGGAAAAGAGATTCAGATCAACTTCTTATATTATCTAACACGTGTCAGATTGTTTCCAATCAAATATTCTAACTCTTTTTTCAATTTAACACTCAACGGGACTTTCAAGCCATGACTGCTTCTAGGCAGCTTTTTTGCCAAAAAGCCTCCACATCCTTGGCGACAACTTTGCCAATATACAAAGATATTAATTTGAGCAACTCTATCCCATTAAAGTTTTAACTGCATTTTCAATGTACTAGTTGGTCGCTTAAATTAGGGTTAGCAAAATGAATATGACCGCAAGTTGCAACTGGATAGTGGTCTACTTAGTAAAAAACTGATTCTCTATGTAGAACCTACAAAATTAAAAAATAAAATAAAATAAAAAATAAAAAATAAAAGGGAATATGAACAAACTACCGAGCAAAAATTACCTTGTTTTGACTACCTCCAACGAATTACATGTCTCACAATCCAACAGATTGGGATCTGCCTCAACTTTAATCATTGACGGTCTTATCTGAATGGTTAAAGGAGGAAGCTACCAAATTTCCAAAATTGTAAAAGCAATGTTTTATAACAATCACAATAAAGGAAAAATTAATTAGGATAAAATTATAAAAACTCTAGTCACTCAACTTTTGATGAGAAATTCAATAAGAGCTCCATATCACATATCAAAAGAAATAAATCTCACACGTGAATAATTTTTAGAACTATTGAATTGGTATGAACAATTTTTTCAACCATGCAATATTGCTAGATATAAACATGTTACAAGGTTGATAGAAAATTACTCCATTTATCATATCAACTCAAGTTGGAATCTTGGACCCATTTAATTTCATAGTCCATAAATATTTTTTTAGAAAATTTTGGAAATTTTTTTTGGGAAAAAAGGTCGACCCGATTTGACTGACTCAACCCGATCAAATCTAGATTTGACCTAATCAAATTTGGATTTGACGAGGGTTTGAACAGACCTGCAAAATATGCGGGTCGGGTCTAGACCATACACCCTTAAATAGGGTCTGGACATTAAAAAAATAAGAGAGTCCAATACGGGTCTGTGACTGGTGCAGGTCCAAACCCGCATTTTGCCAACTGTAAAATAATAATAATAATATTATCAACTATTAAAAAAAACAAAGAGGAATTACAAAATGAACACTCCATATGCAATGTTGAGTGACAAACAAATCATATATAGTAGTTCATTCCATTAAAAGATTTTAAGAAGAAATGATAACCGACTGTAAAAACACCAAGAATTTCCCCCACCCAATCCACACGCCCACCACCGAAAAAGATGAAAGTCAGTGCAGTGAAGTGATAACTGAACTGTGTTGATGTTCGCAGCATTTTAAAGAAATTATATTTCTGAGCCAACTCAAAATTTTATCCAACAGAAATCGCATCAGAAATACTGATCCATATTAGTCACATTTTGTTCCAGCGAGGATCTAAATTATTAAGTCCACATTTACTAATGTCTAGCATTTCAGAGGATTCAATCCGTTTTCATCACTTTCGGCTGTTTCACTCCAAATTTGCTCCAAAGGAAGAAATTTTTCAATCCACTGTGAACTTTCAGTTTTTACAAACATAAGCTCATTTCAAATAACTTAAAAATCTATCTTCAATAGAGCATCCATGAAAAAAACATTAAAGATGAATAAAAACTTTGATGACAAGTTTAAACTTAGAGTCTCTCATTTCTTGGATTATAGACTTAGAGACAGCCAGTGATTTCTGTGCACCCCTATTGCTTTATAATTTCCAATTTATAATATAACGCATAAATATCGTTATAAAAGTTATCAACTACAATGAAGGGAGTGTGAATTCAAATATTTGTTTATCTAATTTGGCTTAGGAGTTAGGCCTATTAAAATTCCATTCATATTTGCTAATCGAGCTAATTCCCAAGAGCTATTTTGTATCAGAAAATTAAATAGGAAATAAGCCTCTCAAACAACTAAATGTAGAAAAAGACATAGTCAAATGCTGCATTCATCTTCTGCCAAAGGAAAATCATAGATTCATCATTTATACCTTCTTGTTGACCAGAAGAGTTCCCTTGACAGCAGAACCTTTGTTAAAGAGACGGACCTGAATTAACAGAGGCTACAAAACATGGAGAGAAAAGGAAGATAATAAAAAATCTTAGTTCTCAAACAAAAAGTAAACTGAATAAACACCAGAGTCTGAAAGATAAACATACTGGTTCCTTGCTACGAGATTCTAGTTGATTCAAGTCAGAACACTTCCCTTCAAGTTCTTTCTGTTCAATAACTCTCTAATGAGATTGAAGATAATATGAATAGAAGGATAAATCATGCACACAAAACACTCAACTTTGAAGTAACTGACATGTGCAGGAAAAAAAGAAACAAAAGATTGGCTTTCAAGAACAAAAATAAAGGAAAGAGAAATATAAGCATTAAAAAGCCATACAAGAAGTTGTGCACAAGACATGAGGTAGCTTGGTATCATCACATTTAAGAAGCTAGTTCTTAATAATAAACTACCTTTAACTAATTTCCTCAAACTTTTCACCCAATTTTCTCTTTTCGTTAAGAAGCTTAAGTGTCATCAGAGTTCTACCTCTCACTCCTGTAGAGGTGAAGAGCCCCTCATAGTCCATCTCTCAGGTACAGTGTTTGGTCATTGATCACATTGATGGAATTCTAGATGACCCTCTCCATGAATGACCCACAATTTAGTTATTGGCTATCTCAAGTTTATATAAACATTTCACAAATGTTCAATTTCATATCCAAACATCCAACACGCACCATCATTACAGTAATCACCATACCATGGAAACCAACCCCTTATAATACCCTGCCTCTGCAGCAGTAGCACAGCTATCACACTACTAATGCCACCATAATATTGCTAACACAATGATAAACACTACCGGAACTATTATCAAATCCAGGGAATACCTTCCTTTCAGAAAAGAAATGAAGGGATTACCTCAATTAACTGATCAGCATTACCACATCTCAACCCCGACCACAACCATCAATTCTTAGTAACTTTACATCCTTATCTAAACACACAACCATTTTACGCATGAACATCATATGCACTAACTTTCATTTCTGTTTTCACAGTCCCTTCATTAGAAATTCCTAACTCGAATTTCATATACATTATCTCAAAGAAACCTTACAGATATTGAGATGTATTCGTCTTTCAATTCCAAAGACCATATTGAAATTTAAATGGAAGATATTATGAAATGCAACAATACTCATTATTGACAGCAATTTCCAAAAGTTCAGCTGTGATGCATTTCTTAAGGTTGTTGCAATAAGAATGGTTCATATATTATCCATTAAATGAAAGAAAAATTGGAAATGACAAGCAAAATCATAATATATGTGTTCACACGAACACAAGAAGAGCCCACTAGGATATGAAACCTCAACAGTAACTCATCACATTATCTATTCATGAGGTAATGACAAATTTACTGGAAAAATGTACTAGTTTTTGTTTATCTGCTATGTAATACTAGCTTTAATTGCCAAATAACTACATTCTGAACAAACTTTACCTCTCTAAGGCATGTCATGAAGACAAAACCTAAACAAAAGGAAATATTCAAGCGACTGTATCTTGGCAGAAAATCACAACTGGGAGGATCTGAGTACAAAAAACAACCTCAAATGATCTCAAGATAACTTAGCAATTATATTGTTTCTTCAATAAGATTATTGAACTCCATTTCTAGAATGATAGAATCTTAGAATTTATATATCTAATGCTTATCAAATTTATATTTGAGTTTGACATTTAACATTCATTTCCACTCCCATCAATGTATAAGACAAATAAACTATTCCAAGCTCAAGAACACAAACCTCAATTTTGTCATCCCTAGGGCACTTTCCTTTGAACACATGTTTTGGGCATTTTAAAGCTAAATCCTCAGATATAAAACCGGTTCCATCTGTATGTATTAAAGGTTTGCCATCTCGATAAACAATATTTCCATTGTTATCCTGCAATTGGTAGAAAGAGAAAGGCAAAATTTTTGTGCCGAAATAGTCAAATGGACCACAAAATATTTAGCTAAGTAAAGGAAAATAAATATTTCACAAAGATATGGATCATACACGACAAAGTATATCATCTATCCTCTCAACTTTTACATTCGCTAAATCAATGTCCAACTTCATGGTCTTGGACAAAATAAGTGAAAGCCTGAATTCCAAATAAAGAAAAAAACAGGATTCAATAGACATTATAAAATCATGCTTGCCTGCAGCACTTGAAAAGAAATTCTTATTATTACCGAGACATATAGCTGGCCACACTAGATACAGTGTGCACATGCATAAACATTGCTCTAGCATCATGGATACTTTTCCCAGACAATATATAATGTTGGCCCATGTCAATGGATGCATCAGACTCTGTTCGAATGAAATAACATTTCACAGATGAAGTGGTTGGGTCCTTTTTCTTTTCTTCTTTTCCCCCATTTTTAAACACTGGTCAATAAAATGTAGAGATAGAGAAAATGATTATTCATGGATTCTTACCTTTTAGAGCAGAATAAAATGGCACATAAATTATTCAAAGGAAAAAATGTAATGATCTTAACTAAAGATTCAGCATCAACCACATCGAAGCAGTGAAAAGGCTCACCAAAAAAGCGGTATCGACGCAAACCAACAAGGATCCCTTCTCTTGCGATCTCCCTGTACTTAGCATGATAATAATTAACGGCTAAACTTCTCCTGCCTGTCACGTCCTCTGCAAACTTGACCATCAAAACATTATCATCTCCCAATACTCTTTGTAGGTGAGTTTTTGTCTGGTTTATTACGTCAGGGCCCTGAAACCCAACCCAAACAATGGAATAATAATACAGTGATATACATCTTTCAAAAGAAAAGTATGATAGATGCTAAAATGCATTATGTTACAATTCACAATACAAAAATAAATTGAGTATCTAAAGAAATTATTTTGAACAATTATAAATATTAACCACAACAAAGCAGAGATTACGGCAATACTGGTTCATATTTTGCCAACATCAACTCCTTCTTTCAATGAAAATAAAAAATAGCCTACTAACACATTACACAAGCAATAAAATCAAGGACAAACTGAAATCAAAGTACCACAACTGTAAAACCTCTGATCAGAAAAGTTTCATTACACAATCGATGTCAATAGTTTTATAGTACAACTAGCTCCTAGTACGCATCATAAATATCACATTTCACAACCAATATTTAACTTAGCATTGTTAAGATGCACATTATGAAGCAACAATCTATAATACAATCTTCCAAGTGACTTTACTAACCTATCAACCACTAATTCGGTATCATTTATGTTTTAGGATATTCAAGCAATTATATACATTAGTAAAAAAACGTTCACAACCATCTATATACTTGCTCATAATCAAGGAGACATACAAACCTTGAATGTACAACTCCCATGGAGGGAAACATGACAATGATAAATATGTGTTTTTCCAGAATCCCAGTCAACCGCCTGCAAAAGAAAAGAACAACGTAATACTAATCAGGCATAATAAATTCCAACAATCACCACTCCACAAAGAGACCCATTTTGCCATTTTGTCGTGATTAAACAAAATTATAAAACCATAATCAAGCATAAATCCTTGCTCTCAGGTAGATAAACCTCAAACGCCATGTTAATATTGAACCCAAAAGCCTGTGGTCTAATACCATATAAGCTCTAACGGCCCCCATTGTCGCTTTAAAAATCTCAACTTGAACACGGAAAAGAACAATGCACAATTCAAGCTAGTAACATCCTATAAAATTGACTTAAAAACATAGAAGACAATGATCGAAATGTGATACGAACCCTTCGCCGATCTTCTGGCTTGATATTATTCTGTCCAAATGCCTTCCAAATTTCAGACTCAAATCGAAGCATTGGCAAATCTTTAAGTCTCCGAATTTCCTCAGGCGTTGTCACTTCCTCCAGCCTCTTGCTGTAGACATAGATAACAAAAAATAATTCAAAAAACAAAAATTCAAAACCTCAACATTTGAAAAACCTAACAATGAATTAACGGCAACAGTTAGTAGACAAAACTTACTCGCCAACATAATTCAAGATTAGAAAAGCCTTTCTAAACTCGAGCTCTCCAAGTGCCACATACTGAGGAATCGATGATCGCGTGGTTACGGTGCATGAAGTCGATGTCGACGAGGACATGCTTTCAGACGATGATCCCAAGCGCTTAGAGGAGAGTTCACGAGAGTTCATGAGACGGCTGGTGTGTTGTTTGACCAAGAATACGACAAATCCAGAGAAAGTTCGAACTTTTGATGAGGCTACCGTTCGGAGGATTTCCATAGCTTCTGCCTCGGTGAGGGAAGCGAGCATGCGTCGGGCTGCGTCGTCCGGCGGTTGTTGGCTCTGCTCCACACAGATTTTGTCTATAAGTTGTTGTACACAAGGCGGGAGAGACACTTGTGGTTGATTGTCTTCCATTTGATGAGATAATAGTTGGCGAGTGATGAGTGATGAGAAAGAGAAATTGGAAATTTTGTTATGTAGAACCAATGAGAGGGGCGGTCTTTGATTTCCCGCTATTAGTTTAGAACTTGAAAATGCTTGGTCTGCCTTATGTTCTCTACTCAAGTTAGGCTGCTTATATACAACACAATGTAACCATACAAGGATATTTAAAAATTAAAAAGACTTCGAAATCAGTCTCACGTTGCATGCCAATCTATCAACGCAGTTAGTTAGTTGAGTAATTTTCCTTCTCCTCGTGTAAGGTTGGAGGTTCACTCTATGCTAGTGAATATTAAGCCGTGTTTCGAACGTCAAATTTGAAATGAATTTAAAATTTGAAATATCACAAACTCTCAAATTCAATGTTTAAAGAGACCAACTTAGAAATAAGAACTCAATCTTATCTTCATTCTAATCCCATTATCATTGAAATATTCATTCCTAAGCTCTACCATGGAAGTTAATGGAATTTGATTCAAAGATCATTAAGTATTTCGCTTTCTTCTCATTAATTTTACTATATTTTTCTTTCTCTTTTTTCCACCAACGTCATCTCCAAAATTAATCTTTATTTACTCATACTTTAAAATAACATAATTATAAAAAAAATCAATATAACTTTTTATAAAATTAATTTTCAAATTAAATTTAAATTATAATAAAGTATTTAAATTAATTTTATTATAATCAAATCCCAACTTACATCAAATACAATATCGTATAATTTTAATATAATTGCAAGTTCAGCCAACACCTGAATGATAGTTATTTAATTCATTCCAATTTATTCTTTTATAATCTAATTTATTTCATTTTATTATAATTTTGTGTGTCAAACATAGCCTTAACACTAGTGTGGAAAGTCTACTCTCATGTTAATTGCCAGAGTAGTTTGTCTCTCATTTTTTAGAAGAGTAGTTTGCCTCTCATTTTTTAGAATAGTTATCCGGATTATGTCATATAATCGTGAACAATTCGATAGATTCCAACAGTTCTTCTACTTAACTTTCAAAAAAAACATGTCATGTCTAAATTTATACTTTAAGTGAAATAAAATAAAAATATTTGATTAATACCTAATTAGTTTAAAACATATTAAACATATTATATAATTATTAGATTTGTATGCTAGTCATTGTTGGTATATTTTCTTTTAACTGACACCAAGCAGTATAGTAACCTGTCAAAGCTATCTACATCAAATATTGTTTATACAGTCTATATAATTCAATAGGTGGGAGTAAACTACTTTCATTAACAAAAAATATATAAAAATTAACTATATAAACTGTAATATACACTCATGGAAAATTTAACCCCCAATTTATTTGGGAATGGAAATGCAGAGATTTAATGCATTATTTATAATCAATTAATTTTATATATAATACTTTATTTGTTTAAGTTTTGATAAAAGTTTAATTGGATGGTGTCAAATGTTTTGAAGCAGAGAGGAAATATATGAATTTAATTGAAACAAAATATCCAGTAAATCAGCAATGATTTGGCCGTTGCTTGTAGACAGAAGTTGGACAATGACCAGCACCAAAAAGACTAGAGATGCGATGGCAGCATGACTCATCTGAACAGGTACTTTGTAAGTGGTGAAAAATTTCACATCTATCAGATTATTACTGTTTACGACAAAGTCACATGTACGAAAATACAACACGTGATTCACTTATTTGAGTAAAAACCACGTAACCTCAATGAGGGTAAATGGTATCCATCGTTCTGTATAATTATATAAATATATAAATTTATGATATATTTACATTCACTTTTTTTTTTTTTTTTTTTATAATTAGAACTCATCCAAAAAACAATTAATAGGGATAGAAACATTAATGATAAAACCGTACAAAAATAGAAGAGAAACCCATAAAAAAATGAGAGGACAATCCACGTATAGGGTAAAAGAGCTTTTGTTATTTTTGAGCCAATATAGAGTGTTGAACTCACGCCAGTCGAAGATAGGGGCAGCTGGGGTTTGCACCAACGACATCAATTGTCATTGTCTTGCTTCTTAAAAAATATATATATATATATACAAATATTACTTAATGTTTTTTTTTACGTATTATGGTTTACCCTATGGTTAATCAAATAAATAAAATAATTAAAATATCTTTTATTTGAAGTGTTAAATGTATAAAAAAAATATTTATCATTTTAAAAATTAAAAAATAGGCAAGTGTTTATTTGTATCTAATGTCTAAAACATTAAAATTTAACTCATAAACGACCAATGAATTTATCTCTTTATTCATTTATTTTTATCTTTCTTCTTTTTCATTTATTTATTTATTGATTTTTTTTAGAAATTATTTATTGATTGTTCATAAACATAAAAATACTTTCTAAAAAATAAAGAATTATTTTAATATTTTTATATCCTTGATCGATGCTAATAAATCTCAACTAAAGGTCGAAAGTGTAACTACAACAGTAATAGGAATAACTAATCCTTCCGTGTAATGATTACCTATATTTAGTAAATTACCTATATTGATGATCCTCAAACCCAACCTTCCTCTTGAACGTAGCAAAACTGGCTGCGCCACTCCACTTGAACCATCTTCGATATATGGCATCAAATTTTATACTATTTTAATATCAATATTAAATTTTTTTATATCAAATTTTATTTCATTCTAATATATTTTATATTAAATTAATATAAAAAATATCTTTAAAGAATATTTTATATATAATTTTTTAACCAAAAATTTAAAAGTATATTAAAATATTTTTAATATTATACTCATTTTAAAGATTTTAATGAAATATTTTACATAATATATATTTTTTATAATAATTTAATTTTTATTTTTAATTATGAATTAAATTATAAAAATATACAAAATATGATAAAGTACATAAATGAAATATATATTATTGTTGTTATTATAACAGAGGTATTGTTAAATTTTTTTTTTTAAAAAAAAGAAGAGTAAGTGGTTTAGTAACTTACTTGGTGTTAACTACGGTTTGACACTGAATTTGATGTCTTACTGTAGCTAATATATCAAAATTTTTCTTAAAATTTATAAATGATGTTTATTTGGGAGATGGTTTTGATATTAAAATTATGTTTTATATCGGTATGGCGTCACGTTGGAGATGGTCTCAGGGCTGAATCGAGTATTTGATATAGATCACATAGTTTGATTTGAGATAAAAGATGACTAAAGCCGGAAACAAGAAAAGAAAAACAAAGCTGATTTGACCCCACTAGATAAAAGATGAATAAAAGCGTCTTAAAAACAATAATAATAATAAAAAGATGAATAAAAGCCGATTTCAATAGAAAAAAAGAATGAATAAAAGCCAGAAACAAGACAAGAAAAGCAAAGTCGATTGTTTTTTTTGAAATAAAAAGCAAAGTTGGTTTGACAACACTGATGCAGTAGAAAAGCTGCAACTATTTCTTCGAAAAGAAAGTTTCCAGGTCCAATATTTGACTAAACAAATAGATTCCAACTTCACAAGCAAGTTTCTTCCAAAAAGAAAAAGAACTTCACAAGCAAGTTCCTCCCTGCAACTCAATAAAATAAATTAAAAATTATAAAGTGCCATAAAAGGCAGAACACATCATTGTGTTACGTACATGAAGAATAAAAGAATCTCAATCTCTTGTTATTTTCTCTCTTTCGCTTATTTAAGTTTTGTGTTATTTCGTTTATGTTTATTTTTAATTATGAATTCTCTTTTTTCACTTGCTTTTTCTATGGAGCACTTAGTTTGAGTTTTCGTGATACCTGTATAAAGTTTGGGATAAAACTGTCCTTATACATAAAGCGAAAATAATAAAAAGGTTGCTACTATCAACACAAATAAAGGAACGAGGGTGGGAGAAAGAGAAAACGCGATAATTGGACATACTAAAATTGACGACGACTTCAACGAGAGAGAAAGACAATATTGATGGCAAATGCAACAAGTTAGATGACATTGATTGATTGCATGTTCAGTTTGTTAATGGGGGTTTAGTTTTCTGAGAATTTTGAGATTGAAAATGGGATAGATTTGTGTTAAAAGGAGTGTAAGTAATGATACTGATGAAGAATATGTTGAAAAAGACAAATTTTATTTTGTTTGACGGGGTCGAGATGTACGGCATGTATTCGGGATATATGTCATGTTTTCAAGACATGCGGTCCCATGTTCCAAATATACTATCTTTGTTGAGGACATGTGATTATGTACTTAAAATATGATCTTTAATCGACATATTTATCTTTATTGGGGATATATTTATCTTTATTGAGGATATCTGATACTTGTTGACGATATCTTTAAATTAATATGTTAACTATTAAACAAAAGACACAAAAGGATGTCTTGAACATATAGATGACATATCGAACACACCAAATAGCGAAAGATACACATTAAACTTTTGAACAATAAAAGTATTTTTTTTTTTCAAAAATTAAAAATATGAAAGAAAATGGTTCAACTTAGTGAAGGAAATCCACCTTCTGAACAATGAGAGAAAAAGAAATAAAGGAGGAAGATGAGATGAGTGTTTCTAGAGAAAAAGATGAACGCGTGACGAAGAAGTAGAGTGAAAATAAAGGAAAAAGAGACGGAGAAGAAAGAAATGGTAATGACTTTTGTATCTGTCAAAGGTAAAATGAGAAGCATCTGGTGCTGGTAAAAACCAATTTTCTGATTGAATGGCAACGGTAAAAGAGGAGGATAAAACGAGTAACAATTTTGTTTTCATTTTCAATTTATACCATTATTTCATTACAATTTTGTCCAAGTTGTGTCCTCCTAATATGCATTTAAAGATACACATTGAAGACAAAAGCCAACAGAGGTTAGGTTAATTTTCGCCTAAAAATTTATTAGTGTTAAAACTCGACGTCACTGATTTCTCAAGCTAGTTGTAACCTGACTCGAAACAGTGTTCTTTCTAAATAGATATCAAAATAACAAAAGCTGAGTTTGAACGTGGATGATCACCATCACCATTTGGTCGTTCTTCCGACCACATTGATACCGGAATGACCAATTGCAACTTCTTAGCTGTCACTGAAATTTAACCACATCCAATTGGCTTGGCATAACCCTAATTTAAATTGAAGCCACAGCATATTGCTATTTTGGGCTGTCACACACACGAAGTCACAACTGGTTTGCTTTCTCAAAACAAACAAGCAACCTGCTTGTGTTCATAAGTTGATACCTCGGCATATTCTGAACAAACTAGAAATGATCAACTAGCAAGAAGCAAATATCACTGTTGGCGTTCATAAATAAAAGAATATTCTATTCATGATGCAGAAGTTTTTGATGTACAAGATTACAACATGGTTTTTCACTTTTGATTAACGTTTCAGTGCCAGAAAGACGTCAAATTAATGCGGAGGACACTGTAAACAATCATCTATCAACACAAAGCTCCTAGATTATTAGGACGCCTCACATCTGAATATGTACCTCACTTCAATCTAGCTCGCCACTGCAAATCTACCAAGATTTTTCCGGGATCAACCGTTCCTTGAATGATTGTATATCGCGGAAAATGATAGCAGTAAATAACTTCCATTTTCTGTATTTTCTTCTATCACATGCAAATATATCTGTAGGAAAAACTATGTAGGTAAAAGAATCCGACACACCTCTTGTAGACATGGAATTTAGACATTCAAAAAACACTGGCACTGGTCTTTGAATTGAAGCAGTTAACCTGTCATGGTAAATTAGAGGTAGAAAGACCCATCGATTCTGCAACTTCCCTAGCAGAAAAATTATCTGCTTGTTCCTGCACATTGAAGGAACACGAAGATGGCATGAATGAAAACAATAAATACTTGAGCATCTCCAACCTACATTAGATGCAAGATTATTCATTCAAATAACTCAATTATTAACCATCTCCTGTAACAACTCTGTAAGCAACCAGACATACATACCTGAAGGCGATGCAACAAATACATTAAAAAGAGATGTACAAATACCTGCAAACAGTTCTCATATTACTTACCATACAATTCAAATTCTAAAAGAATCTAAATGTAATTAGATACCTTCATCCTAGAAAGTTACTATTCTTACAAGATAAAAAAGTAGAATCACGCGAGCCGTTGGATACTGCCAAAGAAATCTTGTAGCCCTGACAGCCCCTGAATCAAGCAGTTTCGCTGCCTTCTGCAACTGCACGAGGCAAGTTGAAGCAAAAAGTTTTAAACAAATGAAAAGATAAGCAAGGTACAAATTATGAATGCAATAATACCTGTATGCTTGCCCCAGCCATGTGTCGGTGATGCAAGGGGAGAGGCCTGTGTTAACACTTTTTTGTAAGAAAATTTCCCAAATATTGAGAGTAACCACAAAATAAAAATTTTAGATGAAGCCCCAGATGGGATGCAATAGTGCTTGATTTACAGTTTTGCCAAATAAATATTAAGAGGCAGAGTGAGGGGTGACATTATGGTTCACGTTGACCCTGACATGCCTGCTTTAAATTTTTTACAGAAAATCCACTAAGAAGCATAGGAGACAAACATGTTTGCAGAACTTTAGAGGTGACTAAATCAGAAGGAAAGGTTCGCGATGAGAAAAGGCTACTAAATAATTTGATCAGGTGTTTGAAAGTCCAATAACTGGAAAATTCTAAGTTGAATGGAAGGACATAAGGAGTAAATGTTGTCAGTTAAGATAGAAATCTGATTGACAGTCTATGATCAGATCAATACACTGCTACCAGCATAACTGACTGGCATTATTATGAGAATATGAGTAACTTATCCCAGGTGGTACGGATTTAGTCTTCATAGAGTAGTGTTCAACAACTACACCAAATAATACTTCTATGCTGATTCCAAACCATTTTTCAGAGTCTCATTGACAATAATGCGCACCTATTTTAGTCAGAAAAGAATTTAACATACTCAAGTGTCTTCATTTCAGTGTCTTCTTCCCAAGATGACCATGACCGACGAGAAACTCTACTTTTTTCTACCTCTACCTGATCAAGATAATAGTTATACCATATGAAACACAGAGACATTTTGGATCATACTACATAAAAAGCAAATAAAAAAACATTGTTAACTACTATTGAAGGAGCACAAAAGACCTAAGGACAGACCTGGGCTTCCTGCAGACGCTTTATTTCCTTTTCCAATTGAAACTCTGCTGCAGCCTTTTCACTAGCCATTGTTTCTAGTTGTGTTTGCTTGTAATACTGCATCATGTATGACAATCATTTCTACAGAACTTCAAATATAATTACTTTATATTAACTGAATACGAATATTTTAAATCATATTACCAACAGATCAGTTAGTTCACGGTAGCGTTTCTCTAGTTCCATATGCTCCTGATAGAAAGCAACTCAAACAAATAAGGTATGCCCAAATAGACTCTATATAAAGCTAGAAGAGAAAACCTAAAAATTCTTTTGAATGGAAGACAAAAAACAAGAAATAAAAAAGCATATAAAAAGAACCAAAGGGACTTGTATTATATTGGCTCTTGCTAGAATTCATAGCACATTGAAGGTTTTAAAATGGCATTTTCCAATTTCAAAGAGATATCTTTAACTCATTCACTCCCTTTAAAAATAGATAAACAAAAACAAAAAGGTCCTGAGGTTCTGTGATAACATTCATTCTTTTCAGACAGAGAACTCTCACTCTCTCCCTTAACAAGGATGAAGTGAACTTGGTGTACATGGACTCTTGATGTTGAAGGGTAGCATGAGGAATCAAAGTACCTTAATTTCAAAATACCTTGTTAGCCTAGTCATGTTCCAGACAGCGTAGTCCTTTCCTCCAGAGAGCGAAAGTTTCACCAAGTAAAATCTCAAATTTATATGAGATATTCTATAAATAATTATAGCATCATCTAATTTCCTATTTGTACTGGTTGACCCCATAACTTATCACCTATAATTAATGACTTTCCAATTGTTAGGTGTTTTGGACTTAGGAGAATTGTTTCTTAAAAAAAAATTGTATCCCATACCAGAATATATTTTGTGGAAATATTATCTTTAAATACTGTCTTAGTCCTTCCCTCAACACTTCACAATGACTTGTCTAAGAACTCATGGCCCGTTGAAAGGTAGCTTGATAAAACAGATCCAGCCCCAGCTTTATGCTAGATTTTTTAGTCATTTTTAGAAAGATAAAATGCCTTGATTAAAAAGTATCTCCCTTAATTAAAAAAAATACCAAAACTAGTTAAAAAGTATAAAATAAAATCTTCATAAAAATGAGAGACTGATCTTCAGAATCTTCTAGTAAATTGCATTACTCTCACTCAAAAAGCAGTGTCTTTTCATCCATTCAATTAGATGTCTAGATCTAAACATGTAAATAGATTATTAGGTACTCATGATCATGCCACATTTCCCTTCTGTAAATCAGGAAATGTTTTGTTTTGGTTAAGCATTAATCTATATATTAAAAGTGATGGATGCGTGGCAATCCCATCTGCCTTATAACAGATATAGAAAAGAGTCAACCTAGTAGGGTTCTAAACATAAAAAGATATCTATCATAGATATTATTATAGCCTAAATAATTAAATCTTCTAACACATATTGACTTAACAAGTGAATGTGAATCATAAAATACACTTCCAAGTTACCCTTGAATCACACCCCTATTGTTTTAAAACGATTCGGCATGATAATTAAACAAAGAAGTCGTGAAGAAGCCTACGTGTGTAATTGATATGGCTTTTGTTAAAGTGAATATATACTACTGTTAAGATCTTTCTTATCAACCTAAATTTTGGGTATATTGGTTATTAACATGATATTAGAGTTTGCTATATCCCAAGAATTTTGAATTCAAGTCCTCCCATGTTATTAATATTAAAATTCGTTATCTGTTATATGAATTTGTTATGTGTTTGTGTTTTGGCTTCAGTCACTTGGAAAGCCTGTTGATCGTGTATATGAGAAGTGTGTTAAAATGCTTAAATACTATTATTAGACCTTTTTCTAATACGGTTAATCTTATTTCCCCCTCCTGTAGTTTGACTTAATACTCAAAATCTCCCTTTTTTAAAAAGGGGAAATTAATACTCAAAATCCTTTTTTTCTTTTTCGTTTTAAATGAGGATTTTGAGTATTAATTCAAACTAGAAAGGGGAACACTATTTTCCTTTTCTAATAACTTAAAGTTTTGGATATGTTGGTTACTAATAGTTTTTTAAAAAAAGAAAACTGACGACAAGGTAACAAATAAATAAGATAAAACAAAGGGCTGGTTAAACTAGGAAGGTCACCTCACGTGAATAATGCTCAGCATCCCTCTTCATGGCAGCCATTTCGACTCTCATTTTTTGCAGTTCTGCCTGAAATTATACCAAAGGCAAGTCATAGCAAACAAATCCTTAAATTAGCCAGCTAAAAGCACAATGTAAAGTTATAGACTTTTTAATTGCTCGAAACAACCTCTGCCAACAAATCCATGTGACATTAGCATAAAATTTCAGAACCTGTACTCAGTTTCTGTGGACAGTAATGACAAATTCATGACAAAAATCAAGCAATGACGCTTACCTCCAAAGAAGAAAGCTTACTCTCGGCATCTCTTTGGCCCTGGCGAGCACGTTCAACTTCTTCCTGCCATGCCTGCATCTATTTATGATTTAACTTTTCAGTGACTACAGAGACAAAATAACGAACAAAACATTAAAAATAAAATACGTTCTGCTACAAAAGGGTGCTATAAACTTTTTTTGAAACATTGATAATATGAACATTCGATGGTACGGATGAACTTTAGCTCTAATGATAGTTAAGTTCTAAGGACCGAAGTTGGTTTCTTGGAAATTGCCATGTACAGGAATTTTTGGTTATTAAAATAATAATTTTTAAAGAGAGAACGTAAACGTGAAATCACAATACAAATATATCACGTAAAGCTCACAATATTTTACCTGAATCAATTGATTTGCTTCGTCAGGCAACTTCTTTTGTCCTCGGCGAACACGAGCTTCCATATCTTGCAAATCTTGATTTAACGATGCACATTCAACCTGACAGAATATAGTGAAATCTATTCAGGAATCTTTAAACAGTAGATATATCCCATCGTTGGAAAATAACATTTGAAATAATAATTCTTAACCATAAATCAGCATACCTCAAGCAGAGCCACCTTCTGCTCAAGCTCCCCTGCCTTCGCTGTTCGTTCATCAGCAATTCTCTGTATAGGGAAGCCATAAGCATTTACCATTGTTTAATGCACATAACAAACACTAGGGTGAGACAATAAATGAATATTTTTTTACGGTAACAGAAAGAGAATAAATTGTACCATCGTTGCAATATTATTCTGAAACTCCAAACTAAAGAAAAATCCATAAAATTTAATGAAGAATTGACAGTTAAATGTGTTTTAAAGAAAATGGGAAGTAAAAATAATCAGTAGTGTTATTCTGAGACATAAGATGGTAAGCGCATTAACAAGGCAACTCTAGGCAGGCTTGGCACCAGAAGAAGAACATGCAATCAATTTTCCTGGTTTTATTTTGATGATATGCATATAACTAGTAACTACCAAACTTAACCCGACCAGTCATAACAGCCTGTCAGTAGTTGAGATGTTCAAATCGCATAATTTATTGTTGCTAATAAAAAAAATTTGTTGAACTTTATCCCATGAGTCAGAGCATATAGATTGTAGATAAAACAGCAGCTTCACTACATTATATATGCAATAATTAAACTACTCCAAGAAAGAAACCATCAAAACTACAGATGATTGAGCATAATATCCTCAAAAATGCACAAGCACAGCAAGCAAAATTTTTTTGTTCCCAAATAATTAAAAATATATAATTAAATAGGGGGTTCTAGAACAGTCTACAGAAAATCATCAATGATAGAACAGCCTGCTTGCATATTTCTGCCAGACCACAACATTCATATATATATGGATAAAATGCTTCAGGGGCTCACATTCAAGAAGACGGTAAAATTTTCCAAAACCAGCTCATATGCATGTTCAAAACTACACAGTTTAAAATGTCAGCAAAACAACCATGTACTCTAATAAAAAAATGTGCCAAAAACATGATAAGTCCTTACATTACCTGGATCCTGGCAAGGGCTGTTGATGCCTCAACAGCTCTATGTTCCAATTCTACTTCCCTTTCCATAGCAGCCTGTTTTACCACATAGATTCTTACAGCACTATAAAATTAACTGGAAAGCAATATAAAAGGAACTTCAAGGTATAAACCATTTTCGTAGCATTATGTGCTGCACGCTCCTCTTCTGCTCTCCTTTCTGCAGAAGCCAACTCCTCCCGTAGGGCCTGATAAAGAAGTATATATCCTTAACTAAGAATTGAATATCAGGAACAATATGTGAAAGGATATGCTATCATCAATACTACAGGTGCTATAACCAAGGAAGAACCTACTAACTTACCTGCATCATCCTTGTCTCCGTTAACTCCCTATTTCTCATAATGGACTCCATGTTCATCTGAAAGCAATCAAAGATTACAGAACAGGAAATTTAAATTACTACATTCATAAATAAAAAATTTATTATTGAAATGAATTTAGGAAAAGGACTCGTGCTGAGTGAGCACTAAATAGGTAATATATGTTTCACAATTTCAGAGGCATCCTTAGAATTAGAAGCAAGAAATTGAAACTAAACTATAGGACGCCAAATGCTGGCAGTCTACTAGAACCGATATGTCACGTAGGCTTCTAAGAAGAATAGAACCGATATGACGATTAATGAACATGGAGAATGTGTCAACCTGTAGTGAAGCCAGATTTCCCTCTGACAAAGCCGCCTGCTTCTTAAGTGCATCTATAGAGTTGACAAGTGCCTCAATTTCTGAGTTCTTTGCTGCCAGAGCCTCAAGCATGCTTGACTCCACTCTTGATACGTCACTTTTAGAAGCAGATAACTCCTGCTGTAGTTGCTTTATGCGAACCTCGAATGATTTACTCAGCTCTCTCTGTTAAGGAAGCATTTTACAATTAAAACAGTGTTTCCGCCATGACATAAATAACATGTACAAATAAGTGTAACTTCATCCAATTGAGAAGCAAGAAAGCAAATATGATGTTTCACCTCAGCAACAAGAAGTTCCTCCAGCTGCGCATTTTCAGATTTGTACTCTTGAAGACGAGATGAAAGTCCAGCACAAACCTGGGTATTACCGAAGTGAAAATCAACAGAGCAACAAAAAGGCAAAACTTTTGGCCAATGAAAAAATAGGATCAATCTACAAGCTTATGTCTCAGACAGGCCCACCCCATCTAAGTTGACACTCACGCTGCAACAACTGCTCTGACAAGATTACTTAAAACAATCTAATTACAAGGTGAGTGATTCCTAATTGTTTGTCTTGTATACAACTCAAGAGGATCAATGGTGTCTTTCAATATAAAAGTAAATGAAGAAACAGATGGAGAGCCAACGATATAGAAAGGAAGAAAGGGAAGAAAAAACTCATTTGATTTTTATAAGTTTCAGCCCTTACTAGTTCTGACACTAGGTAGAATTGACAATAATTTGTATTTGGTGCACTAAAAGCACACAAGAAACTGTAAATTCAATTAGTAACAAGCCAACTGACAGGCCTAAACTAAAAGAGATAAATTTAAGAATGATAGTCTAGGACAAATTTTATAATGATTTCTCCAAGTTCAAAATCAAATAGTCTAGAAAAGTTAGTACATTTTTATGCAGCTACTCTATATCCACTGCTTCCCCCAACCTAGTGGACAAACAATTATCTTTCTCCCATCAACAAAATTCCAGATGGATTTTTGTTCTTTCAAAGATGCAGCTCGCTCTCAATATTCTTCTGCTCAGAAAACCAATTCATTACATTCTGAGAACTTACCCGAGCCAACCTTGACTCTTTTGACTGACCAGTGGAACTTGCAGTTTTGAGCAATCCTTGAGCCTCGTCAAGCTGATCCTGTACTTTCATAGGTGGCTGATCCAGTCCTTTCATAGGTGGCTGATCCAGTCCTTTCATAGGTGGCTTATCCGTTTTCTGCTCCTGTTGCTTTTTTTCGCTAACAGGATGTTCAACTTTAACATCAGTATCGTTTGATGGATTTTCAAAACTAACAGGAGGATCAGCATTAAGAGATTCTGATCTTTCAATATGGATCTTCAAAGGAACATCAGAATCTCCAGGCTCGACATTTTCTCCAGCACCATTTAGATTATCTTTATTATCAATCTCTATTTCTTTGGTAAGCAATGAAGAAGTAGAATGCTCAACATGAACATCAGAAGCATTCTCATTGAGAAGCTCACCATTTGAAGTTGACATAGAATTATCTGCTGTCATTAAAAGTTGTAGGGGCTTCTGCCTGATCAGCATCATGTTTAATTATGTCATTTGGCAGTGGTTCTATTGAAGCAATGCTGTTTGAATCTTTCTTCATATCATGTTGCTGCCCATTGTTTCTCCGGGTAGTACCAGTAGGCTTCCTTTCATTCTCAACTGGCACATTGGCCATATCTTTATCAGATGTAACATCTTTCTGTGATGCTTCTGTGTTGGCTTGCTCCCGTGCAGTATCATTTATTTCAGGAGATTTACTTGTGGAGAGTCGCTTTTGAGCCTGCAACATGCTATGTGTAAATTAATGCAAAAGTTACTTGCATGAATATGCTAGATAATAGCTGAGGACAGATATATGCTTATTACCTTCATTCTTGACTTCCTCTTAGCTTGAGATCCTTGTTCATTGGAAGCTTAACAATTAAAAAGGAAAAGAAAGAAGTTGACATTACGCAAATGACTGAAGATAAAGAGTGCAACTTATATCTGGGTAGTATAAGAACACCCTCCACAAATGATAATATAATACCTTAATCAGAATGACAGTAGATATAGGTTCATTCAACATCTCAGACTTGAAGATCAAATAAAGAATGCCAGTCGTCCATTTAATCAATTTTAACAAAATTCCTTGTGTCTCAATATCATTTCTAACAGATGTGAGAATTACATTTCTTTCTAATAAAAACAAATGTATAATTTTCACCCCCACAGGATAGTTATATCAATTTTAACTTTGTAACCTTCACAATAAAGTTTTAGTTCTACACCAAAATTTCACCTTCCAAGTCAAATAAATTCAGAGGATTTATGACTAAATTTAACCAAGGAGAGTTAATGATCAAATATCATTTGATCAATATATGTGCAATAGAATGAATAATATTGAAAGCACCTTCAAACGAAATTTTCTCCATCATTACCAACTCTCAACCATTTGACACTCTCAAGAAATAACAGTCATCCAAGCTCATAAAAGATCATCATTACAGCTACTATTTGGTGAAATTAACAACCTGCTACATAGTTCAGTTATCCAGGTAAATTAACACTAAATTCATGAGCCCGGAATAAATAAATGAACTCCAGTTTTAAATCCATACATCACATCATGCTTCAACATTGAGAAATATGTACACAAATCCTAGAAAATATCAGATCTGTACCTGGTGACGGAGAATCAGATTGCTCATCAGCCAATTCATGAACAACCAGCTTTGCCCTTCGATCCACTACTTCGAACAGATCTAATGCCAGACAGTAAAACACTTTATTAAATTCTCATACAGAGCTCATACCAAAAACAAATAAATAAAAACAAAATGAAAAACTACAATAAGAATGGGGAAAAAAAATGAACCTAACCATATCTTAACTGAGAATAATACGAAGGCTGTCTGTCAAAAAAAAAAAAAAAGATATATACACCATTCATGCTTTACGAAAAAAAATTTAAATTTTACACCTCCAGTTCAACTTTGTATGGGCATGCTTCAAAAAAAGAAGCCACTGGTATATTATTAGGCTTTTCGATTCACATAAATACCAAGTAGTTAATCAGCACAATTATTTCACAAAATGAAGAAGGCCGAGATTCCCAAATGATCTTTGCCATGCTTACATGAAACATAATTTCTCATAAACAAAACTGATCCACTAATGCTCACAACACCAGCACCTACCAATCACACACGCTGCAACTCAATATAAAAAACTCGTAATCGGGTCTCTATACTTCCATTTCTCAACCATATAGGACTGCCAATTGCTTATTTATGCCAACCAAAACTGATGTCAACTGAACTACTGCTCAAGTACAATTCAATTTTCCGTAAATATCAATAAAACAAATAAAACAGCCATATAAATCACACGATCCAGAATGAGTTGCCTTCCATACATGCAGCTTAACATATCAAAACTCAAAACACTAGACTACAATTTTACAATTCAAACAACAAATAATGAAAATTTGAGAGATAGATCAGACTTCAAAATAAAATCAGAAACAGGTTAGAGATAAGAGAATGCAAGTAACGGACCTTCAGCGGCTTTGAGCCAAGAAGCCATTGGTATTGAATCAGGAAGAATTGGTGTGCCCTAGAAGACGAGGATGGAGGAAACGTCCATGCACCAGCGGGTGAGACGTCAGTGTATGTAACCAAATGATGTCGGTGAAGGGAGAATCCGCGGCCGATTAACTTTCGGTTCTGATTGGATGCTTAGATCAGAAGCGATGCACTGGTTTTCATGGAATTATGAATTTTTTTTTTCTCTTTTTTTTTTTTTAAGCGATGATTTTTTTTTTTCTCTCTCTTTTGGTTTGTGAGATTTGGGTTCGGCTATGTAAATGTGTCCATCAAGACACGAGTTAGTTAAGGGAGGGTGTGGGTTATAGTTATACAAGTAAAATTTGAAGAAATTGAGTAGTTTTTGGTTTTTGAAGAAATTGGTTTCCTCTTTATTGGTTTAATGCTCCATTAATCTAGACCGTCCAAGTGTCGTTTTGGGTAGCCGGAACTTCCCTAGTCGGGCAATCTTCGGTCACCGAGTCTCTGTCTGTTCTTTTTTTTTTTTTTCCCTTCTACGTTATTGTTTTTATTTTGAGTTATGGGAACTAGTTCAATAAATAGTTAGAATTAAGCTAGCAGCACACTGATAATACGGTTCGAATATGTGATTTTCATACAACTGGAAGCCACTTACACCTAAATAGAAGACAACTCACATACGTGGAAGAAAATCTCATTCTATTAATGAAAGCGGGGTGCACATTATATTTGAATCCTCGACTGGTTTTGAGAGGGGGTGCAATTTTGCCACAACACCAACACCCCAAGCCCCTTTTTATCTATCTTTATGTTTTTTTCTTTAACTAACATCATTAAAGGTATAAAAAAGAAAAGAATATATGAACTTGTATCCAATATATTCAGTTTAGATTTGTTTAGATTTTATTAAAAGTGATACAAATTTAAATATATTCAATTTAGATTTATTAAAAAATCTAAGTAAATTTAGATATATTTAAAAAATCATTATCTTTGTAAATTTTATATAAGTGATGAAATTCAAAGAATTTGAATGGATTTGAAAATAATATTTGTGAATAAATTGTCACAATTGTTACCCTATTCCCAAATAAATACACAGCCTAATACAATAATGATGTGATTTTTACCATGTGTTTTTTTTTAAAGGATATTTTTACTATGTTTTAATATAAAAGGAGGAACAATAAAAAATTATTGTATTTAAAAATAGAAGGACCTAAAAAACAAGAAGTACATAAATCTTACCTTTTTATTTATGAAATTTATCATATATCAATAGATCTTCAAAATGTCAATAAAAGTCATCTCAATACATGATCCAAATTTGAAAAAAAAAATCACTAAAATTAATTATTATTTACTCCACATGGTTTGGATATTAACAATAAAATCTGGAAAACGATCACTCCCACGATAGTAAATTAAAAAATATATATATACACACAAAATTTATAAATATGATTGATGGGATTTATTTATTTTTTTTTGGGAAATTTGGGATTTAAAAATTTATCATTAAAGTAGATGAAAAGGTTTACCTATGATAGTTTTAAGTATAATAATTACTATTTGATGTCGTTGTTACCGACAAAATCCTGATTTGAATGCAGAATAACCCTTAAAAATCGTACACAACATCATTTGAAACGAATTTGAATGCCAGAGGTAAACACAATGACATTGCACCGCAAGAAAGAGGAAGTGACAAACGAATTTTTCTGCAAAGTGCAGCTTCTGGTATATTGGTATGGTTTATTCATTGGGGGCAGTTATTGGGCTAAGTACCATTCAGTCCATGCTGAAAACGTGTACTTTTATATGTCCAATCAAGCCTATGGACCTCATCGAAAAGGCCCTTGTCTAAGTTCCTTACTCCAGCCCAGAAGCAATAATGGACCAAGTTACAGTTGCAAATATTGCACCCTTTCATAGGTCTATCCCATTAAAAATTATTTAATATAATAATAATAATAATAACTCACTTAATATGATTTTTTTTTTTTAAAGAAAAAAAAACTTTAATGGGGTGTACTTAACAAAGGGTGCCCATTGAGTTTTAAAGGGGAATAAATACTACTACTCTTGATCATTTCAATTTCCAACTTGGATTGGGTTCACTCAAAAGAACTATATAAATAAAAAATAGTGAAAAATATATAAAATTGTAACTATAATAAAATCATTAACAAAGAAGCAATAACACAATAGGAAATTAAATTTAAAAATAAAGAGAAGATATGTAACTGTGATATGTTATTCAACTTTTTACAGTCCTCCTTTTATAGTTCACAACTTATTACAATACAATGGTTACAAATTGAAAGGGTAATGGTCATAACCTTGAAAATAAATGGAGAAAGTGGAAAGGTTAAAGATCACAAGTTATATTTGGAGGAATTGAATTTGTGTAATGGACATTCGTTTACTAAATATTCATAACACTCCCCTTTGAATGTTTATTTATATGGAATATGTATCATTTAAACCTTTATTAGAAAATCCTATGGGAAAAATACTAGTGAAGGAATAAGAGTAAGTTTTATATATATATATATGCTTCTAATTGGAGGAAAAATAGTACAATACATGGTTTCCTCCATGATGAATACTCTCTCCAATCAATATGCTCGTTTTGATACGGGTGTCTCAATTATTTCGGAAATATTTTTCAATTGTCGCATTCCACTATTATGCTCTAATATATTGAATGTTGCAGTTAGCAATGTTTTTGTAAGTAAATTTGTAAGATTTTTACTTGAGCGTCTTTGGTGAAACATCCATTCTTTTGGAGTTCATGTATACAAAACCAATTTGGTGAGATATGCAGTATGTATGCTTAGTTCGATCACCTTCGATATAGTCTTCTTCATTTATGCAATGCAAGCAACATTATCTTCACATAATATTTATCGGGCTATTTGAACAGAAATTGTTATCTTCCATTATAAGGGTAGAAATATAAGTTGCGTAAGTAGTGATTGATCTTAGGGGTAGACATACATATTATACAAGTAGTGATTGATTTTAACAAATTTTGGTAAGTCTCTTTCTTTCATTATGGTGTAAACAGACTATACAAGTAATGATTAATCTATATAAGTTTCGATAGGCCTATGATTCATTCTATGTCAACTATAAATTATATATATATATATCAACAAAAATCCTAAAATCTTAAATAAAGTCAATTGAGAATCAAATAATAACTGTGTAAAGTACATAATACTTGGTGAAAATGATATATAATGACACATTTTTATTGATTATCTGTATAAGTTTCGATAAGCTTATGATTTCATTCTATGTCAACTATAAATTTTTATATATATATATCAACAAAAATCCTAAAATCTTAAATAAATCAATTAAGAATCAAATAATGTGTAAAGTACATAATACTTGGTGAAAATGATATATAATGACACTTTTTTATTGAAAACTTGTGACTCTAATAATTTGAGTTTCAATAGCATCAAAATAGATGCACTGACCAAAGTGTTATTAATGACATAAATGCTCTCTCTTTCATTTCTTTCTTTCCTCTTCCTTTCATTTTTCTCTCTTCTCTTTCTCCCACCATTTCTTTACTTCGATGATTACATTCTCTCTCTATTATATCATTTTCAATGGATGAAAAACCTAATTTTGATGTTCATAACAATGTGTGGAATGATTATTTATAGTGAAAACGTTATTTGAGTTTAAATTTATATACATTTTTTAAAGTTGTTATTTATATGGATTTGTAAGATAGTTTTAACTAAAAGTTGACAACACGCAAATAATAAGAAAAAACTCGAATTTGGAAAAAAACTTCATATCTGAAATAAAAAATAGATCTAAGAAATAAAACATAAAAAAGGAAAAGTTATATATTAACTCTTAAAAGGAAGGAAAATTTCCTTCCTTCAAGAGTTACAAAAGGGGTTTTCCTTCCTTCGAAATTTATTAAGTCTAGAGCAAAAATCAAGTTTCATACAGGGGCATCTTTATCTATGCATCTACTTTGGTGTTATTAAAACTCAAATTATTAACTACCTAACTTAAACTCAAAAAGCAGGGCTATAAGTGCTAAAACAAACAGCTCTGATATTGGAATTTAGACCTACACACAAATCTTAAGACACACACTCTTTTTAACTTACCCAACAAACCAAACAATCCATATATTTTATTCTTGAACTGATCGAAGGCTCCACACCAAACCTAAAGACTAATAAACAAATCCAACATCCAGGCATTAGCCCAAAGCCTATGGACCTGAGCTCTAACTTTATTTTTTGTTACTTTCTTGATCTCATTTTAAGTGATTGAAGTAGGCTTTAGAGATATCAAGTTATGAAGAATATGTCAATCCACTCGTATCAAGTAGCGTATCAAGCATAAGCTACCGATATAGGTGCAGCACCGTGACTATCTTGTTATACATTAGTAATCAGTGAATAGGTGTATCATGCTATTAAAGTGCTCCATCGAAAATTTTTTGTTATTATCAATTAATCACTCCATTGGATAAATCAAATAAATCAAAAATTTTCATACATTATCATACCAAACTAGTTAAATCCAAGAGTACTGTTTTGTTTCATAAAGTCATCTTAATCTTTAATAACCCAACCATAGGGGTTTTCTTCAAAACTCTTTTCTTTTTTTTTTTTTTTAATGTAGGTCATTATAATTACGCGAAATACGTTTCGAAGCTGATATATTGGAGATAAACCCTGTGTCAAGATTTGGGATAAAGTTAGAGCCTTTATTTTGTTTTCCAAATCTTTTTCTTTTCATAATTTATAATTTCTCACCATGTTTAAAGCAAGAAGACATCAACTTACTCCACAAACATAAAATATTTCATTTCTTTTTGCACATAAAAAGCAAACCGTAACTTATATATACAACCTGCGTGTCATGCAATTGAACCTTGATGTGGATATGTTCATGCAAAGTTATCAAAGCACTAATGGCACAATAAATATTTGGTCCAGTCTTATCAATTCTCACTAAATTAACCTTTTCTTTAAGCCACATAGTGTTATTAAGGATTCGTTTTGATGTGGAGAGACCATGTGTCAAAATCAATTTAAACGGTCGCCGAGTCGCGTGTGCTGGAGTTGGCTGTGTGATATTTCAGACGATCACATATGAAAAAGTTGGCAGCCACAAAATATCAATTAGAATGTTCTAGTGTATAGTTATTTTTCAACCATTATATGCTCTAATACTTAAAATAATTTCATTCTTTCTATTTATATTTTACATAGATAGATGGAAAAGATAAGAAACTGTACCCGTTACATCATTATATATGTAGTAAACCATTGAAATATCACATCTAGGCAGATACGTTATTGGTGGAAAATTATTGTATATATGATAGGTAGATTTATATAAGCAACGATGAGAATGCAGCAATAGTTAATTTATTATTTGGTTGAGACTTGAGAGGGAGAAAGAAAGCGTGTCAACTTGTAATAATAGCGTGTCAACTTGTAATAATAGCGCCACATATATTGTTGTGAAGCAAGTAGAAAAATGTCACAATTTTCATTACTCTTCTGGCTGCGTGGAAGCTGACCTGCCAATGAAGTATATGAATCATGACCACAACATTCACCATTGAAAGGAATGCAACGAAACACAGTACAAAATAAAAGGTTAAAGGCCCTTAAATGCTATCATAAACGTCAACAACTAATAATTCAAATTTTGCTCTGTGGCAGAAGCCGCCGCAGAACAAGTAACAGTACTCTTTAGTCTTTACACCTCTTCACCATGCAACTTCTCGGAGTAATCAGGTGCAGACTCTATATAAAAAATGGGGTATGACTATTTGACTATATATTGAAACATTAAATTCATGGGGCAATAATGATAAGGTTTCATCTCTTTAATTTTTGCTTTGTGTTTAACTTTTTGACATCTTTGATTTTGACGGACCAGTGGATTAGAATCCAATGATTGATTTTGCTCCAATAAGATTGATAAATCCAACCCGATAGTATTACAAAGAAAATTAATATTGACAAAATCTCTTTTGCAATTCATTACATATCTTTTATAATTTGCACAGTAATATCCAAAGACTGGGCCAACCAAAAAAATAAATAAAAGCAAATATGAAAATCCAAAAGTCGCCAATTCTATGGAAATTATTAAAGAGTCGTCGTTACACCTTTACACATGTGCAACCATAGCTTTGTTTGTTGCGTAAAATTGTCACACCATGAATTTGTAACCATGAAATTGAAATGATAAGAAACAAAACTCAAATTGCGAGTGTGATGTGTATAATTCGTCGCGGAGAGGCGTGACGGTTTAGAGGCTAAGGCAAACTACTGTGCGTGACAGTGAGTCATCGTCTCATCGACCCCAAGAGTGATGGAAGGGAGAGTCGATTGTCTGCAACTTGAGGTCTTTATAGAACTTCTTAATGAACTCCTCAGCCGCTTTGTCGACCTGACTATCATCCCTCCTCTTTCAAAGGGAAAGGAGAGTCGGTTATTCTCAACTGTCTGACCACTGGACTTTTGCCAAAGCCAGGCAATGTGATCAAAGGGGAGGCCTCCACGGGTTCATTGTTTTTCAATCATCTCTATAACCTTTTGCATGGCTTGACCAGTGGTGACGTCGTCGTGGTGATAGGACTTGGAGAAATGGTGGTGGTATTTGCGTTTGTGGGCGTAAAAAGGGTAGAAATAGGCGGGGCTATTGCTGCAGCTGAATTCGTATTCTTTTGGGGATACAAAGGAGAGATGGGCATCATTGGAGCGGCAACTAAAAGAGGAATATTGGTGGAACATGAGTTTGCGTATTGCCTTCCCGGCTAGCTTCCCTCTCTTGAGCATCAAATGGGCATCAACCATTATTTTGCTCTTTAAAATTCTGGCCTTTATCATGCAGTACACTATCCGTACCATGTTCCATAGTTTCTTTGCTACCATTGGCGGTCTTGGTTCAATTTCCATTTTTATTTTTTTTTCTTGGAGAGAGCGTGAGGAAAGAGAGAGAGAGAGAGAGAGTTTTTGTATCAAAGAGAGGAGGGTTTCTTGGGTTGTTCACAAAGGGAGAGGGAGAGAGGCATTTAAAGGGCCTGGAAATCATTACTTAATTAATTGATTAAGATATTCTTCACACTCTCTCTCAAGTCCTCCACTAAGAAAGCCTTTGAGGAATATTTTTTATTTTAATAAAGAAGACAATTTCAATTTTTGTGCAACAAGAAATGTGAATACACAATGTCTCCTTCACGCGCTAAAGATTGGACAGGGTTTGGAAGTTATATGCAAATAAGAATAACGAAGAAATAGTAGTTGGAATTCTTTTGTATTGATATTCTGGTTTGGTGAGATTACTAGAAGGTCCCTCTAATGGAACCAAATTACTTGGGCATTACCATCAGCTGCAATTATTGTTTTAAGATACTTAAGTTGTGGTTTATGTACAAATTCAGTGTCTGCACTACTTGTCTTGCCGTTTCTCAAATAACCTCTTGACCTATCAATTTATCATATAATATACACCATAACATATCAACACGTCATATTAAATTCTTGTTTATATTCATTTTGTAACATAAGTTAATATAGTAGTCATAAATTTCAAAGTGTGTGATATATCTACTGATATATTATAAATACAAAAATAATAATAAGAGAAAAATATTATACAAAAATAATATAAAATAATAATATTATTAAATTCACGTCATTTTCAAATAATATTTGAAAATAATATTTTAAGAAGTAAAATAAGAATATGGTATGTATTTCTAACACAAAATGAATATTTTTACTACCTATATTATTGCAAATTATGACTAACATGTAATCCACATTTTTGTTATTAGTTTTAACTACTAAAATAGTTCTTTAATTCAATTTATTATTTATTCGACCCATATTTATACATAACGCAGCTATAAAATTACTCTATTTTAGAGTTATAACATGACTATAAGAACAAATTTTCTATGCAAAATTTGAATGTGATGTTTTAAAGTAATCAGCCCTTAAGGCCTTATCCATAATTGGAGTCTTAAGAAATCTAATGGGATGGTATTATAGGACTTTAAAATATGTTAGTTAATATTCGAATATCAAACACATAAGTTTTAATATTAATTCTTAATTTTAAGTTGACATGTTTGATCTAAATAAGTTCAATAAAATTTCAATTAAGATGTTAGTCCTAAAAATAAATACATATGAACACCATTGCTAACTTATATTAAACTATATTATTTAAGCACCAATCAATCCACCATGGTTTAGAGTTGATATCGTAGTCACCTAAGGGTCAAGGAAAGTTGAGAGAGAAGAAAGGAGTTGCAAAATTTTGTTCCTTTTGACTTGGTAGAGTTGAAGGTGTTTTTTACACTCAACGAAGCGCGTGGAGAGCATGTGTTTCTTTCTTCGTCCCCTTTCAGGGAGAGAGATTGGAAGGCAATTGCCAGCCCGACAAGGTTGACAGAAATTAATGGCAGCACCTACTCTAGACACGTGGCAACTCTTTTGGGTTCAAATGTATCAATGGCCGTACACGCACAACTGAGCCCTTTGTGTACGCACATCTTGACCATTCATTTCAATAATGGGACCCAAGAACCTTTCTATTGTTTTTACTTATCACTATTATAACTCGTTGATTTAGTGTGATGTTGAAGTCATGTCCGACAATTTTTTAAGATATTAATGATCTCATAGGCTATTGAGGATGGATCAAATCGGACTAAAGATTGGCAATGATGGTTAAAACTTAAAACTCAGTCGTTCGCAATGACTAATGGTGGGTTCCTCGAAAATTAAAGATTAATAGTTCTATTTAAACATCAAATTGATCTGATCTTATGTATACATAAGAAGGTAATTAAAATAGAAAATAGATGAATTCTTCTTAACTTTTTATCTCTTATAAGATGTGACTTGAGTAGGGCTTGACTACTTTACTGATTGAAAAAGTTTATCCATCAACAATAATCTAACTTAAATATTATAATAAAACTAATCATCAATACAGCTCATGGAGATTTACCAAGAATGCATCTCTGCTTTTATCCCTATAATAATGGAGATTTAAAATTTATATTTTAAACAATTATCCAATATGATTTATTGATAAAAAATATTCATTTAACCTAATAATATTCAAAGTTCAAATTGTTACAATTAGATAGTATTTCAGAAAAAAATATATATTTTAATCTTTAAAATATAATCTAAATATAAATTTATGTAAAAGATCATTGTTATTAATTTCACTCAAACTTGAAGTGTTACATATTTTAACAATTAGAGTAAATTTTTATTTTTTGAAACAACAATTATAGTAATTTTGAAATTTGGTAAAAAAGAAATTGATTTAAACTCAATCACGACAATTCAGTAAAATGATTTTTTTATTATAAAAAAATATAAATTTGATTATATTATAAATCAAATAATTTTTTCTTTTTTTTATAATCGAACAGTTTATAAGGGTAATCACAATTTTGACATGAAAAATGTGGTTGAATCTTCTAATATATATAGGGCAAATAATGTAGAAGTTATACTGGTGTGACGGAAATAAAAGAATTAGGGACGTGTGCTATTGTAGAAAATTTGTATAAGATTCACTCTCAACTAATAATTTCTGAAAACGGCATGGCAACACAAACTGCACGCCAGCGGATTCAATTCGAGACCAAAACCGATTATAACTTCAAGAAGCCTCCATTCCACAATTCTAAAGCACCTCATCGTGGAGGTGGACCATCCACCTTTCACTTTTTTATGTTTTGCCCCCTTTACTCTCGATCTCTCACTTCTCTGTCAAGGAAGTGCTTCAATATTACATTTGATGATTATTCATAAAACTTACAATTGTATATCCGTACCACACTGTAAGTATCAAGACGTATTTCTCTTACCTTTTAACAGCGATTGTATATTCACATGACACTGTAAGTATCGAGACATTTTTCCTCTTATCTCTTAGCAATGATGGTGCATCTCTCTATTTATCTTAATAATGAAGGTTGGGAGTTACATTAAGTATATTATATAATTTTGTAGGAGTAATTTTCTTTTATTATTGTGAAAGTAATCTGAATTATGTGAGCAGGTATATGGACTTTGTAAATAATGATTATTTTAATTTTTTTTTCCTATATCAATTTTTAATTTGAATACGAAAAATCAAGTATATATACACAAAGGATATGGTAGTTGGCCCTACTAACCATTTTGTTCTCAAATAGTGGATTTTAAAAGCAGCTTTCAGTTTTGAAGCTGGTCCAGGAGCCTCAAAAGCTTCACAAACTTGTATGTATTATTAGGAAGGGATCCAAGGCAAGGACCGCCTGCGACTTGTCAACTGAGCATATTTATGTTTAACTTAATTTATAGGTTTATAACTCAAGTTCACTTAACTAGGTGAACTCTTGCTTCTTTGCTTGGCAACAATGGATTCAAACGTTGCTTCGAGAAATCAAGTCTTCTTGTGTTTCCTAGAATATATGTTTAGTTTTTCATTTAAGAAATGGGCAAATTGCACAAACTTCCGTCTGAGTTTAGGCTTAATTGCAGTTGACGAAGCTTTTCGATCAAAATTACATAAACTTTTGACCAAAAACGGAGAGTGAAAGTTCTCCATCGCCGGTGGCGGAATCTACCCACCGGTGATGGACCATTTGAACGAAGCAAGTCTGTTCCATCATAAGCAGATTTACTCCATGAAAAGGAGTAGATCGCTTCACCCTCCTTCATGGAGGAGCGATTTGCTCCTTCCACTCTCCATGAGGAACGAATTGCTCCTCTATTGAAGGAGCAATTTACTCCTTCAATGGATGAACAGATTGTTTAATCGATTAGATGGAGCCCATTTAATTAATCAAATATACACCATCCTATTTGACCAAATGGGTCTCAACTTATTCGATGTGTTGCATACACCATCTGATATGGTATACTGATAGTGCAAATGTTTATGTCTATTTAATATATTTAAATATATGTAATTACATAAGTTTAAAAGTAATGAAATTAAAAATATATGACAAAATAAGTAAACAAGGGTACTTTGGATATTTTTGCTAAAAAATTAGTCAAATTGTTAATATGCATGGAATTTGACCTACGATAGGGCGTGTTTGTGTAATTTTAATCAAAAGATTTCACCGGTCGCAATTGTGTCTAAACTCCAGAGTGTTCGTGCAGTTTGTCCTTAAGAAATTCATTATATTTGCAAAAACAGTACATGTCCAGACAATTTCAAAATTAGTAAGGAAAATAAACGAAGGTCTGCTATCATAGTAATATTTCAAAAGATAAGATCATGAACTTGATTTTCTCTCTCTCTGAGTTTTTTTTTTCTTTCTTCTAATGTTTATCGTTACCTTTAATAATTTCGATTACCTGCTCAAACATTTCACAAAAAGATCTATGAGAGGCAGCTAACTAAACTAAAAAAAACATTACATGACCCGGCATTCTTTTAAAATTTGAACGGAATTAGTCATTTTCAACAAATTTTTCACGTGATTATCTTGCAAAACATGTCCATCAAAAGGAAGTATAATTGTACTTCAAAAAAAAAAATTAAATAATAAAAAAGGAAGTACAATTGTTATGGTTTGCTTGGCGTTGCAATTTTTCCGCCAGGCGATTCAAATACAAAGAAACAAAAGCTGATAGGAGTGAAAATAATAATAATTAAATACAAAGGCAATGGATATTGTGCTTCTTTTGCTAAATTCATTTTTTTAATCGAAGTGTGACATAAAGTAAAAACAAATTCATCGATGTGTTTACTTCTTTTAATAAATCGTGGGCTCACTTTCTGTTTGTTTGTTTGACTTTGTTCTTTTATATATATATATATAAGTATAACAGTCTTATGCTTCGTTTAAAATAATCTTTACCGGGTCTGCTATGATTTTTTTTCCTACCCTTTTTTGGAGTAAAGTGAAGGAGTTTGCTTGATTGCTTTCCGATCGAAGGGTCCATAATAAAATTTGATGATTTTTTTTTTAAATAGATTAATTTTTCCCTTGTGCAATTCTCAAAAAAAAAAAAAAATCTCCCGTGCAAATTATATTTGATTTATAAATTTAGAAATCGTCTTATATTGATATTTTATTATTAGACTATCTGTTTAAATTCACTTGTGCAATACATTGTTGCGAAGTGGGGGCTGGTGTCACTTCATTTTCCTCCTTTCCATAAGATGGATCTGCCATCCCTTCAAAGGAAAAAAAAAAAGGATGAATCTGCCAACCGTCTCCAAATGAATTTTAATTTAAAAAATGTGTCTCTCCTGCTTTAAGATACATAAATATAACATAATATTTATTTATATAAAAGCCCCCCAACGATTTGATGAGCCTAGCCTCATTCTCACAAAACAAAATAGTCACAATCAGCACCAGCGCCCGCACGAACACATCAATATTATTTTGGAACCAACAGGTTGTGTGAATAGTCGAAAAAAAAAAAAGGAAAGGACTATATGATATGATATGAACAAAAATTAATTACATAAATTGATTAAAGATTTTCTAAGCCGAAACAATAATGGAAAGCGAGATAATACGAAAGCCTAAACCACAAATTCCTACTTCCTCACCTACCTGGCTTATTTTGCATGGACATTATTTGGATCAACAGAACTAAAACTATATACAGAGATATTTGAATCTCAAATTATTGGTGGTCGGACCAACGAGATGTACATGAAAGCTGTAATTGTCCAAGTCATTGTCTTTCTTTATTTCGAGTCTTCTCGAGAGCAAATCGTCTCTTAATTTCTCACCATCTTGTAATCGTAATGCAACTTTTCTTCAATGCCAATCCACTAACCAAAAGCTCCAATATCATTCCCATTTTCTTGGTGGCCGGGGTTCAATTGCTTGCCACGTGTCGCATGCATTGGCTTTTTATTTGCCGTGTTACGTCCATCATCCTGGTAATCAATCATATCCTAGGTCGATCTTATCTATATGCACATAAAAGATGAGGCATTCTTTGACTCTTTGTGTAGGTATTTGAGATAGGAAACTTTTTGTTATAATTTGTGGCTCTTAATTTTGCAATGATTGATGGTGAATTGGTATGAAGTGCATTTATTCGTATTTATCGTGTACATGTCAAGGACAAATACACTCCATTATATATGTTAGGCATCTTTAGACATGGTCCGAGACTCCGAGTACAAGTGACCCACCAAAAAAGAAATAGAGAAAGAAGAAAAGAAATTTTTATATCTCTTAGAGCATGTTTGGTATGTGAGATTTGGAATAAGATTGAGATTCATTTTTTTCCATTATTTCACATTCCATGTTTGGAGCTAGTGATGGGCATAGATTTTTCATTTTCGGACCTACCTCCATTCCTATTCAATTTGGAAAATGAAATCTCAAGTTTACCCATGACTTTCCAAAATCCCAAGTTCATGGGATTTTTTTTTTTTTTTTCATTTCATCCTCTCTCTTTCCACAAAGTCATAATCTCTGTCTCTCTCTCATCTCCACAACGCCGACCCACCATCACAACAAACCGTTCTTCGACTCTCTCATATCCTCTTCCATCCAGATGAACCAGTAGTGGCAAGAACCTCTCTACTCTCTTTTCTTCTTATTCTTCTTCTTCTTTTCTGAGTTGATATCTAGTTATGGGTTCGTCAAACCCAAAACCATCTGGTTGTAGGTTCAATCAAAACTCCTGTTCTGATAGTTTTTTTTTTATCATGTTTTGATGTTATTGATGATATTGTTGGTGTGAGAGATGATGAGATTGATGAATTGAATTGATGATATTGAATTGTAGGAGATGTTATGAATTAAAATGATGATAATATGAAGAATTGTAATCTTTTATTTTTTTATTTTTAGATTTTTTGTAAAATTAATTTTATATAATAAAAAATTAAAATTAATTTTATTTCAATTCAATCTTAACCTATATCAAATATAATATGGTATAATTTTTAATCCAATTCCAAGTTCTACCAAATATGAGACAGATATTTTTTATTTCAATCAAATTCAATCTAATCAAATTGTATTTTATTCTAATTCCGCATGTCAAACGGAGCCTTAAAGACTACGTAGCATCTTCGTTTTTATTTTGGTTTTTAGTTAGATCATTGTGTAATACCCTATTCAAAATACAATTTCCAATCATTTAAATCAAGAGGAATTTTCGAAACTGATCCTATAACTAGTGGAAAGATTGTTTATCACCAACTGTATTGTTTCAATAATATATAATCATTTGACAATTAAAATATCCAAAATATTTATAATAGTGTGAAATACCATTCCATATGCATTTCATGAGTTGAAACACACATAAAGTGTGAAATATGAGTTCTTCATACAACTTTCAGATTTTCCGAATTTTTGTTTTAGTTTTTCAAGCTTTTGTTAATTTGTTCTATTATATCTTGATATTTTGAACAAGAGTTCTTTTTTAATATTAAATATTTTACACATAAAAATAAATGAATTTTTTTTTTTTAAAAAAAAATAGTCCTAAACGTTAGCAGGTTGTTCCCACAACTTGTGGAACTGAAACAAAGACATGAATGAATATTATCCAGTCCTCTGTAACATAACCATGGACTGGGATTTGTCCAATCCTAGTCCAATCTAACAAATAGCACCTAAAAGTCTCAAAAGTTGGCTTGAAAACTAGAATATGCAAAAATGACAAGTTGTTGTTCGACAGTGTTGGGCTGGAAACTAACATTTTATTCTATTATTTTTAAAAGTTTGCATTTTAACTCCTATTATAATTACAAATGAATTCTCATAGATTAGATATTTTCATTTCTGCCCCTACCACGGCTAATGTTTATCACATTGCATTGGTAAATAACGGTTTAGTCCCTAAACTATTGAAACAGCGCATTTAGGACCCTGTCATAATTATGATGATGTACCTATAAGTCTAAAATATTTCAACTATATCCTAATAGATTATTTTATATTCTACATTAGTTTTTCATATTTAAAAGAAAATTTAAGACTCGACCAATCTAGATGGGGTTCAAAAACACTTAAAAATGATAAGGTAAATATGATTAACGTCTCCAAAGATTTAATTTACAGTCATGTGAGTCAATTCATTTAAACCACATGTGAACATAAATTAGTTTACAAAAGAAACAACTAATCAGCCTGATACTAGTATGCTTGCTTCAAACTTTGATAAAATCTCTCTTTGATCTCCAAAGCTTGAGGATTGCCTCTTCATGCATGTGATTTGCTTTATTTATATGTAGACCTTTTCTATCTTTTCAATATATTTGAAACTTTACTATAACATATTCAATCAAACTTGATCGAAACTTCATCAATTGTTTGTTATCATCAAACTATACATTAAAATCTTGAAGCTAACAAATAGTATTTTAGTTACATTTCTTGTTGGAAATGGTAATAGGATGACTCATGCTCTTACCAAACATATGTGTATTTGATGGACCGTGTGGGTTTGTCACGCTCTTCTTTTTAACCACTTCTTTGTAATGGTAGGTCTACATTAACAAAATTGTTTGGCTCAATTTTTTTCCATCTTTTCACTGAAGTTGAGACGAAACAAGTCAAATGTCTGTCGAAAATTATTTAGATCAAATACTATTTACATGGCTCAAATATTTTCTTTCATGAATGAGAAACAACTACTCTTATAATAAGAAGAGAAAACTATCTATTTGTAATATGTACTTTATGGGAATTGAACCTTCAATCTCTTGAAGAATGAGAAAATAACGTGCTTTCTTTTTTGTCTTAGCTTTTAATTTTTAGAAATAATAATAATAATAATAAATCCCATGACCATGCTTAGGACCAAACCCACGGTAGAGGTTGGTTTGACTTTGGGATAATTACTAATCAACATTCGTTCATGGTTATGAAATCGTTGTATAGCTTTGTTGAATATTGTCCTTTGGAACTGCTGAACGATGGACTCACTGGATGAATCCCATCTTACATGCAATCCAATCCCATAACTAGTGGGCCGATTGGGCATGGACATATGGCCCTTAGCAACAAACAAATCAAAACACAAAAGCAGTGTGGCAAATAAAATTCAGCATCCATGATGGATCCAATTTTGACGTGCATATTTATTTTCTTTTGGAAAATAGTAACATACTTATTATGATAATATATAAATGTGAGTCTGACGTGTAACATTCTACAATAATTAACTACAGCATATGATTTCAAAAAAGAATAAAATAAAAACAATATCATATAAAACCTAACTACTAACTACACTTGTCTCTAAGGATAGTGTTAAAATACACAAGACAACAATTTTAACGTTTTGCAATCATTTATAGCACTAATTGCAATGATATGACCCAAATTAGAAAGCTTTCTTTCTTCAAAAAGAAAAAAAAGTACAAAGCTTTCTAACAACGGGGGTTAGAAATCTGTACATAAAATGGTGAGTGTACATAGGATCAATTAAGTTGCAAATTCGTACATAAAATGGTGAGTGTCACTCTACAGCATCGAAATCTGTCATCAAAGATGCCACCGTTGCTGGCTGGTCCTGGAGGAGGGGTCATGCTCAGAACGAATTAGTTAGATTAGAAATTCAATCCGTTGAATAAATAAAGGGAAAATTACCCACAGCCTACCTGTAAATTTCATATTTACAGGCGTATATAACTTTTTAATTTTTTTACAATGACCTCCCCTTGACTAACTGATTGACTAGATTTGACCGTTAAATAATCTCTTTGACCGTTTAAAAGGTGTTAAAAGACGAAATTACCCTTGAGAACTATCAAATTGTCATGAATTGATTTCGCAGCCAAATGAAATTACCAATATACCCTTGAAATCATATTCAACCAAAATCATCTTTAATCCCAGAAAACCTCTACTGAGAATCATCTCAATCTCTCCTCTCTCTCATCTTCAACCAAAATTATCATCAATCCAACAAAATCATCAACATCAATCACCAACCCAAATTTATCATCATCAATCAATCAACAAAAATCAGTGTTCAATCACAAAAAATTCCCTAAAACAACCAATAATCAACCCCAAAACAATAAAAAACAACCCAACTGATTCAAACCCAACCCAGGACCTTCGAGGACTTGAACCTAACCAAAACCCAGTTCTGGGTTCGAATCCTTCGAACCCAGAACTGGGTTCGATTAGAAGCAGAAGAAGAAGAAGAAGAAGAAGAAGAAGAGAGAAGAGAGAGACAGTGACCGGTTAGAAGAAGAAGAAGAGAAGAGAGAAAGAAGAGAGACGATGAAGAATAGAGAGAGAAATGAGAGAAATGAGAGAGAGTTGTTTTTATTTTAAATCATTTTTTAAATTTGTTTTTTTTTCTCAAATTAATCTCCACCATCCATCTTTAGATGGATGCATCCATCTTTAGATGGATGGTGGAGATCTAATTAAAAAATATTTTAATTAAATTTTAAATTTTTTTTTAAATTAATCTCTATCATCCATTTTCAAATGAACGAATGGACGGTAGAGATCTGATTAAATTTATTTTAATTTATTTAAAGTTTTTAAAATTTATTTTAAAAGAAAATTAAAAAAAATAAATTTGTTGAGGGGTAATTTCGTCTTTTAATATTTGTTACATAGTTAACCATATTCATGAACGGTCAAACCAGTCAATCCGTTAGTCAGGGGAGGTCATTGTAAAAACATTAAAAAATTATATACGCCTGTAAATATGAAATTTACAGGTAAGCTGTGGGTAATTTCTCCAATAAATAAATAAAATAAACCCATTCAAAGTCATCAAAAAATAATATTCAAACAGTAATAAAGTATTATTTGAAAATATTTTACAATAAAATACAACGTTACGTATGTAAATAATCTTTAAAAATAGAGAAAATTTTATTTTAGTCCCTAAGATTTTAAAAAATATCAAATTTTTAAAACTTTTTTTATAAACGGTTTTTTCACCTCTAACTTTTTAAAAACTTTTTAAAAAAGTTCAAACCATCAGTCAATTAACCGATCATCATTAACAGATTGCATTAAAAAATATTTTTATCTTTGATGGTTGTTAGTGACAAATAAATTATTTAATTATTCTAATAAAATAATAAATTTATGAGTTAAATTGTATATAATACCTCTAAATCTAAGTTATTAAATTACAATTTAAATTGCTTAAAATCATCATTGACTGTCAATTGACTGATAGTTTGAATTTTTTTAAAGAATTTTGAAAAAATTGAAGATGTAAAGAGCTGTTTTAAAAGGAGTTTTACAATTTTGATATTTTCTAAAATATCAGGGAGTAAATAAAGTTTTCCCTTAAAAATATTTTACAATATGCTTGTTTTGTGTAAAATATATAAGATATCGAAGTGTGGTGGGAAATCGATGAGAAATTCGGTGACTAAGAAAGGAGAGAAATCAATTTTTTTAAAATAAAATATTTACAGAAAATATGAAAAAAAATAAAATAAAAGGGTATTTTAGAAGAAAATAAGTAGTTTTAGAAATTTTATTATTTAGTACGAAGTATTGTTATGGAATAACTTAAAAAAAAAGAAGAAGAAGAAGAAGAAGGTAAAAAAAAAAGAAAAAAAAACGTAATTCGTAAGAAGCAAATCTCTTACCAAATCTTCCGCTTCATACTGCGGTAGTACCGACACATGAATATATAATTATTCATGGCCTCAGTCTCTGCGGCTACCTTTTGTATGATTTTGACAAGAGGGCCTCTGATAACCATTCGCTATTCTTAATTTCTTTCAACTTACAATGACGCTGTGTGGTAGTGTGGAACTTGATAGATAATATCATCGCTACTGCTATGGAACAACAACAACAAAAATGGAAAGGCAAGGCTTGTGAAGAGCTAGTAGGATGTAAAGCAGACCATGTGTGGCCTTTCTTGGAAGATTTCTTCGGCTTAAACAAGTGGTTTCCAACTCTAACCACATGCCTTCCTGTTGAAGGAATATCCGGCCAACCGGGATGTGTCCGCTACTGCGCTGGCTTCAAAACTCCAGTCGACAAGGACGGTGATCAGGAGAGTGTCAATTGGACTAAGCAGAAACTGCTGTCCATTGATCCAGTAGAGAAGGTTTTTAGCTATTCCATTATAGATGGAAATGTTGGGTTCCACTCTTATGTATCCACTGTAAAAGTGTTGCCAAATGAAGATGGGTGTAGCATTGAGTGGTGCTATGAAGTTGAGCCTGTCAAAGGCTGGACACTGGAGGATTTGGACCATTTTATCAGCTCCGGTCTGCGAGTGATGGCTGAGAGAATGAAACAAGCTCTTCAGGCTTGAGTTTGAAATCATTACCTATAATATTATGTTGTACTACTTATGCTTGCACGTTTTTCACGATGGTCACATTATGTATGCAGTTTCCAACGTTGTTTACTTATTTGTGCTGTTGATTATCTTGTGTTGTTTGTTGTGCAGGCTCGTAAGGAAGTCTCTTGTTGTGTTGTGTTGTGTTATATTGTAGTGAATAAGTGAAGTCATATGTTGTGTTATGTGGGTGCTATATATATATATATATATATTCACCGATTGCTTTCTGCGTCGTGTTATATGTTATAGTGAATTAGTGAACGCATATATGTTGTATTATCAGAGTTATTCACTAATTATGCTTTCAGTTCTCTGAAAGTTCATTCACTTTGAAGAGCTGTGCTTGGCATTACTTGGACGTAATTGATTCTCTTTTAAGGGTTGATGCTAGGTTAGATCAAGAATTTAAGCATTATATACGGCCTCAATAGCTACTTCTATGAATCGATAGATGTCCTCTTATATTTATTCTTTTATGAATAAGTTCTCTCTGCCCTCACTAAAATGATGTAGAAGATACATAATCAAAATGCAGTTTAGGCATTATTTTCAAAACATTGTTGATCTTATAACAGAAAACATACTAAAACCAATAATAGTTGTATTAGTATAAATTGAAACAGAAGAGTTATCATAAATTATGTTTCAAAAAAAAAAAAAGAGTTATAATAAATTCATTCATGAACAAGGAAAACATAAATATACAGTTAATTGGTGATGAATTTTTAATTAAATCATAAATATACTGTAAAATTAGTGATGAATCCTCAATTTCGCATATCCACCGAGAGGATGGGGGGCATGGCAAAAGGAGTGGAAGTAGTGTTCCAAACCACAAACTTGAAATTCTAATCATTTTAAGCTACTTTATTCTAAGTTACAGCTGTTGTTAAATGGAAATGTCTTTTATTTTTATATATATTTATATATTATATATATATATTTTTTTTTGCGTCCCATTGCTTTCTTTCTTTTTCCATTTATATATTTTATAATTTTGACTGAATCCAAAAGTTTGATTAAATAAGATTGGATCTAATTGTGCTAATATGTTTAATACACTTTATGATTAGACTAAAGATAGTAATATCTCTTATTTGGTATAGTTTGGATATTTATATCTTAGGTTTAATAAGTGTTTAGATTAATTAGTATAAGAGTAGATTAAATTAATTTTTGAATAAAGTTATAATATTTTAAATTAATTTTAAAAAATAAAATTATTTCAATTTAAATTTAGTTAAAATTAATTTAATTTGTTTTTCTAAAATATCGAAATATTTAGAAAAAAATTAAACACAATCACTTATAATTAATTCTAAATAAAATACCTATTTTTGAGACACCCCTCTAGTGGTATTTTATCTTTTCATCTTATCTTTTATATTTCATTTTAAAATAAATTTTAAAAACTAAAATATTGAAAAAGAAATTAAATCTCTATCGTCTATCTAAAGATGGACAATAGAGATTTTTTATAAAACAAAAACATCTTTAAAATAAATAAATAAATATATGAAAACTAATCACAATCATCCATCACAAATTATGGACAATACAAAGATTTTTTGAAGAAAAAAATTAGAGATCCAAGGTCTTCATCTCATCAACGATAAAGAACCTTAATCTCTGTCATTATGAATGGAGATACTTATGGAGCCCTACATCGAGATCTTATAGCAATGGAGACCGAAATATAGATCTCCATTGATGATGGAAACTCCATTGTTGCTAAAAACTTGTGTGTGTCATCGTATCCATAGAAATAGAGATGGGTGATGATTCAGATTTGATCTCCACCTGTGGAGATCCAATTTCTTTCTTTTTTAATTTAAATTTCTTTATTTCATTATGGATGTTGGAAACCTACGTTTCTAATTTTTTTCCTTTTAAAAAAAATAATTTTAGTTTCTTTCATTTTTACATTTATTTTTATTTTAGTTTACCTCATTTGCATTAAATTAAAAGTAATAAGAGTAAAAAGTTTATTTATCTGCTTTACATGATCAAAGATTCATATAGACAATAACAATGAGATAATTTGTTATACCCTAAGTAACTAATTTGTAATTTACTCTTAGATTTATTAGCTTTTAATAACTTTAAACAAAATATGTTAAATTAATCTGTACATACATCTATCCCCTTCATTCTGTACCAAACACGGAATTTAAATTTGTCCGATCCTAAATCAATTTGGTGCACCAAACAGCACCGAAAAGACAGTCTTCACACTACAGCACAGTTATGATCTCAATAGGTAGATACAATAATAACTTGCATTACCAAATATTATAATTTTACTAGGTAATATAGACTCTTTTTCAGCGGTAGAGGCAGAAAGGATATCAAAATAAATTAAGATGCAAAATTCAGAATGTTATCGGATGGGGAAAAAAATATGCTATTATAAACAAAAAAAAAAACTAATGATACAACCCTCCTTTTTTCTTTTTCCAGCATGGGGATACAACTAATCATACAGGTATGGCACATTGCACGAGCTTTGTTACATCAAGTCTTCTCAGTGTGTGAACCACCTACAAAACCGAGGTCACTCTCACAAGATCTGCTCGTCACAAGGAGGCCACACCAATGAATTGGCATTGAGAATCGCTCGGCAGTAACTCGAAAGCACAAGCAGGCCAAGCCCCCGCAGCCAAGTATTCTGAGCTGGACAATTTACAGCATGTTCTTTCTCTGCACTTACTAAGCAAGTAGATTTATAAGTTATCTTCTATATCATCTGGCACGTGCAACTTCTCAATAGCAGCCTGTAGGAAAATTTCTGAGATATTTAAGAGAATGAACAGATATGCTATCTTCTTGTCACAAACATACATGAATCAACAAGAATTGAAGCTGATCACGTCACCTTAATGGTAGCGACATCAGTTGCAGATGGTTTCAAATCCAAAGCAAGACCAAAATGAAGCATGGCCTTATCGTGCATATTCAACCTTTTATAGATCTTACCCATCAAAGCATACACACTACTTTCACGGGGGGCATACTCTTTAAGTTCCTCCAGGACTTCTAGGGCTTCATCAAAACTTTCCAAGCTTACTAGTATATTAGCCTTTTGATACATGGGAACAGGGTTCTTCCTGTCTGCTAAAATAGCCCTCTCCATCATCTCAATAGCTTCTTCACTTCTCTGTCAAAAAATAGAAACAAATTATCAAAAAGTTGTCAAAGGTAATACTACTTCCTGTAACCCAAGATACTGCTAACAATTTAGCAAGTAGACCAACCTTTAAGGCATGCAAAGCTGTCCCAAGATAAGACATTATAACAGAAGAACAGGGATTTATTTGGAAAGCCATTCGGAAGTGATGCTCCGAAAATTCAAATTTCTCTTGGCGAAGAAAGATCATTCCAAGCCCATACCAGGAGTTGTAATGCCTTGCATCCACCCGAAGGGCACTCTGGTAGCTCCTCATTCCATTTTCATAATCCTCCAAAGCTACATACCTGCAGGTAAAATTGTAATTGGAAAAATTCAACAAATAGCAGAAAATTTTGTAACAATTGATTTAACCGTCAAACAGAGTTGCTTATTGTCACAAAGGAAAAGGCTTTGCCATACTCATGACCACAGAGGGTTTGCCCATATGCAAATCTTGGATTCAGTTGCACAGCTCGCTGGAAATTTTTCAGAGCCGTTTCATGGTCTTTCTGCAAGCTATAACAGTTTCCCATGGCACACCTGTAGCCCAATTCAATTAAAAAGTATTAAGGGAAAAAAAAGATACTTATGACAACAAGAACTCCACATACAGGTTTAGATTGGTGCCAGCAAAATAATAACTAGACATTTTACATAGCACGGTTTATATATACCATGATTGAGGAGCTAAGCGGTCTGTTGTAATCAACTCCTGAGCAAGGTAACTCAACTTCATATCTTCTTTTAAGTGCTGCAACAGAGGAAAATAACTTACAGTGAAGCAAAAAAGAAGTACATTGGTACACAAGACGTGTAATGCAAGAATTTAACTTGAAGAACCCAAATAAGAGGGCTATTACAAGGAATACAATTTCTCCTTAATCTGAAAATTCATAGGTAGAGAGAGCAAGCATGAAACTCCTCTGGTTTAACGAATAATATTTCTTGGTTTCTCTCTCTGCTTTTTTTTTTTTTCCTTTTTTGGGATAAGAAACAGATCTCTATATGTAATTCCATTTTGCCCAATTACATGAGCATAAACAAGATGCTACCATGAAAGTGGTTAGTTGCAAATATTGGTCTACATTTTACCTCTTAATAATTGCAACTTAGATATATAGTATGAAGAGATTTATTAAAAAACTAAAAATAACTTCAATAAAAATCAGTTAGGGAGGCCAAACATAAGTCATGCTTTTTGTATCAAGTGTTGAATATTGGTAACTAAGCACCTTAGCAATAATTCAAGCACAATGCACATATTATTCTTAAGGGAAAAGCAACTCACATATAGAACTGTAGAATATATATCCATTCCTTCTAAACTATAGGGTGATGCCCGGCGAGCAAGGTTGAATGCACGGTCAGCTTCTAAATAATCTACCAGCTCAAAATATGACTTTCCAACCTGCATTTAAATTTCATTAGTCAGATGCCAGATTCTTAGAAGCAGAATTTTTAATGTATAGCCGTGGAAATCATTTTAGTTTTCACATTATGAAATACAGTACATTAAAACAAATTAAGGCTGAAGAACAAAACCAGGTTTGATTTTCTACCTAATCATAATGCAATGCACAATCCTCCACAATGGAGTACAATTTAGACTATTTATCAAGTTAAAAAAAAAAATTCAGAAATGAGACAGATGATTAATTGAATCACCAAAAGGCAAAAAACTCGATCCAATTTAAGTTGCCAGAGAACTTCAAATCTAAATTTCACAATGTAATGAATTTGGCACCAAATTATCACACAATACGATCATTGGGTAAATAAAATATAAGTGCTTAAGTAATCCCTGAACAGTACCCAGACAAACGATAACAGGTACTCTAGACACATTAAAGAAGCTGAACTATTGTTTTCTTCAGCTTTCATGAAAAATAAACTTGTCATCCTGGTTTTTCAACCGAAATTACCTGGGAAAGCACCCAGCCTGTATTATAATGCTTATGTGGTAGTTTCAGATAGACATCCAGTGCATCCTGCAATAACCAGAAGCAGAATTCACACAGTTACACACATATAACAATTTAAACTTCCATCTGTTCAACCATAACCATGTAATACCTGGCACCTGTACATGCAGGAAAGTCTATAGCCTTCCCCAAGAATTCTCAAGAGGCTCAATATTTCTGAAGCACCATCTAGGACTCTTGAGCTACTCATGACAGCCCCACCTACTGGCACAGTTCCTCCGTCCTGTGCAATAGATCTAGGATCACTAGAGGGAAATGAACTAGAAACCGTGGATGTAATATTTGGCCGACAATCATCAAAAGCCTCAACGCGTATCCCTATATAAGATACACAAAAATGAAATTTAAGTAATGGTTTAATGATAAATGGGCAGCAGCAAGAGAGAAAGTAATGAGCAAATAAATAGAATAAGCAATTGTTGCATCTCAGAAACATATTGCTATTTTATCTTTAAGCCAAGACTTGGCGGCCAAAATGAAAATCAAAGAACAATAAATGCTTCAGAAAAGGAAACCAGATGCATACATAACTGAATGTACAAAAATATAATCAAAGGCAATACTAGCGTACAAAATTGTGCACACATGTTATTGCACTTTAATAATAACCTTGGAGTTGCCCCTTTAATTTATTGACAATGGACAAAGAACAACTTTATCTCTTATAAACAAGTTCCACAGACCCAAAACAAATGATTTCACTAGATGCAATAAGATGAAAGAATCATGGTTATAGACAAAATCATCATAATTGCCATTTTGGCATATACTCCATTGGCTTATGGGCGAAACAAGTGCTTAGATTTTTTCTTGGTGAACAGAACTTTCACAGTGAAACAATTTATACACCCGTCAATTTTTCCACATTAAGACAATTTACCCGTCATTTGGTTTCAGCAACTTAAGTGATGCACATGATTATCAGATATGAGAAACATTAAAATACTTCAACAGACACAGATAATCTAATCGCTCATTGAAAAAGAGAATAGAAATTAGAAGAAAGAGTTCAGATACATATAGAAGAGCATTGGACTATTTAATTCTTCATTATACTTTGCATTTACTGAAGATATGAAACAAATTCTAGTTGTTCTTATACAGTATTATTTGGAAAGGGAATAAAATAATTACAAATTCTGAGTTATCAGAAGAACTAAGACAATAAACCAAACTGGCACCATTAAACAAGAAACTGAACTTAAGTAAAGCATACAATAGAAAAATGCATGTTGTACTAACTATTATGTGAGATAACACTATAAGCTATTAATTTAAGTAAATACAAAGAGCATCATTACTGCATTCACCGGTAAGAAATCCAAATGACAATAATGTTGTTAAAAAGGAATGTTATCAACTTACAGCCATCCTGTCCACCTTCAATCCTAATATGATAATATAGCTAACAGAATGAATTATATCTATGTTAATGCATCACCTTCATCAACGTTTTCATTGGCCCAAGACTGTCCCTTACGAACTGTTACAGAACGAAGTGCAACAGAAGCGAACTTGGAACCTGCAAGATATTTCGAAGAGTTGTTATTTCCATTTACAGCTACTGTACTGCCACTTGCACTAGCATTGGCCCCTGCCTCTCCAGCAAGTCTTGTACTTCGTCTTGGGGCAGAATCAGGAAAGAGCCTCCCTGAAATCTAAAAAAGAAAAAAGAGAAGGCAGAAAACATCCATTAGCGAAAGATAAATATAGATATCTTGAGTTTTAGAAGATGCACACGGATGTATCAAATGAGCAATTAAACTAATATCACAATCATTTTCTCCAAAACAACAATATAAAACAAAAATTGTGACTGAGTCAGACAAATATATGTCAAAAGTATGCACACCAGTATTACTGAATTAAGAAGAAAGATACCAAAGAAACTTATACAACAATTCAAAAAACAGATTCAGTCACCCAAGCAAAGCCAATTAACTGAATGCTACACAATGTAAAGAACGAACCATTGCGCTAAGTATACACAATTATCAACTTGACAACCACAATGAATAAAGTGGGAAATATAATGACACATGATTTCAGAAGATGAGATATAACGCAGTCCAAAGTTCAAATAAAGAGGCTTCCCTGGTGCACTGTCAACAAACAGAATGAATTTAATGCTGACTTCCTCCACATGTGAAGTTTAAAACTAACAATAGTATAAAATTGTTTTTCCTGTTAATATTTTCCCAGATGACATCTCATGCCCCACTGATATGACACTAATGATTCACTTGTATTCCAACTTTTACAATGGGCTCCACTAATGGGCATTTCATATTTGAGATTGTGACATATAATAAAGCAGATTTTATTATTGCAGTGATCAAGGAGTGTCAAGCAAGCACAAAATAAATAAATTAATCAGCTAATATCTACATGTCAGCATCAACATTAGAATAATCTGCTGCCGAAGAGAGTGTGTCGAAAGCTCTTTTCAACTCTATTTTTTCTTTTGGTTGATTGGCATCAACTGGGAAAAAGGCTTTTAGATGTATGAAAAGTTATTTTACGTTTACAAAGAGAAGCTCTTTTGCACAGTTATTAAAAAATTAAATTATCACAAATACCCTTATGATGCTTTACATATTCCGCCATTCACCCTTCTAAAAGAAATATCAAATATACCTTCTTAATTCTTATGTAGTTTATCACCATAAACATAATTTCCCAGATACATTACCAAACCATATATTAACTTAAAAGTACTTTTCTTACTAACAATCAAATCACCTAGACTATCTAGTAAAAACTTTTAATGTAAAAGGACCTGCTTAAAAAAATGTAGTGGAAAATCCATATCAAACAAACCCTTACTATACATAAGTACAGATAAATGCATTTAAACCTTTCGTAATTTTCCTTCATCCACAAACTTTCTTCGAGGAGCCTGAATAGTAGAGTTCACAGTTGACCTTGGAGAGCTATCAGTACCAAGAGTGTTTAGATTTGGACCATTTGGCAGTACGTTTCTACACAGAGGCGGAGGAGGAACACCTGACAACTGCAAAATGCAGATTGCTCAGTTTGATAATCTACCTTACACCAAAAAGGTTAAATAAACAGATAAAGCAATTAAGGCTCTCTATAAAAACTCACTGTATTAACAACCTAAGTAATTCATGTCCATAATCAAACACAGAAGTAATAGAGAATAATAGAACTTCCAACATTAGTAGAAGCAAGCAGTGGCACAAAAAATAGCATAAGTGTTGTTTAATGAAAGAATATTTAGGACAACTTAAATGCAACTATTAAATCAAAAATGTATAAGTACAATTGCATTTCATCATCATACTAAAATAAGCAGGAGCTGGAAGAAGAGATAATTTTACGAAACACAGCTAAATGAAAGGACTTAAAAACAATCATCTGAAAACACATATGCATAAGCTTATGAGGAGACTTGCGTAACTTGACTGCAGGTAAAAAATAGGATTAGAAAACATGAGGCATATGTAGAAAACATGACAATGTAGATAAAACTAGAAGCTGCTAACAAATATAGGGCACACATATTGATGTTTCTAACACCAAAATCCTATGTGAAAACAAACTTTACATTTTAACCACAAAACCTACCTCTGCAACAATTATTCAAGCTATGGTAGACAATAACAAAAAACACAAGAATGGTAAACAGCACAACACACACCTGTAATGGAAATTTCTATTTACATTGCAGAAAATATTAATAGGGGGACATTGAGCTACATTGTGATGAAATGGTTGGTATAAAAGCAACAAGAAGCCTTGTGCAAGACTAACAACAAAGTACAAAATCATTAGAATCATGACTTTGGGGTCTAGGACTAAAAAGCAGAGTGACTGAAACAAGAACAATGTCTTCATTTTTCATGAACAAGAGCAGAGACATAAGTGATGAGAAAAGAAAGAAGAGAGCCACAGTGAGCACTTCCAATGCATCATATCTTATCTTATAAAAAATATGAGTTAATACAAACCATTGAAACCCTTTTAATCTAAAGGTTAAAATTATGAGCAATGTTTTGAAAGACGAAAGATAAGGCAAGGCGATGGAGCCTTAGCGAGGTGAGGCGGTCGCCTTGAGGCGATTACGGCAACCACCTTGACTCAAAATGAAAAAAAAAAAAAAAAAATGCTTAACTTACAAAATCATTCATAACATTGAAAAAAATCTCAAAATATTATGAAATCATAAAACGCCTTGAAGCCCGAGTTGCAAGATGTGCCATTTGGACGCGAGGTGCACCTTTTTGTAAAAAAATCTCAAAATATTATGAAATCATAAAGTTAGAGGTTTTTATATTTTTTTTAAATTGTAGGGATTTTTTAAAATATTTTTCAAACCAAATATTTTGATTGAGAATTTTATCAAAAGTTGGAGAGTTAATCATAATTTTTCATATATATATAACTTGCTTAGTAAAACCCTAATCAGCCGCCACCCTCACTGCACTGACCCACCCTCACCGTCACCTTCCCCCTCCCACTTCTCCCTTTTACTGCTGCATCTAACCCACCAGAAAGCACTTTCTTGCTAGCAACCCACCGGAAAGCATCTTTTCATGCCAACGACCCACCGATAATCATTTTCTCTTGCTGGTGACCCACCAGATGGCATCTTCTTTTCCCGGCGACATGCTTTCTCTGCCGGAACTCGTCAAAACCTTCAAATCAAGGTTATGTTGCTAGATTGAGCTCAAATTTACCTTCAAAGGTGATCGGCAACATGATTTCTCTGCTGGAGCCCCTTGAAAACAGGCTCCCCCTCTTCTCTCTCTCAATTGCCTCATTATCGCCTCAGCCCACCTCACCTCAAGGTGGCTTGAGACGATTGCCTCAGGCTCCCAAGGCGGGATTTTGCACCCCTACTGCCTAAAGTGACCACCTTGAAGCGCCTAGGACCCCAAGGCGGCACCTTGAGGTGCTGCCTTGCCTCACCTTTTAAAACAATGATTATGAGAAAAAAATTTTATGCATCTACATATATAAACTGAATTGTTAAGGTTCATTCTAGGGATTAAACCCAATTTGAGAAAATAATGCAAAGGTAATAATCAATTTAGTTGGATAAACTCATTAAAAGAAACTGGCTCAAGAAGAGACAAATTATAAATCAACAAGAAAAATCCGCTAGGTTTTCTAATATATATATATATATAAAATGAAATTACAAACAACAAAATTTAAAAAACTTTGCCAACAAAAGGTTTAAAAACTTTATCCATAGCTTTAACTTAACAAAATGTACTTAACAGTATTGTACCTGTGTGGCCATTGGAGAAGGTGTATTATAGAACGATATATTTGAAGGACCACCATTTAAAGGTTGACTAGCAGCTCCTGCTAACATAGCTCCTCCATGATTATTTCCAGGTATATCTCTAAGGTTATTGCCTTGCATGTGTTTCAATTGCCTAGGGCTGACATCTTCAGAACCAATATTTTTAGAAATATTGCGGTCTTCACTGGATGAGTGCAAGTTTTGTGAAGGCAACCCATGCTGTAAATACTGCTTTTGAATGCAAAGAGCAGCTGCTTCACCAAAAACTGCAGTTGCTTCTTCAGCAGCACCTAAAACATTAAAATAAACAAAAACCATAAGCCCACGATTCAAGTATAATTGAACAATGCAAGAAGGCACTTAATGGCACTAGAAAACCAATATTATAAGAGGAGCCTTTTTAATCAAAACCGAACCGAAATTTCATAACTACCAATCAAGGACAACTTGTAGCTCATCAAGACTAACTGCATCGTATAAACATATTGGCTTGAAACTGAAGTTGACAAGAGAGTTAATTAAGTACTTTTAATATTATGACAATCCAATTTAGAAACCATCAATGAAAAAAAGACTGCATGCACCACATGAAATGATCATGCTTATAATTTATTCAATCCCATGCATGAGGTAACAACATAATACATACACTCATTTAAAGACTAATCAATCATAGCAACTAGAGTCGAGAAAAATAGAAAATACAGAGAGAGTGAAAAAGCTTTCTGTCCAAAAAATATTTATACCATCTTTATCCCAACCTGGCCAGTAACACATTGGTAGTCTGTTAACAAAATTACAAATAAACAATGAGATCTCATTACATCAAAGCCTGCACAACAAGAAGTCCAACCATAGCAAGCAGGACTAAGCCTTCAACTATCAAACTTAATACAAAAGCCATTTGACAAACAACAATTAATGGCAAACCCATATTGGTTATTACAGCATATCTCCACACGGCATAATCAAATGAGAATATGCATAAAAATTTGCAAAATTTTTTAGTCATGCCATTACTGAGTAAGCACCACCTCACATATAAGAATGAGAAAGAACAGATCAAGTTTCACCACCATTTGCATCACAATGTTTATTCAGTGAATTTGACTTCCACACATCACCAAATCAATATGATTCTGACTCATTTAAACCAACTCAAGAATAGTTTGTACTAGCTTAGGTCTTCATATCTGTGCAAGGAAGAATAGGAAGCCATAAGGGGGTTCTTTATACAAACCTAATATACACAATTCCTCATATGCAGCCCACAGCAAAGGATCTAGAGCCAAGGCCTGCTTAAAGTGATGAATGGCACTTTTCCTTCTATCGGTGTACCTGAATAAACCCCCAATCAGTCCATTTAAACAATGATATACTTCTGAATATGCTTGTTCAAAATATTAATGATCGCAATCCTTGTAAATCAAAATTTTGTTTTATTAACCAATTCTACAACTAATAAAAGGTTGCAACAAGACATACAAATAAACAAATGGAATTCTGTTCTTGACAACTCAATCAGCGATGTCCATCTACTGTCAGGCAAGACTGGTTACGACACAGGTGCCATATAGTAGGCACAACCTACGGAATAGGTCTCAGTCAACTATGTCAATATTTCAAGAAACATTTTAACCCAACTTCAAAAGTTATTTCTTCCACATATCTCTGGTGATGCAGACCATTTAAAAATGACTTTCACTTGTAAACTAATCATCAAAAGAAAGGGAACTAAATCCTCAAGGTGTAATAAGTTATGATATAAATATTTGGAAAAGTGGAAAGCAACCTGTAAATAAGCCCGATGAGGTAATGACCCGCGGCACCATTTGGCACCTGCATAGAAAAACTAGTAATGCTGAACAAGCTATAGTGATCCTTATAAACAAACAAAACTAAATAACTTCAGTAAAAGTAAATAAATAAGCAGTGCTAGATATATTACAGCTTACAGTAAATAAGTTTCAAGTATTATATAATGTCGTCATTTCATTCTCTCATTCAAATAAAATAGTTTAAAGATTGGAAATTTTCCTTGCTTGAAAGAAGCCACGTTAACTACAGTATGTTTCCTATAAACAAACATTTACTACCTCTGCACTCGGCTCATTAGCGGGACTTAATGCAGATTCAGCCTCACTGAGAAGATCCATCTGAAAGCATGACATCGCAAACAAATAGCGAGACTGAGCCATTTGCGTTCCTTCATGCAATAATAAAAACAAAAAAGAATAAAGATCCATTAATCAGCAACAACACAATTAATCAATGGCAGTAAATTGTTGACGACTTCCTTTATAAAAATTAAAAAAAAAAACATTAAACATCATAAAGAAACTATAAGATCATAAATCGATTAAATATAAACATGACAACCCACACAAAACATACCCTTTAAAATATTATATGCGGCGTAAGCCTGATTGTTCTGCAAGTAGCAAGCAGCTAACAGTTGCAAATTCGTCTGCATACGAGAGAAACTAGCCATCATGACAGAACACGACACAATATAAAACACGATAAACTATAAGAACCAATGCAGTAGCTTCTACATACTAGAAACTGATGTTTACATCAAATCAACAAAGAATGCAACTAAACAAACAGATCCAATAAACAAAAATCTCACAAAAGCACAAGAGATAGAACAAACACACCTCTTAATTTCTAATTTCGCAGCAATCAAAATCCCGCAATAAATAATAACAACAAACAGTAAAACAAAAAAGCTCCAAAAATCGAACTCGGCTAAACCTAATTAATTAAATCAGACCGAACCAGTGTTGATGATTAACTATAACTTTCAAATTTTTTCAACAGCAGATTTTAAAGATATCGAATAATACAAAGCTCGAGAAAGAGAAATAAAAAAAATAAATAAGGATCCTTGTTTTGTTTTCTTTTTAGGTTTTTCGTATTGTAGTTTTAATCGCAGGCCAAGCACGCTTTAACGGAAAAAGAAAAAGGAGTGAGGAATGTTGCGAAAAAGAAGGCAGTACCTCGGAAGGGAACTCGGCGCAGAGACGCTCGCAGAGGAAAATGGCGTTGCGGTACATGAAATTGCGGAGACTGTTGTGTACACAGTCTGCGAGTATCGGTTCCATGGCTTCTTTGATCTTGAGAAGAGACAGAGAGAGAGAAGAGGGGGTTTCCGGTTTTTGGATTTTGGGTTTTGGGGGTTTCTTTTAGGTTCAAATTGGTATGGCACGTGTCATGTGGCGCTATTTCGAATGAAGTTGTCACGTGAGAGGGATTTGAGAGAGTACAGTTGTTGTTGTTGTTAGGTGAATCTGGATTCAAACTGTTCAATTATTACTTTATTGGAATTTTTTATTTTTTTTTTTAACTTACTTTATTGGAATTTTTGAATTAATTAATGATGAATGAAATCTATTTCCGACTCGATATATGTCCTTGTTTCAATATTGGATCATTAACTTTTTCGTAAATCAATTGATCATCAAAGTTTAACAAAGAATTAATAAACTTGATTTGGTTTATAGGTAATGTATAATCAAAGTGTATTATCAATCAATGCATGATTTAATGTCTAACACCGCTTATTTAATTTAATAATACTCTAAATCGATTGAAAATTTGAAGTAATAAATAAATAATTTAATTGAAATTTGTAGCTTGTAAATGAATAATCAAAATTTATTACCAATCAATGTATGATTTAATTGAAATTTGTAGCTTGTAATGAATAATCAAAATTTATTAGCAATCAATGTATGATTTAATGTCTGATACCGTTTATTTAATTTGATGATACTCTAAATATATCGATGATATTTAAGTAATAAATGAATAATTTAATCGAAATTTGTAGCCTGTAATGAATAAAGTTAAAGTAAAGAGTTGGTTGTATTTAAATTAAAGAATAATAATTGATATAGTAATAAGTTTGTTGTAGAAAAAATATATATTAATGTTAAATAATAAAATATTTGGAAATAATAATATTAACGGGCGGAATCAAGAGTTTAGCTTTAGGGGGTCAAACAAAAATGACTTAAATTGATGCAGAATAATTATTTATGTTAAAAAATTAAATTATCGAAAAACTAAATATAATACCATTAAAGTTTATTACAAAAGCTGAAACTTATCAATTTTTGAAAATATGATATTGTTTGATTTAATGAATTTTTTGATGATAGTAATTTTAATGTGACAATAACCATATGCACGCCATGATAATTAGATTGGATAAATTGCAACAATTTTTTTTAATCAAATTTAGGGGTATATTTAATTTACAATTCATTGGAATTTAAAATATTTAAAAAATAGTATATGTAATATTACTTTGTTTTGATTACATTAAAATTTAGGTAATTTAATCTATATTCGTTAGGATCAATTGAAATTTACATGTATTCAATCAAAATTGATATAAAATCTATGAGCATTTGAAAAATCATTGATTTATTTAAGTGAAGAAACTTGATGGATTTAGGGGAATTAAAAATGGAATTAATGCATAAGAAAGTCTATACAAATTCTTACTTTTTTTCCCATTATTTAAAAAAAAAATCATAATAACAAAATGTATACAAAGCCTATAAAATTCATTAATTCTATAAAAATCTATAATCTAAAACAAATCCATCAACCTTCAATAAACTTTACCACTTTAGATTTAATAGATTATTTAAGAGTATCTAAGACCGATTGATAAATAATTAAAAGTACAAAAAATGTATAACTTTTCTTGTTTTAATACAATTTATTTTTGTTAACACTCTCTTTTTGTTTTTTTAAAAAAAAAAGAAAAGAAAAATACACTACATTTAAAAACTTGAAAGTAAGAAATTTCTAAACACTTTTTATTTTATTTCAAAAATATTCTTTTTATTTTTTGACACTCTTGTTCTAAGGATACTTCATTTGAAAAACAATGATAGTTAAATTTTTAAACACACTCGATTTCATTTTAATGTTACCCATTGATTTTGATGATTTTTTTTTTTAAGGAATTTTGATAAAAAATTTAATAATTTTCCAACTCAGTATATGCATAAATTAACAATTTCAATTTAGCTAGAGAAACTAATATTAAATTATACCTTCTCAAAATTCAACTCACCCATGTGGTTAAAAAATCTTAAAATTCAATATATATATATATATATATTTGAAACTTAATTCTTTATTATTGTTTGTTTATTTTTTCAATAATTCTCTACTACCTTGGAGTTTGCTTTTAATTGTTTATTATTTTCTATCACTCTGGATTCAAAGAAAACTTTAAAATATTGAAATTAAAAAAAAAAAAGTTTAAAAGTTTGTAATTGTAAAAGAGGCAAAGAATGACACTGTATCTAAAAGAACTAGTTTGTAGCGTTTATAGAAATATTTTTTTCTTCTTAATAATTTTAATTAAGATTAAAACTATCATTAACAGAAAATTAAAAATAGATTCTAGAAAGAATTACTCAAAAAAATATTATAATAATTAACGGTTAAAAATCAATTAAGAAATACTGACTATATTATAAAGTAGATATTTATTATTATTATTTTTTAATCGTTTTAAATAAAGTAATGTTAAAGCCGTAATTTTTCATGATTGTTACAACCTCTTGTAACAAAAAAAAAATTGTTGAATTTGAAATTCTTACTAAAAAATTTTTAATGAAAATTTAATATTAGTTGGATATTTAACATCATCAGCATGGGTTCATTTGGACATGACCGTGGTGCACTTAACGATTGACTTTTAACGGAAGGTTGTAAAAGCCTAGATAAAAAAATATTTCAAAGCAGCAATATTTACACTCTCAAACAATATTTGTGCATAGTTTTGGAAGGGAGAAAAAAACTATTAGTGCATTTCACAATCTTATTTGTTTTGAATTTCAATATTACCTTTAAATAAAATCACTTATATAATTATTAAAATTATTTACAATAAAAATTAATTTAATCACAAATTAAATTGAAAAAACAGCGGATAACATAAATGAAACAAATATAGGAAAGAGAGCTGGAGCAACCAATAAAGAAAGGTGGCCATGCTCGACCCACGTTTCTCCATACTTGATATCGCTATAAGTTTTTCGATGTCATCACAACCTTTTGTATATTTAAATATCTACGGTGAATCAATAAAGATTTTTCTTCATAATTTATGCCCAGACACCAATAATACATTTTTCCCCTCTCTCTCCTAAGTAATACTTTCTCGGTGATTCAAGTTATCATCTACATATATATCATATTTCTTTTCTTTTATTTTTCTGTATTTATTGGTGGCAAAAAAGAACTTTGTGGGGTTCTCTTCCATTGTATGGTTGCTTAGTTGTTTTTGACTTTTGAGATTTCATGTTGAGAATTAAAAGAATATATATGTAGTATTATGTGGGTATGTTTATAAATCATAATGAACAAAATTCTCTTAACGTGGTGAATAATTAAAGCGGTGTGTAAATGTATCTGTAGCAACGGAGTGCAAGCCACTCAAAAAGCCAACATTACCTGACTGCCGAAGCCCATAAAAGGCCCAAAACTAGTAAGTCACCGCAAACAACCCAAAACGACAAATACATCTGGCCAGTTTCCTTCGTCTCCTGCGACGCAGTTCTGGAACCATCAGCGAATGGAGAATCAAATGGAATCATCAGCGGAGACTAATTCCGATCTGACGGTGGAGATTGACTTATCAAGTACGGTCCTCGATCTCACCAGCTTTCAACTCCATGATCTCTCATCAATCGAGCTGCCTCCGAGTCTGATCGAGTTGGACCTGACTGCCAATCGCCTGTCCAGCTTGGACCCCAGAATCTCGCACCTCTCCAACCTCAAAAAGCTCTCCTTCCGCCAAAACCTCATCGAAGATGCCGCTGTTGAGCCAATTTCTTGCTGGGACGCCTTGTCTGGTCTCGAGGTATCCATTAAATAGACAATTTTAAGTTAATAAATTTATCGTGTTTAATTAATTTGAAGATGGCGCTGTTATTGCAGGAGCTAGTTCTGAGAGACAATAAGCTGACGAAAATACCTGATGCGAGCATATTCAAGAAGCTTTTGAATTTCGACGTGTCTTTCAATGAAATTACTAGCTTGCATGGATTGTCCAAGGTGTCGAACACGCTCAAGGAACTCTACGTGTCTAAAAATGAAGTTCCTAAGATTGAAGAGATTGATCACTTTCGCGATTTGCAGATTCTCGAACTTGGTTCCAACAGATTGCGGGTTTGATATCTATTTCTCAATCTCTTGAATATTCTATCGGTGTATGTGGTATTGGAGCATTATTGTTGTTTTTGTTTACAGGTGATGGAGAATTTGCAGAATCTGTTGAACTTGCAGGAGCTGTGGCTGGGACGGAACCGGATCAAAGTAGTGGACCTTTGTGGGTTGAAATGCATTAAGAAGATTAGCTTACAGAGTAATCGTTTAACTTCGATGAAAGGTTTTGAGGTGTGTCAAGTGAGATAAATTCTCTTTCAACATGTTGTGTTGCTTATTCATTGCACTGGAATCACTATTGTCTTTGTTGTTGTTGAATTTTACTTCTAATTTCCAGGATTGTGTTGCTTTAGAAGAACTATATTTGAGTCATAATGGTATTTCGAAAATGGAAGGCTTATTAACCTTGGTCAACCTTCGGGTGTTGGATGTGTCGTCCAATAAGCTAACTGTCAGTGGATGACATCGAGAGCCTCACTCGGTATGTCTATTTTTTCTCTTCTCTCGTCAGGAAACATGTTGTCTCATTGAATCATTAATTTAGCCTTGTAATTGCAGCTTAGAAGATTTATGGCTTAACGACAATCAAATAGAATCTCTTGATAGTATTGCTGAGGCTGTTGCTGGTTCGAAGGAGACGCTTATCACTATTTACCTTGAGAATAATCCCTGTGTACGGTTATCTACAACTTATATGCTTGAAATTGTTAAAAGCCCTGTTATTTTCTTATGTACCTTCCACTCACTCCTTGATTATTATGTTTTAATTTGTATATAGCTTTATGCACGGTTCTACTGTTCTGTTAAACTATGATTGCTTATATCCCTATCTTTTCAAAGAATGAACTCTATTAGGGAGTCATATCTCCTGTCCTGTACTGTGGATATTGGTTTCATCTCCGTTTTTTTAAACTTGCTTAAATAATATTATATCAAAATGGTTCGACACTGTAACCCTCTTTCTTCACTGCCCACACCGTCTTTTCCATTCCTGTAAAATTTTTCTCTTAATCGGTCTCTGAAGTCTAACGGGATGATGACCGACCTTCATTGTCTTTTTGGCTCTTCGTGTTGCAATGTTCCCGACAGAAACCCCCTTACAATTGATCTCTGCACAGAGTCAGCTAAATTGTGTGCCTCTAATATACTAGTTATGCTCATATCTAATTCCCTGTTTAGTGTTTCCGATTCTTTAATTCTCTTGCACTAGTGTGCTGATTTTAATTGTATATGAGCATCAAGAAATAGAGGAAGTAACAGAACCCATTCATGAATATTTTACATATTCATTATCTTTATGTGTGATTCTTACTGTACATTATAGTCAATTTCTTAGCTATGTGGCTGAAATGTTTCTATTCTGGTTGTATAAACATCTTTTGTGTGCTTGTTGGAATCACGTATCTAATTATATTGCAGCTTATCCTTCAAAATGTTTCATAGCTATCCTCTTTGTGTCATCTTCCTGTTAGATCTAATGTTGGATATCTAAATCATAGGAAATAGAACATATCTGTGTTGCTGCATGTTTAGACTTTTGAAATTGTTTTTGGAGTAAAAAAATCAGTGTCCCTGTAACTAATATGTTTGAAGACTGTTCTTACAGTTCTTCAAATAGGGAGAAATATTCCGTATTTTACCCTGTACTGTATTTTGTGGGATACACTGAGATATACACGATAAGGTTAATCTCCTTGCTACTTTCTCTTTTCTAAAAACAAACATTTGTGTGATCTGTAAAAAGGCAGTTTTATTTGCTTCTATTTGATACTGTATGTTAATGCCAATTGAATGGGAAGAACTTAAGCTGCTTACTTCTGTTAGTTCTTCGTTTCTCTGTATATGGGAAATACAAAATAAATGATGTGCTTGGTGATTTTATTCTTGTCTTTGCATCTGATTGACTACACTTGAGGAGCCTAATAGTCTGGTTGTTTTATTATAGGAAATTTCTTGTAATTTCTTTCTGCTTCCTTATGGTGCTTGATATGTGCAGTGCTTGTTTCAGTATTTGTGAAGGATTTTCTAAAAATTTTATGAATCCTTTTATTGTTTCCGATTATGATCATGTTTCTTTCATTGCAGGCAAAATCTTCGAACTACACTAGTACTTTGAGACACGTTTTTCCAAATATCCAGCAGATTGATTCTGATATATTTGCTTGAAGTTACAACTGTCTTGTTTGCATTTTGCTAGGACTGGTAGTTAAAAGCCTCTGAAAGTTGCTAATTATTCAAAGATTCTTTAATTAGAGCTGTTTTTCTTCAGTTGCTGTATGGAGACCTGCAGAGTTTTGGGTATTGTGAATCTGGTTGCAGGCAAAGGAGAGCTGGGAAACCAGTTTTTGGGAGGGTATAACTGATACAACCCATTATGTTGCTAAGCATAAGTGGTGGATAATTGCACTTTCCATAAAGCTTTAAGAATATTTTGTGCCTTCCCAACGTTTCACTGTTGTTTCTTTTTCGTTAACATTTATTTTATAACTATTCATTGCATGGCTGATTATTATTAATTTTTTCAGTATCACTTGGAGTGCAAGTGACTCCATATATTAACAGCATTTAAGTGATAAATATCCAGCCTTATTTGGAACCTTAAGTCACTTCAAAGTCAATTAAATATGTATTTTAGATTTGGGTTGATTAATGTTCTTTAGTTTTGGGTTTGTTGGTTCAATAACACTAGTCCTTAATGTCTCGAGGAAAATTCGTCCTTGCAATTTACAAATATATTAAAACTATCGATTTTTAGTTGATAATACAAGAAAATTATTCTCATAAGCCTGTGAAATGCTTTTTATTTTGGTGAATGAAGAGGTATAAAATCTTGTGCATTTCACCTTGGTAACAAGTTGCTCTCAAGTGCTCCTGTTATGCATAAGAATCTTCGATTACCCTTATGTTGTACACAAACTGTGGATCAAATTTTTGTCTCGTGTCTTATCACTCATCACAGTACTACCAGAACGTACAAGTACAGTAAGTTTGATCGCTAAAATTTAACAACTATGTCAAAAGACTCAAATCAAAAGGAACCCGTTTCAAGTTTAAGCACACTGAACACCAACCTCAATGAATTTTTAACGAGGAATACAAAAATTTCTATGAATGTATAGAGCTTAGAATATAAAGCCCTTAGTCCTAATTCAGGGACATGTTCTAGTTCAGAGACATGCTCTAATTCAGAGAAGATCTATCAATGATCAGGGAGAAATAAGTCTGATTAATAATAAAATAACACTATGAGAATCTAGAGCTACCCACATAACAGAATGGATCAGAGTTTGAATCCATCAAAATCAATTTATGAAAGGAAACTCAAATCCCTGCCAGAAGCGAGCAAGAAAATCTATCCAATGAAGCAGACAGAATACAATTTTAGAAAGAGTATTTAATATCAAAAACCAAAAAAAAAAAAAAAGGAGGCAGATTCCGGTCAGGCAGCGGAGATTCAGACTCAAGTCTAGCAAACAAATGCAGACCCGTTGGAGAAATTTAGCAGGGATCCATCACACAAGCAAATAGACTGAGATCCTCTCTCTTAACAGAATGGTTAATGCAGATCAAACTCCATTGGATTACCAAAGTTAATATCTGCAAAACAATTGTTTAATAGAAATGAATTTGATCCATATAACTACAGAAAAAGGGAATAATGCCATAGAAAGCATTTATGAGAATACAAAACACTAACGGTTTTAAAAACCGTAACTTAGAAAAAACTACAGTACCTCTCACACATGAAAGCAAGGTAGAAAATACAATTATAGTATATATATAATTAACGCCCCCTTTCAAACCCTATGCGAGATCTACCAGAACCTCCAGTATCATCTCGAAGCGAAGATCCAGCACTAGCTCTCATGGTCCCTCCAGAACCAATTTTGTCCATTGTTTTTTTACCCTTCTTGACCTCTGTCAAGAACTGGTCCAGACCAAACGGATCAGCTTCTTCAGCCTCCTTCTCAAACTCAAGTGGTCTGTCTCTTGGACCAGACCTCTCAGAACTACCGGCAAATCCCTTATCAGCTTTAAAGCGATCAGTCTTCATAATTTTGTCCAATTGTTCATCAGCGTTTCCATACACGTCAGAATCAGCATCTTTCTTGGGCCTATACAGGGTTGAAAGGGTGGGCTGAGCAGTGAACAATCCCTTGTCATAAACATTGTATTGATCATCCGTGGCGAAGCCCGAATCCATTCCTTTATCCTGGTTGAACAGTCTCTGGTCATACATAACCTCACCCCCTCTCGCTGCTCCAGTAGAAGCCATGCCAAGAGCAACTTTCTCACTAATATCACGATCTCTGTCTCTTGTAATCTTACTCTTCTTTCCCATAGCAGCATCCTTGGCTTCCAACCTTCTTTCCCTCTCCCTCTCTCGACGTCTCTCTTCACGAATTTTCTCCCTTTGTAGTCGCTCTTCCCTTTCCTCCCTCGATTCCTTTGGCATATCCTTCTCCTTTTCTCTCACATGCTCGTAATCCCCTCTCGTATCGTCAATATTCATTGCACTCTTCTAGAAGGGATTGGCATGGATACTGGGGGGGCTGCCACATTTCTCTCAGCACGCGCTTTCTGAGCTAAAGCACGCAGTTCCTGCTCTTTCCTTTCCTTCTCCTTCATGGCCATCTCTTTCTGTACCTTTGTTCTCATTGCAACAGCTTCTCGAGCCTTTTGCTCAGCAACATAGAGAGCCTCTGACAGCTTAGCAAAGTTGTCATTAATCTGAACTTCTTGCAGACCTCTTCCATCAGCAGCAAGACGCTTGTCCAGGGGAATCGTATAACCCTTTGGATTTTTCCAATTCGAAATACAAGGAGGTATTTTCCAATCCTGCTGATCTTTCACAGTCACAGGTCGAGGCGGAGAATGCATGACTGGCACAGGTGGAGAACCAGAAGCCTTTGGAACCCTCTTGTGCTTAAACTTTGGTGGCTCAAGGGGGTCCACAGGCTTCTCTACCATTCTAATAACCCTCTCCCTAGCACCAGAATTAAAGGCTGCCGATTGCTGTGATGGCTTATATTTAACATACTTCGAGTCCGAAGACTGTTGAGGCACATTCTTTGGCTGCGCTGCACTCAACTTCACATTCACAATCTTCTCAAGTGCAGCTTTCGTTTCCTGCATAGTTTCATCAATCACCCTCTGCCTCTCCTCCTCCTCCTCATCATCATCTCTTTCTTTCTCATCATTCATCAAAATCTTCGGAATAAGATCCTTATGTTGCGAGTAAACTATCTTCTTCACATTCTCATTCTGCCTCACAATCGCATCATAAGCAACATTGCCATGAGCATCAACAGTCACCGGTAAAATCTTGGACCCGGGCTTAGCAGATCTATTCCTACCCATGTCAAGAGGGTACTGAGCTATATGAATCTCCTGGAAACGCACCCCCATCACCAAAATCCTCAATCTTCCGCGGAACAAAACCTTGCCGCTTCAAATAAGCAGGAACAGGCTTATGCTTAACCTCAATGGATTGCTCCGCCTCAGAAGAAGAACTATACCGGTTCTTAAACCACGGATCACTAGAATGGTCATATAGGGCAGGATTGTTTGCTTTAACAGGAGGCAAGATGTCCTTCAACATCGCCATGATTCAATGAAAGACACCCAAAACACCAAAACAAACACACAACTTTATATACCACACCTGCACCAAGAAACCCAACACCAACCAAACACTTATTAGACAGATTTAAACAAACCCCACATACATACACAGCCAGTTACAAGCAAATTTAAATCAAAACAGCAACAAAAGCAAAGGCAGAGTTTTAAAATCTGAAAACTAAAAGGAAAACAAAAAAAGCTAGAAACAGAAATCACGAAAACGCATCAGAATCTATTTGTATCCAGTGTAATTAAAAAAAAAAACATGATCTTTTGCACATGGATTCCGATAAATAGAAAGTTGTAGCAGACTGACCGGTGCATATACAAGAGAAGCAACGATAATCGTCCGGTAACGGCCAAGACACGAGTCGGCAACAACCGCTCCCAGAACCGGCAGTAGCAACGTCGCACCCGACCACACGTTCACGTTCTCCGCCGCCTTCACCGTCGACTGACCGAGCGGTCCGGTTAATACGTTATCAGATTGGAGGCGATTCCCTAGTACGCAATCCTCTCAGCTATGTCGACCACAATTATGAAGCAGGCCCATCTCCAGCCGCCGGAGGTGGATTTGAAGACCGATCGGCCTCTGTAGTCGACGCAGCCGTCCACGGTGTGCTCCAGAAGCGGAGCTCCGGCGTTGTCCGAGAGGTTGGAGATGGCCACGGCGTGTTCTCACCTGTAATTGGTCGGAGATGACTGAAATTCGTCGTATTTAGGCGAAGTTACGTGGATGAATTGATTATTTGAGGGTCTTGCGAGGAAGAGAGAAAATATTAGGGTTTTGAGGAAAAAATGAACGTATTTAGGATTTTTCTTGTAAATTATCGGCGAGTGGCAAGTTGATCCAAAAAGGATTGTGTTGTCTTGGCAATTCACATTTCGCCACGTTTCCGTCCACGTAGTCCAAAACCAATAGCATGTAATTGTCAATCTTTCACAAATTTCAAGCCACGTGGAAACAAAAAGGACAATAGTGTCATAAAGCAGAAACTTGGTTGCCCATTATCGTCATTTCAACCAGAAACAGTTTTGTGTCTCGCGGACCCGCAAATTAGCCTCCCTCTCTCCACAAGCAAAAGTCTTCCATTGCATCGTTTACTCGAGACTTAAAGCCCCATTTTCACTCACACACTCTCTCTACCTCTTGATATCTACTTCCAGCTAAAATCAGCGACTCATTTTCGGCCGTCAATGGCGGCCGCTGCGGAGACTTCCAGTGAAAGTACCTTGCGCAACGCTTTCGGTGGCGTCCTCTCGTTCTTCATCCTCCTCTTGATCGGAGTTCTCGCTTTCTCGATCCGTCTCTTCTCGGTGAGAATCTCTGATCGTCGGATTTTCTAGATCCGATCCCTACAGTTCTCATTAAATTCGTCATTCACGTTTTGGATGCATAGAAAACGAGAAAACGTTTAAGCAATTGATTTATAATTGGAATTTCATGTTTTAGTGTTGTTTGCTTTAACAGCGATGAAAATGAACGTTAATTTTTCGTTTTAGCTGAGATTCTTAGATTTTGAAAATTTCATATTTATATTTTGCTTGTATCAATTTGGACATTGTCGCAGCTATTAAAATCAGTCAGCACATTGTGCTTGTTTAGAGAATTACAGTTGACTTATTTGTATTGTTGTTGCATTCACTGTCTTATAGTTTGCTAATTAATGTACAGGTCATTAAGTACGAGAGTGTTATTCACGAATTTGATCCTTACTTCAATTACAGAGTCACTCAGGTTCAATTTTTTCTCTGTTATGTGGTTGTTAACTGTTTTGCAATGTCATGAAGCCGTTTAGAAGAATGACAAGTATGTTTTGTGGTTTCAGTTTCTGACGAAGAACGGGATATATGACTTTTGGAATTGGTTTGATGATAGAACTTGGTAATTGCAATACGATTTAAGCTGCAGACGTATTGCCATGTCACAATTCTTGTTGATTTTTGATTAATTTTGCTGGATTGGATTTGCATATGTTAGGTATCCACTTGGTCGTGTGATTGGTGGAACTGTTTACCCTGGGTTGACCTTGACGGCCGGCACCATATGGTGGTATGTATTTTGAGTTAGTAGTAAGAAGTTCTTGCTTATCTTTATTGTTTACTTGTGCTTTTGGTGTATTAATAGCGGCCCTTGATGTGGTTCTTCCTTTTAAATCACTTGAAGCAAGCAGTTGGTATTAGTGATTCCTCAGTTTTGATAATTTGTTGAGTCATTGCTGTTTTGCCAGGATATTGAATTCCTTGAATTTTCCTCTGTCTGTGGAGACTGTTTGTGTGTTTACTGCACCAATATTCTCCGCTTTTGCTTCGTGGGCAACATACCTTCTAACTAAGGTTTGTTCGGCCCTTAGTTTTGTGTTTTGATATACTGTTATCCTCCATTGACCTCGGATCTGGTCATGATGGTTGAATTGATTTTCAATAGGAAGTCAAGGGTGCAGGTGCAGGACTGACTGCAGCAGTTCTTTTGGCCATGGTAAAACTTACATTTGACTCGTAATATTGTATGGTGAACTTTAGTGTAGCTTTGCACTTGGAAGTTCTACATGATCTGATATTCTCTTAATGTTAATATTTTGCTGTCTTTGGAAAGAAAAAAATACAAATTGTAATGTGAAACATACTATAGAATTTGTGATTGTGACTGGTTTTTTTATATGAGATATGCTGCTGTACTGATGGCTAGTATAGTTTTTAATCCAGGCCACTGATAGCTGTTTTGTTATCTGTTATTGTTTGCAGGTTCCATCGTATATATCTCGATCTGTGGCTGGAAGCTATGATAATGAAGCTGTGGCTATTTTTGCTCTGATTTTCACCTTTTATCTGTATTTAAAGGTTATTATTATTATTATTTTTTTCTAATACTACAATTTAAATTGTCACTTGTAGTCGTAAGTGTATTTTATTGAAGCGATAAACAGCTTAACTTATTGGCTGATCGTTTCGCCATTGTTACTGATACTGTACGGAATTTACTAGAATATTCTACTTTTTTAACTTAATGTTGTTTGTATTCTGATTATAATTATGTATCGTTTGCAGACGTTGAATACTGGATCCCTGTTTTACGCCACTTTAAATGCCATAGCATACTTTTATATGGTAAGATCTGTGTCAATAATTTCTGTTTGTGCTTTTTCTGTTCTTAAAAATCATCATGTTATGATTGTTATATTGTTTTATCATCCAGGTTTGCTCTTGGGGAGGGTATACCTTTATTATTAACCTTATTCCAATGCATGTGCTGTTGTGCATGGTAACTGGTCGCTATTCTTCTCGGTTGTATATCGCATATGCGCCTCTTGTAAGTATCCTCAAGACTTGTGAACTTTTATTTATAGTCATGAAAATTAAAGGACTTTAGATTTAGCATGATTATCTAGATTGGTTCATTGCTGTTCTAAGTCTAGTAAAAGAAGAGTGGGAACCATGTGGAAATTAGGCTTTTCCTTTGTAGTTTATTCTATTTTGAGGGTAAAACACTGAGGAAATGCTTTAAAGTTGAGTTTCAAATAATCAATTTTTTCTACGGTTTGTGAGCAATTTATGAATTTCTTAAAGGCCCTAGTGCCTCAATTTGGAAGTCTGAATTACTATGTTAGATACTAAAATGATTAAGAAGTAAAATGCCAATCTGGGTATTTTACTTTTGTAAATGGCTAAATGCTCAGTGGTCCTTCTTTTGGGTGTTAGGACCTTTTAGTGGGCTGCTTGTTTACTTTCTGTTGATAAGATCTTCATTCTGATAAAATAAAATAATAATGCCAATTAAGGTACGTAGCTTTTTATTTTTCATTTTGCTAGACTTGGAAGTTTGTTGTCCGTTGAATGTTTTTCAGTTTTAGTTTCTAGATCTTGCGTTTGTTTATTTTTTTGGCAGACTTCTGGTTTACGTGTGTATCTCATTTCTATTTTATGAAATAAACTTCTTGTTTCCTATCAAAAAAAAAAAAAAAAAAAAGGTACGTAGCTTTTTAGTCTAGACAATGAGTTTGTGTGAAGTCTGATTTGTTATATATCATTTTTACAGTTTTGTCTTTTTAGTTTTTATCTTATTTTAGGAGATTGAAGATAGTTATACCTAATGTTAGACAAGTGGTGTGACTACCTTGTGGCTTGTTTAGTTTTGAGGCTTGAGATTTTTTTTTAAAAAAATTATGTGTAATCAAGAGCTAGAGGCTAGGATATTTTATGTCTGTTATCAGCTGTCTCGACCAAGAAATCCATGTAACGGCTTTTAACTTCAGTTTTTTTGGTTATCATTTGGTGTAATCTGCTGGCTGTTTGTTGATTGCTCTTTAATATGTGTTCTACAAGTATTGGTGAAACATAAACGAAATAATGCTTTTGCTGCAACAATAATATTGTGTTGAAAAGCTATAGAAAGAATACTTGTAAAAATGGGTATATATTCATGTTACTATGTCAGTTACAGTCTTTGTAGTGTTTTTTTTTTCCGCATTTTCTAGTATCATTGTATTATTCTCAATTGTTTCCAAAGATATTCCTTGAAACTTCTTAGTTTCAGTTAAGATGATAATTTCTTTATTACAGGTTGTCCTTGGAACATTGTTAGCCGCATTGGTGCCTGTTGTTGGATTTAATGCAGTCATGACATCAGAACATTTTGCATCATTTCTGGTGAGTGTACAGTGTAGTTTTCTATACTTTATGATTTGTGAATTTCTCTTGCTTTATTGCTTACCTCATGAGTGTTATAATTTTACAGTTCTCAGGACTTTGCATGGCAATTATTGTCAAAATTTTTTATTCACGATGTTACAGTTTTGTTATGCAGTCATATCATTTGAAGCTATGAACCATACTACTTATAAAAGTTTTTTGGCATGCCATTATAGGCATTGGCATTATTAGTATGTAAATAAAACATATCCTGAAGTTTTCTTTAAGCTTTGTGGAAGGGCATGTGAATAATAGCACAAGTGTTTGAAATTTTTTGAATATAACTTCTGCTATCTGCCCAGATATGCCAACTCCTTGACGCTGTTTGCCAATTTTTTAAAATTTTTTTCATTTGATAGTTTTAACCTTATGCAGGTGGTGTTATATGTGTGTGTATTCTCTTCTCTTTTATTCTAAGTATTCTTGCTGCTGATTTTGATACGCAGGTTTTCATTGTTCTCCATGTGGTTGCTCTTGTATATTATATTAAAGGGATTCTGTCTGCCAAAATGTTTAAAGTAGCTGTCACCCTCGTTGTATCCATTGGCCTGTAAGTCTCTCTTCTGTTTCTTCATTCTGTTGTGGATATTACAAAATTGAGATACTTGAGAAGGAATATAACTAAATGAATTGTCGTAAACCTGAATTTGTTATTAATTATGCTATTACTAACTGAAACAGTAAAACTGGTGCTCTTTGGGCTTGATGGTTTGATTTTCAAATGAGCACATATAATTGTAGTGTAGCAATATAAAGGAACACAACGCTGATCTCCATACTTCGGCCTTATTCCTTTTTTTCAGGGTAGTCTGCTGTGCTGTGGTAGCAGTTCTTGTAGCATTGGTAGCTTCCAGCCCAACAAAGGGTTGGAGTGGGCGGAGTTTAAGTCTGCTTGATCCGTGAGTACTTAGTATTATTTATTAATTTAAGCCATCCATTGAAAAAATGGAGTAGTGAACAAATAGAAGTTGTACTGAGGGGTATGAGTTGGTTTGAAACATTCTGAGTTATTTGTTACAGTTGTATTCTTCATTGTGCTTGATTGAGTTACAGATGGGAAAAAGCTACACGCTTCTCACTGTCTTTTTACGTTAGAGATGTCAGAAAACTGATTGCCTATAACCTATGTGGCTATTGTTACTTTCCTTAGTTGCTTAGAGTAATTACTCTGGTAGATGAGAGAACAATTTTCTGTATGGTTGGATTTCATAATTGGTATCTTAACATTTTTCTTTGTTTCCACTTCTATTTTCACTGCATTCTGACAGGACTTATGCTAGCAAGTACATACCGATTATTGCTAGTGTTAGTGAACATCAACCACCTACTTGGCCGTCTTACTTCATGGATATCAATGTTTTGGCATTCTTGGTTCCCGCTGGCATTATTGTAAGTTTCAAATTGTCAGCGCCAACATGGCTTCTCACCTAAACTCTATGCTTATAAATGTGTCATTTTGTTCTTTATCTGTTGGCAGGCATGCTTTCTGCCTTTATCTGATGCAAGCTCCTTTGTGGTCCTTTATATTGTGACATCTGTGTATTTTTCTGGAGTAATGGTGAGAAGAATATTTGGGCAGCTAATCTTACTACAGCTACTTTTAACTTTTCCCTCATATAATTCTCTGCCATCATTGTTTGAGCAAATATTACAGGTTCGCCTGATGCTTGTACTTGCTCCAGCAGCATGCATCATGTCTGGGATTGCTTTATCTCAAGCATTTGATGTTTGCACTCGATCAATCAAGTTTCAGCTGCCCGGGATATCAGGAAAGCCGGAAGTTGATGTAAGCATGTATTCTTCCCTGAATGCTGCTAGTTTTCCTTTCTTTTAAGTTGTATCTTTTAGTGATGTTATTTAGCTTCGGGACTAATATGCCATTACCTGGAATGTTTTGATCATTAAGGCAGGGGATACTAGTTCCAGTAGTGTTGTAGCAGAAAATAATGCAGCAAAGCCCAATAAAAGTGAAGAGACAATAAAGGAACGGCCCTCTAGAAAGAACAAGAAGAAGGAAAAGGAGCAGGTGGAAAGGGCTAATGCTGAAAAGACTTCCATTAAGTCCAAAATAGGGAAGAAGCTTTTGGTTTTACCTTTAGAGGCATCTGTGATTGCTCTTCTCTTACTCGTGTTTCTGGGTGCATTCTACGTGGTACTTAGACTTCTCTCTGTCTCATTATTGCAATATTTCAACAGTGTGCCTTCATTCTGGTAGTTTACATGTCATTTCCTTTTGAAGTGAAGCATGATATCCTGTTCATCTATTTCTTCTACATTTTTATTAGTTGGTGGGAGCAACCGCTGTTTCCCCCTCAAAAATGTTATTGATAAACAATGTACAATGTCATCAAGCTAATTTTGGACCTTTGCAAAGTACTCGTTGATGAATTATTGATTGCATTATGAATTCTTTTTTGTATCAGACAACCAAATAGTGCTAGTAATGAGGCGGTATTTACTTTTAAATGACCTGATAGGTTTTGAGACCTTGTTGACATAAGTTGGATTCAGTAGTTATATTAGAAATACGATTTACATGAAAATGTACATGTATATTCCTTCTTTTCTGGTTTGGGGAGGAAAGAGGGAGGTGGGCTTTTTATAAGGAATTGAATGCATGAAAACTGAAACAGATCAATGTGACTTTCATGAAAAGTTTGATCCTGTAGGAGTAGTCCCCATATTGGTTGCTGATGTCAACTTGGCATCATCCCTTAACAACTTGTGTGGCCCATCAGTTCCATGACGGAATTAGAAGTAATATTTAAGTATATTTATTACTTCTAATCTTTAGGTTCATTTCTGGTTTGATCTTTTCCTGATCAGGAGAAGCCACGTCAGTCACTGCTTTGATTTATCCCCTCTCTCTTTGTTTGATGGGTTATTCTCATTGGCTGGTGATAAAAGTTTCTGACTGTAAATGATCTTCCCCATGTAGGTTCATTGTGTCTGGGCAGCCGCAGAAGCTTATTCAGCACCATCTATAGTGTTAACGTCCCATTCACATGATGGTCTACATGTTTTTGATGATTTCAGAGAGGCCTATGCATGGTTGCGGCACAATACCGAGGTGGATGATAAAGTAAGTTTTCTACCAAGCTTTACTGGACTCTTTCTTGCCTTTTGAAGATTTTTTTCATTATGCATGCGCAATTCTGAGGTGGATGATAAACTGCTTTTTTTTTTTCTCTTTATTTTTCTCCTGATACATTAATCCAAACAGAATGGGTTTTGGCTAGAACTATAAATAGCACTATTTCTAATAAAAGAACATCAACAAAAGCTTGAACAGGATCTGATATTGTTACTTCTATTTTATAATGCTTGTCTGAAATATGTTTAAACGTTTGCTGTATTTCTTGAAGTATGAGGAGGGATTTAATGAATAATATGCATGTCTTGAGCATGTTATCTGCAGCAACTGATGGCCAATAGCTTCAGCACTTGGTTCATTGCCGCCCAATTTAGTGGCATTTATATTACTTGTTTTAGCATGATATTTCTAGTTTGATGGATTCAATCACCCATATTGTTGCTAAGTTTGTCTTGAAATAAAATTCAAATTTTAAATTGGGTTTTCGTTTTTTGGATAATTAGATGGCATCTTTCACCAAATGAAAATTTTAGGTTACACAATGACATTGATTGTTGCTTAAAACTTTTTGCAGGTTGCATCCTGGTGGGACTATGGATACCAAACAACTGCCATGGCTAATCGAACCGTCATTGTTGACAATAATACCTGGAACAACACTCATATTGCAACTGTTGGTACTGCCATGTCTTCCCCAGAAAAGGCGGGCCTGGGAAATATTTAATTCCTTGGATGTAAAATATGTTCTTGTTGTCTTCGGAGGTTAGTTTTTTCTTGTATGCTCAGATGTCAGACCTCAGGTCATATTAACTAAGGAATCTTATTCTAACGTGCAACTTTACTTGTTAGGTCTTGTTGGCTACCCCAGTGATGACATCAATAAGTTCTTGTGGATGGTCCGTATTGGAGGAGGTGTCTTTCCTCATATCAAAGAACCTGATTATCTGGTGGGCTCCCGGTCCTAGCAATGCTAATAAATGAATTGTGTTTTTTGGCTTTAGTTTATGATACAGTTGCCATGGTTCTGCATTAGAGATACATAATATATGTTCTTTTGGGCTAAAATTTTGGTCTGGAACTATTTATTTTGTTTATCAATGTCAATAACTATTTTGTACATTCTCATCCTGTCTATAGAGAGATGGTCAGTATCGGATTGATTCTCAGGCTACTCCAACCATGCTAAATTGTCTCATGTACAAACTTTCATATTACAGGTCTGCCTTTGCTTGGAACTAGTAAAAATGTAAAATTACATTGATTGGATTTTGCTGTTGGAGTAATTATTTCATACTGCTCAATCTGCAGGTTTGTGGATACCGATGGTAAAGCCTTTGATAGAGTGAGGCGGACAGAAATTGGGAAGAAATATTTCAAATTAACACATTTTGAGGAGGTTAGATTATCTTATTTTCGTTTTATATATTCATATGATTTTTTGTTAGGCCTATTATGATTTATCTAAGAGTTGATCATCAATTGTTGTAGAAAGCACTTGTACAATTGATTGCAACTTCTGGAGGGAACAATTAAAACAATGCTAAAACGTTTTGTATATAATGATGCCGAAATGAGTCACATGTTTCTGGAATCCAGATTTAGATTCCACATAACATCATGACAACACATGCGGCCCCTTTGCCTGAATTCACGCAACCTTTTATGGGATAATTTGGATTTTGGGGGGTGGTGGCTGTCTATGGTCACCTTTGTAATCTGCTCATATTCATGGCAACATGTACTTAAAATATACCACTCAAGATTTTGATATTAAACTAGTCTCAAGTGCCAATCTGTTTTCAGATCATTGCTTTTCATTTTAAGGGCATCGGTCATTGATAAATAATCTCTATTAGATCATGAGCTTTTTTTATTAATTCTCTATCTTCTTGTCAATTTAGGTATTCACAACTCACCACTGGATGGTTCGGATATACAAATTGAAACCTCCAAGGAACAGAGTTCGTGGAAAAACCAAGAAATCAAAGTCGGTATGCATAACTGAACAACCTTTTGCTGTATTTTGTACTGTGTAGCTAGCTAACGAATTGTCCAAACATAATCTCTTTGTAATTATCTTGTTTGAGCTTTTCTGTTAGCTCAGCCTATGCTACTTTAACTGGTTTTACACCTTTTATCTTTGGCAGAAAACCAGTACGACATCCAGGTCAAGAAAAAGCGGAGCACAAAAGAAGAATCCATGGCACTAGGAAATATTTTCTATTGGACAAATATTCTAGATTACTCATCTCTATTTCAAATATAACTGTACTCGAGCCTTTTGAGAGGCATCACAGAGGTGTAGCTCGTTATTTCCTCTACAGAAATCAAAATGATCAATCAAAAGATTTTGCAAACGTTTTCTGCCATCTTTGTAATATGTACCACTTTATAATTTTAGCGTATGCCATTTTTGGGAAGAAACAATTGCTAGTCTCGAATTAGTTAGTATTGCAGAGTACCAATGGCTACAGCGAATGTGATTTTAAATTATAATACAAGCATAGCTTATCTTTGACATGCATACATGATAGCTAATCATTGACATGCATGACATTATCACCACAATTGCTTGCCTCGTACAAATTTTAGCTATAAGTCAAGTTGGTGTTAATGATCACGTTCAAGCTGCAAATAAAAGACTACCCCAATCTGGTGCTATGGGGATACAACAGATTTGTTTTGGAGCCTCAAATTGGCACTGTATGTGATTTGTTTGTATTTTGGGAAAGACAACTACAGGACCTCGCGATCATTTGACTTGAGGCTTATTTTTATAATTTTATTATATCTACCCAAATTATATTATGTTTATGCTTAAGGGTTTTTCTTCGGATGGTATCGAAACATACATGCATATCGTGTATAAAGTTTGGAGGAAGTTGTGTAATTGAAGTTTGAAGTAGAAGAAATTTTTGCAATGGAAATGACGAAAAAAGAATCCAGTATGCAGGACCAAATGGTCTGCATGATGGGTGTAGGTGTTACTGTTTGCTGAGCCTGAGAGTGAGCGTGTTGCCAGTGAGACAAAATGGTCCAGAATGGGGCTCAAGGTACACAATCTATTGGACCACTAACAAAAGACTACCGAATGTGCGGGACCCATTGGAGACGAACAAAAACTAGTAAGCTCGTCCTGAGATCTGTTTAAGAGCTTCTCTTGCTAGTTGATGCTAGGTAGATCTCAATCCTCGCAAATCAGAGGAAAAAGGGAAATAAAACTGAGATATTAATTATTTGAAACAGAACAATCAAAATGTGGGTTGCTTTGATGAGTTTATTTGAGTTTGATGGGGTTGATGTGTCCAAGTGTTCAATTGAAAAATATATATTTAAAGGGTTAAGGAGTGGACAGAATAAGACGGGGGTATGTTAAACCATTTAAATTGCTTATGGGTAAATAAAGTCTGTTAATTGTTAAGGAAAGTTGAAAGGTGCCTTTATTTTTTTGGGCATTTTTTAAAGTTTTCCTGTATCCTTATCCATCTATTGATCATAATAATTGTGGATCATAAACCAGAACTCAACTTATCCCTTTAAAGAAAAGAAGGTTTAATGTTCAGTTTCAAATATGAGTTAGCATGTTACCATCCAAATCGGACCTACAAAATGATTTCTACAGCTATCAAATAAGACAATGTTGACAGTTGACCTGCCATTAAATTTTGAACTGCATTTGTCAGCTTCAAGTTCAACAACAAGCTACACAAAATTATGGCTTTATATACCTTGTAATCATGGTACAAAACAGACTCCACCAAGTATTAAACAACAAACTACCAGTTATAAAGAACATATCTACAAATAACTTCACAACTACAAAGCCTATGTATCTCTGCAGTACATCATTTTCCCATGGACCAAAAAGCAGATCAGGAAAGAAAGTTACGAGCAAAACGACCAAGAACCTCACATTGTCTGCCAAAAATTGTAAATGTTGTTATTAGATAGAACACTGGTCCTCGAGATACCAATTAATCATTCACTTTCACTATATGTCTAACAACCAATGCGCCACACCATTTTTCAAGAAATACAAAAACCATACTCTCACAGCTCCTCTTAACCAAGGACCATGTCCATGATCTTATTAGTAACTGGTGAAAGGCGTCCAACGAAAAGAATCCAACCAATAAAATTACTATACAAGAGCTATATTTGTCTAGAAGCTTGACGTCAAACGAAAAGACCCCCACCAAAAGCATACTGCAGAAGCTTTTGATTTATGGACCACAATGTAATAAATACTGGCAAAGCAAAGTCAAAAATTGCCTTCTAGCAATTTTTCACCTAAAGGTTGAATCATTTGAGTCATTATTTTTACACCCCCCACCTCACAATTTCTTGGGCAAGTTGTAAGTCTTCTTCAGGAATTTTGCAGCTGTCTCATCACTCCGATAACACAAAACTCGCAGAATGGTGTTCGGTTCAGTGGCATTCCATTGCCCTGAAGTTGGAGGTAATCGAAGCCTAGATTTAGCAAAAGCGCCACAACTTTCTAGCGTCAAATGTTTGAACTGCTCTATTAAACTCTCACTATCACTGTGATATAATGGTAGGACATTTTTAACTGAGGGTGAAAATTTATCTATCAAGTCAGCTGGCAAGCCATCCCCATTGGACCAAAAAAGGTCCATAAGAAACTTGAAATCTTCCTCTATTATTTCAGAATCTTGACAAGTGAATGCTCGAGAAGGGCCTCCAGCAAGCAAAACCAATAGGAACCCATCAAAAGAAGCTTTCATAATGTCAGTAATAACACGCGTCCTGACTCTATCATGCACTGTTGATGATATAATTTCCAGATAGCGCTCAAGCTCCTGAAGAAAGGGTTCGATCCTAGTAGATGAAACTTCCCCTACATACAAGCCATCCCAAAGAACATGACTTAGTTCCTGGAAGATGACCTTGTATGCTGTTGCCTCACAGAGTTGTTGAATCCCTTCGACACAAGCAGCAAGTGAAAGCTTAAATCTTTTCCTAGTCCCATCTGCAACAGCATCCACGTAAGCGGATTCAGAATTCCTCAATTGGTTGATTGTCCTCTTCTCCAAGACTTCCAACTGCGTGCGAACGTGCTGGAAGGTATTAATGCGACAACATAGTTGGGGTGTTCCAAAGGAGTTATCCCCATTCATGGTCCCGACCTGGGATTTCCTCTTCTGTGATATTTGCAACTTTTCCTTCCTTTTAAACACACCAAATTTTGATCCTGTTGTGCACCTAGTCAGAGCAGGCATAGCAGGAACAAAAGTATTCCGGCTTCCTGCATATGATGAAAGAATTTGCAGTTATTATGGAGATTGACTACTAAAATAATACACAGGTTATGCACAATACATACCACAGCCGGATTTCGCTTTCAATATGTATTGCTGAAGACAACTGTCAAGACCAGTCATCAATTCAGGAAGCAAGCCTGAATGCAATGGTATTGGCAACAAGAAGAATGCATCCAAAGTCTCATCTACAGTTCGAAGAACTTCAACAGCTGAAGGAGCAATGCACTCTTTATTTGCACGCTGGATTCCAAACCTACAAAAATGTGGTTGACCGGGTTGATATTATGGAGGGACACAAGATAGCAATTGATAACTTCTAAACCAAGAACTCACCAACTATTTGTCATGGATTACTAAACATACAAACACTTACTATTTCATAACTATACGTTAGTAACCGACAAAAACCTAAAAGCCTAAACTATTTAGAAATAATCCAACAATAGTATTTAAGCACTCTTATGTTTCCAACACACCCTCTTACATACAAAACCAACAGGCTTTCCATGTAACTCAATCCCGAATACAAACGCAACAAATTTAAAGGTAAAAAAGGAGGAAGAAAGGGCCGTAATTAGACCAACAGCAATGAGCTTTATACCAGTCTAGTCTAATATTTAAAAATTTACATCCTTGTCCACTGCCTATAATATAAGAATAAACAAATTCACTCACTTAAAAAAATTAACACTACATGTATGATTGATTAGTATTTTTTTAAGAGAAACAGTAAAAAAAATCTATTGCTTTAGCCAACTTTTGGTGCCAGAAAAATTGCAATAGCAGACAACAATTTTGATGATATTAAAAAGTGAAAATCCATTTGAAGTTAAGTGCAAGACTCAAGTCACTGAGAGTCAGATTCTGTCCCAATCCCAGATCATAGTGATCCTAATTAAATCTGTGAGCAGATCAACAGGAACAAGACCTGATCGAGATCTCAAACAAATTCAGTTGACCATTTCATTCCGTTAATTCTGAACTAGTTATCAAAAGCATCCCTGCCATAACATACCTCTTGTTGCAGATTCCTTTGAACCCACTCCTTCAATCTGTCCACTCTAACATTAATCCATGACTTTACCAGATTGGCAATTACAGCTTCAGCCTCATAAGGGGGCATCTCCCGTATTATTGACTTCCCACCATCCTCACTAGTCTGCTGCATCTTCAACTGCAATTTGCACAAGATCTTTCTCCAATTTATCAGCAGCTCTCAGCACTTGTATAGCGTCAGGTGCCAACTCGGTAACACCAGAAACAAATTGCTTCAGCTCATTCCCATAGCAAGAATGAAGGGTGGCTACAGCTACACCTGCTGCAAGAGGGTGCCATCTCTTCAGTATTGGACTAAACATCGCTTTTTCGTCAAAAGCCAGTTCAGTAATATCCTGGGCAAGAACAGAAAGGAAAGGAAGTTGATGTTGCCCCTTCATCGACAAACGCTTGCTAGATTTTATCTTTTCCAATTTCTGCCATTACACAAATCAAACAGAACCTTGATCACATTTTTCAAAGCAAAATAATAAGTAATGTTAACCAAAATTAGTGAATACAATTTAAGACGGAAACTTACCCGAGCAAAAGCAGCACGGAGGGAAGATCTTATGTACGTGTCAACTCTATCACGAGCCATATCAACGTCTTTTCTCCTTCTATGATACTCTTGAGAGATATCTTCTACCAGTATTTTAGCTGATAAAACCCCAAGAGAAACAACACTTTGCATCAAATCAGTAGAATCACTGTCGAATATATCATGGTAAGAAAGCAGCCTTTTTTCTGCCCAACCCAATATTGTACTTAACACAGAGCTTACGATCTTGCAATAATCCACATCCTTGGTGGCCTTTACATCCTTTTCAACTTCCACTAACAGATTATTGGCGGCAAACAATAGGTCACTTGCAACTTGGCCAGTCGTCACATAACGGTGAAATAGAACCCACAAGAAACAAAGATTATGCAGCATCTGACTAATTCCAAGGACCGGCCACGTCTTCTTTACGAGTTCTAGAACCTCATCAACCTCCTCGATAACAGACGTTTCTTCATTAACGTCAAAACAAGCGTCTAAAAGCATTTGGTAAATTCTTAGATTCAGCGGAAATCCATCCGCCCAGTGGCAAGTCTCGGAAACAGACCCATCAAACGACCTACAAGCAAGAGACATAACAACACTCCTGAGAAGTTGCAGTGATTCATTATTCTTTCCAGCTTCCAAGGGCTTTTCCAATGCCCCGCGAATCAATTGCCGAAGCCTCTGTGGAGCAGTGCTGGTCTTATCCAACGGCAGATGAGGATACAAAAGGAGTCCAGCTTCGAGAACCTTAAAATATCTCCTCTTCCAAGCTTCATATTCTTGCAAGTTGGGAAAATCAGCAGACCTGAGCTGCTGCAACAGCTCCAGCGGCAAAACCATCGATTCTATACGTTTTCCCAGCTGATAGTTAAAAACACCCAATTCCACTAGTTTAACATAATGTTCATGTGTCTTATAAAGAAAAACGATCTCATTATCTTAATTCAAACAACTCTCCTTCCAATTTAGCTGATACAATAATTATAATATAAATGAAATTGAAAGAGAAAACGATAGAAAAGACGTGAGAGTTGAGAGTCACCTGACCAGCAGCGACCCTGAGTAAAGCTCTCCTGATCCTGGAATCGGTCTGCTCCGAGACGCGCATCTGAACTCTGATCAACTCACCAACCGTAACGGCTCGTTTCTCACTCGCCGAATTTTCTCTTCTCTTCCTCATCGATTTCATCCCCAGCGCTTTCTTCACTTTGCTGGCCGCATTCGCAGTCAACGATCGCTGCAGCGACGGCGCCGGCGCCGCGGAGGGAGGCGGGGCGCGGTCGGCCGCCCTCTCAGACTGGGGGATGTATGTCAAGGGTCTTCCACCGGAGCTCCTGCAGGCTCCGACGAGGATCTCGTAGGCAGTCTGACGGAGGTCGGAGTCGGTCAAGCTGAGAGGCGGCTCCGAGAACGGAGAGGTCAGGTCTTCGATACCGCAAACGGGCATGTTGTTGTTGGCGGTGGTGGTGGTGGTGGTGGTGTTGGTGTGTCTCTTGGAATCAGTGAAGCCTTTTTCCCTGAAGAAATGAGACATCTTAGTTATCTTGTTTTGATTAAAACAAAAAAGTGAAGCTTCCTGTGAATCGTTTGAGGGGTGGAGGTCGCTTTTCAGAATTCTACTATTCTTTCTAGTCTACGCTTTGCTTGACTTTAAAGGAAGAGATAGATAGAAGACTTTCCACAAAGACACAATTTTAGAGACTAGTCATTATATCTCCTTGCTTATAATCATGACAAGCACTGCACACACACACACACACCCAGAGAGCAAGAGAAGGTTGAAAGTGAACAACTAGGGGGTTTCGTTGGTTTGGTGAGATCAGGAGTGTTTGAGTAAACACATACAACAATAACAGCACAATTCAATTACTAGGTGTATGTATATTCGGTTCGGTTTGGTTTGTTTTTGAAATAACATATGATACTGACTACTGAGACTATATCTAGTTTGGTCTGAAACTCTGTCAAGGCACGTGTCATATTACCAGGTCACTTGTGGGAATTGGGCAATTTATTTTTGTTTTATTAGATTTTCTCGTTCTGATTCCCTTTTTTTTTTTTTTTTTTTTTTTCCTTTTTTCGCTTTTGTCCTGGAAAAGCTTGTTTGGATTGTATTTCACTATAAAATTATTGATTTTCAATTTTTTTCATTACTTAATCTATTTAAATCTCATGGACTATGTTTTAAAAAAATAATAATCATTTTATCAATATCAAGAGATTTACTTTATAAATGATATAAATATTATTTGATAGACGATCAAATAAAAAATTGTTCACCAATACTTTCATGTATTTTCATTTAATGTTTTTAAGTTTTTTTTTTATTTTTAATTAAATTTAAAAAATTAGAATTAAATAGTTATTAACATGCTAAAATAATTATCTAACAAACCCTTTAAAAATAGCATTTTTAATGTTTTCATGGATTTTGAAAAAATTACATGTCATGGAAGATGAATAGACATTAAATTAAAATAAACATCTCTAATGCAATTATCACTCATCAATGTTAAGCTGAGGTGGCAAATATATACACATATATATATATATATATTGTTAACATGACCATCTATTTTCAAATAGTATGTTAGATAATCATATCAATAAATCAATAATTATTTAATTCTAATTTTCAAATTTAATTAAAAGTCCAAAAAAAAAACATAAAATCATTAAATGAACAATATTAAAACATTAAATGAAAATATATCGAGACATTAAATGAAAATGCATAGAAGTATTTGAGAACAAATTTTTAATTTGATTATATATAAATTGATATTTATGTCATATACGAAGCAAATCTCTTGATGTTAATGACATAATATTTAAAAAAATAATAATAATAATCCTTAAGAGCATTGGAGATGCTCAGATAAATAGTCGGGTTGTTGACAATGTCTCTTTTTTTTTTTTTGTCACCTTAACTTAACATTGATGAGTGATAATTGCATCAATAAATTTACTTTAATTCAATATCTATTTATCCTATATGACGTATAATTTATTCAAAATCTATGAAAACATTATAGATACTCTTATATTAAACTTATTACATTATGGCATACTTGGTTTCTTTTTCCATGAAAGGATGTAATATTTAGTTTTTGTAAATATGACATGCTTTTGGAACAAACTATATTGTAATTAAAAATATATTTTATCAAATATATATATGTGTGTATATATATATATCATAATAGTAATTTGAAATATCGTTACTAAAAATAAAAGTATTTTATATATACACATCATCTCTTTGTATAAGTTATTGTGTATATTTTCATCATCCAAAAGATTGAGGATTCAATTCCCATTAATTATATTTTGCTACTTGTGTGGATAGTTTTATTTCAATTGACCTAATCTTACCATTTATACGAGTAGTTTATCTCAATGGACCTTTGACCTCTTGTTGAGGTAGGATCTTCTTTTAATGTTTTTCTTTTTTTCCCTAGACTTTTTAGAATGGGTATTCAATTTTAAGATTTCAAATTGGCATATTCAATTTTCTCTCTCTCGTATATTATTTAAACTCCAACTTATTTGATAAAAAATAAAGTTAAAAAACTAAGGTTATAAGAGGATTCCAACTCCATATGCCTAGTTTTAAAAAAATTAAAGTGCGTAATTTTACCTCAACTTACCGTAGATCTCTTATTTGATGTTAGATTTAAAAAATGATTCAACCATCTTATTAATTGAATAACCTTACCCCATCAATTATAATTATTGGATTGACTTTAATAATTACCCTTAAATCAATCTAATAGATGCAATTTATTGGTAAGATTATCAAATATGTAAAATAGAACCCATAAAAAAATAAAAGAATTCGAATAAATGTGAAACAAGACCTAATTGATTTATCTGAACTATAATTTATTTTTCGAAATATAATTTATTTTAATATAAACTTTTTTAAGAATACGGTTGAGTGAACCTCTTTTTTCCCTTTACTTTATATATTATCTTGAGCGGCAATTACATAGGAATTTGGAAGAGAAAACGGTGTGATCTTCTTGCATAAAACGCGTGTGTATCATACTTGATTATGATCATGCAATTTGAAGTTTGTGAGTAAAATGGCCACTGACTTGTTATTAGTTGCCCCAACTTATTGGTCCAATTCTAAGTTATTTTATGAGACCCTCTATATCCAACTTAACACTCTTCGCTGTCTCCACTCCAGAAAAGTTATTAATTTATCCCCATATACTACTTTATATGCAGAGTCTCCAGTGCTATGCTCTTTTGGCAGCATAGAGCCTTTGTCCCACCTTCAGGGATTTTATAACAAGAATAGGCTCATCTGTATAAAATTAGTACAGGAATGACTCAGTTGTCTTTTAATAAGTTCAAAATTAAATTTGTAATCGTTATTTATCTGATCTGGGAATTGACATTTGTAGATAGGCTATTAAAAAGAACAAAACTCCTGCAAATGTTAATATTGCCGCATTGTACTTTTTTCATTTGGCAATTTTAATAGCTTATCATTCAATGCAGGTTCGTTAGATCATTTTTTAATATCTCGTGGTTATATAGTTTGTGCTATAAATTAAAATCTGTTGTCAAATTGACAACTCATGCAGGGTTGGTGAGCTCAGGTGCCGTTGATTGCGCGTCCTAAATAGTGCCGGTCCGTTGACTAGTGGGGGGTTTTTCTCCGCCAAGTGCAGGCACAGGGGCACCAGACTTGCTCAAACTCTTTGAAGTTGAACGTAACGTCACGAAAATGTCAAACATGAACTTGTCAATGGCGTCTACATACCACACATGCGCGTTTTCGACGTCATGCACAAAATGAATAAAAGTAGTTTGTTTCTTACGTACTGTGTTAGTAATCTTAGATAAGGAATGAAACCAGAATTATAAGTAAGCATGAACTAAAATAAATTTTTTAAATCAACTTTAATGATATAAAAACATTTTATAAATTAAAAAATATTACTTAGAGAATATACAATAAGTTTTATTTCTCAAAATTTATATTATAAATAAATATATAAAAAAAAATTAAAGAATACATAAATATGGAGGGTACTTTTCGCTTATCATAAAAATTGGTGCATTTATTGATTTTTGGATAATGTCGTAGATCATAATTAATCGAAGGAATAAAGGTTACAGAACTTGAATTTGGAACTCAAAACTTGCTAATTCAAATATGCTTTAATACTATGTCAGCGTTCACTAGAACTGATTAGATAAAACATTAGCAAATATATACATAATCTCTAAATTGTATGTCTTCTAGGTAAAACTCGTTTTCAAGTAAGATATAAAATCTACATCCAAAAATAACAAAAAAAAAAAAAAACGTAAGATATAAAATCTAATGATTAGGAAGATCGAGCATCAAAAGGCAAACTGCGGGCAATGATAGCGCATCTAACAGATAACAACACATTATGGAAGAAGAGAGAGATGCTAGTTATCTATTAATTTAAGCAGGTACTATAAAGGCTGGAAGGTGAACTGGCTTTAATATTCAACAGTATTATACCAAATCACCTGATTTTATGAATGTTATAATGGAGTAAGCATGTGAAAGGTGGGATGTTATTTTCAAACTTCACAAAGATCTTTCGATTAAAGCTTTAGGCTTTGCTAAAATGTGAAATGTGGGCTCCTGCCATGTAAAATGTGTAAATCACTTAATTTGGTCCAAATTGTAGCAATCCCATCTAAAACTCCTTTTTTTTTTTTAATACAGATTTAATGATATATAATTTGAATTCATAATTCCATATTGATGACTATAAATAATAACACTATAATCGTTTTTATGCATGCACTCCTGAAACATTAATGAAATGCGGAACTAATGAAAGTAATAATTTTTATTTTAATCTCTTCACACTAAATATAGGTTAGACAACTATCAAAATCTAACAAAGATAGAAATTTATTGCACAATCCAAAATACTACTTTCAAAGACGAAAGAGATCTATTTATATTAAATAGAAAAATTATCCTTATTTTTTGATGAGCCAGTGCTCTAAACGTGCCCCTTGCTTTGTTAGAAAGTTGGATAGGTGGTTGGTGCCATCGCACTTTTTTCTAGCAATAAAATTTAAAACTGTATGCTTTCCCCCCAGTTGATCAGACTTGGCCATCTTAGGTGGTGTGACCTGCTCAACTTAAGTTTACTTAACCTAGTAAGATGTTGACAGTTTATTACTTCCTCAGTGAAGAAACAGTTAGGACTGGACTCATGGCCTGATGCCGGGCGCCACAACACTAGATCCATATAACAGAAAACTGTCATTCAAAAATTCAAGTCCAGCTGTACATTACAAGAAATGAAAGCAAAACACAAGCTCCGCCAAGCCATCGATTCACTCTACTCAACTGGGCGAGCCACCACTGAAGAAGCATACACTCGCCTTGTGCTCGAATGTGCTCAAGCCAACGACGTTGAACAAGCCAAGAGATTGCAATCCCACATGGACCTCCACTCCTACGGACCCTCCAACACGTTCCTCCACAATCGTCTACTTCACCTGTATGCGAAATCTGGAAAACTATCTTATGCTCGTAACCTGTTCGATGAAATGCCCAAGAGAGACATCTTTTCTTGGAACGCTATGCTCTCCGTGCTATCCAGATCTGGGTCTGTTAAGGATTTGAGGGCAGTGTTTAATCGAATGCCGTTTCGTGATTCTGTTTCTTATAATACAGCGATTGCGGGTTTTGCAAGTAATGGTTTTTCTAATGAGGCATTGGCGGTTTTTTTGAGAATGAGGGAAGATGGATTTGAGCCTACGGATTATACTATCGTGAGCGGGTTGAATGCATGTTCACAGTTGTTGGATTTGAGGTGCGGGAAGCAGGTTCATGGGAGGATTGTTGTTGGTAATTTAGGAGGCAATGTTTTCATTTGGAATGCTTTGACTGATTTGTATGCAAAGTGTGGAGAGATTGTTAAGGCAAGGTGGTTGTTTGATCGAATGAATAATAAGAGTGTGGTCTCATGGAATTTGATGATTTCTGGGTATCTGAAAAATGGGCAGCCTCAGAAATGTATCGAGTTGTTTTGTGAAATGCAGGTTTTTGGCTTGAGGCCTGATCAGGTTACAGTTTCGAACGTTATTGGTGCTTACTTTCAAAGTGGGTGTATAGATGAGGCGGGTAGGCTGTTTTGTTTGATTAAAGAAAAGGATAAGGTTTGTTGGACAACGATGATTGTTGGTTATGCACGACATGGAAAGGAAGAGGATGCCTTAATGTTATTCAGTGAAATGCTATTAGAAGATGTTAGGCCTGATAGTTTTACTATTTCAAGTGTGATTAGTTCCTGTGCTAAATTAGCATCTCTCTATCATGGTCAGGTTGTTCATGGAAAAGCGATTCTTTTGGGAGTTGATGATGATTTGCTTGTCTCTAGCGCTGTAATTGACATGTATTGTAAATGTGGAGTTACAGATGATGCTTGGATTGTATTCACTATGATGCCAGCAAAGAACACGGTTACCTGGAATGCCATGATCAATGGCTATGCACAAAATGGACAGGATTTAGAGGCCTTGGCTTTGTATGAAAGTATGTTGCAAGAAAACTTAAAACCAGATAGTTTCACCTTTGTAGCTGTTCTATCTGCTTGTGTCCATGCTGCTTTGTTTGAACAGGGACTGAGATATTTTGATTCAATCAGTGAAATACATGGATTGACACCCTCTCTGGATCATTATGCTTGTCTGATTAACCTCCTTGGTCGTTCTGGTTACATGGATAAAGCAGTGGATCTGATTAGAAGTATGCCTCACGAACCAAATTCCCTAATTTGGTCCACGCTTTTATTCGTCTGTGCAATGAAGGGTGACATCAAGCATGGAGAGATGGCAGCAAGGTGTCTGTTTGAATTAGATCCACTCAATGCCAGTCCTTACATCATGCTTTCCAACATGTATGCTGCTTGTGGGAAATGGAAAGATGTGGCATTGTTGAGGTCTCTCATGAAAAGCAAAAATGTTAAGAAATTTGCTGCTTACAGTTGGATTGACATAGACAACAAGGTCCATAAGTTTGTGTCCGAGGATCGAAGTCATCCAGAAACAGAAATTATATATAAAGAACTAAGCAAACTGATCACAAAGCTGCAGAAAGCTGGCTTTACTTCTGATGCAAAATATGTTCTACATGATGTGAGGGAGGAAGAAAAATTTGAATCTATTTGCTACCACAGTGAGAAACTTGCTCTGGCATTTGGTTTGATCAAAAGACCCCAAGGAGGAACACCCATAAGAATTATGAAGAACATTCGTGTTTGTGGTGACTGCCATGTGTTTATGAAGTTTGTGTCTAAAATTATGGAACGGCCTATAATCTTGAGAGATTCAAATAGATTTCATCATTTTGTAGGAGGGAAGTGCTCCTGCAAGGATTATTGGTAAAAAATTAAGGCAAATGCATAGATTCTTGTTAATTAAAGTTTGAATAGTAAAACTTCTTCGGCCAGGATGAATGATAGGAACCTTCTTCACCAGGGGCCGATTGTAAGCATAAGCAAGCCTGTTCTCTATGGAAAATTCCTAGGAAACTGTCATTTTTTTTTTTTGTGGGAACAACTGAAGAAGAATAGCAGGGAATATAGGACTGCTACAGTGAGAGAAACTCAAATGCAAATATTTATAAGAGGAAATAATGTGAGAGTACTGTGATTTTTTTCCTGGAGATCTGATAAGGTTATCTACTGCCAAAAGAAAGCTGAGAAATGTTACGAGTAAACTGGTCAACCAAGCAAACATTTTCCAAAAATTTGTTGATTATTTATTATTTGTATTACTCAATGAGGTAGTGAATCGAACGGTTTTGATAACTGCTATAAGGTCATTCCAGATTCTTTCAATATAGCACACATGTAGCTGGTTTTTTTTTTTCTGTTCTGCCATAGCACCATAGGGAGAAAAATTGTGGGCGGTTAGTGAATATGATGAGAAGGAAGTGGCACATACAGCATATTTATTGTATAGAGTATTGAACTCTCAAAAATACGCCTTGTTAAGCTGGCCATACATGTACTTGGTGCCATGCCTTAGCTTCTGTTCTGTCCGGAGTACATACCGTTGTGATCATTCTAACAATTAATTTACTAGTTTCTATGCTAATTTCCTTATCTATCAGGAGAGCATCGGATTCTTATAAATCTTCTCTAGTCTCTGATTGTAAATCGTTTATTAGTATATGTGTTACTGCTAAACTTTTACAAACAGCAGTACCATCTCAAGCGAAAACTGATTTGTTATGAGGAACAAAAAAAGAGGTAATATATACTTAGTTACTCCAAAAGCTGAGAAGAAGTGCAAGCATATTATTCTGTAAGTTAGCTTACTCTTCTAACACCATCTATTGCACCTTTTATTTGTATAATACAATAGCTGCAACTGTCTATGATTAAATGGATTGCTGTAACAAGATAATTGTTCCAGGCCAGGAACAATGAATTTACAATTATCATGTTAAACATAATTACAATCTTTGGACTATTACATTTTCCACCTTAACCTGTTCTTCTTCCATGAAACTGATCTATATTGGAATGTAGCTACTACAACTCCTATTGCTTCATAATTTTAAATGAACTGTCATTTTTTTGAAATTGTACAATTTTATCATGCACAAAAGTTGTGCAATTTAGAATCGGGTTGGATGCATTTTGCGGCACTTAGTAGGCATAGTGAGTGATACTAATCGGTGCTTCTAACAAAGTGTGACCAAGATGGGCTAATGTAGGCCTACTACAAACCTTATTAATAGTACAAGCCTACACACGTTGAGGCCCAAACCAGCAAAATCCAGAAGCATGAAAACGTGTTGTGTCTGTTGTATGGTCCCCGATGGAGGTGCAGGCATGATCCTCTTATTCATCAGCATGTGAAGCAATTAAAATATTAACCAGTGTCGGGAGAAGTACTGTGTGAAGCTTTAATTTCTCTCTGATGCATTCCCGTTTCATGTTGGGTGCATTTTTTCCAATTGTAATTTAATGGAACGATACCCAAAATAATATGGATAGACCTGAAGTTGGTTTTTGGGGTTCAGATCATTCAAGTATTTCTTGTTTACAGAACAAGTTTCCTATAAACATTTTAATATTGTTTGTTTGTTTTTTTTCTTGTTTGGGTTGTGGCCATCTGCGTAACTTAGTGATAACCACACCTCTTGACAGGAGGTCCAGAGTTTAATTCGCCGCTCCCCTAATTTCAAAAGAAAAAAGAGATTATTTTTCTGTATATATTTAAATAAAAATAAGTAAAAGAACAAATTTTGAGTTTAATTTTAATTTTGAAGATGAACAAATTTTGAGTTTAATTTTAATTTTGAAGATGAACTTCGCTTACCCAAAGGCATATAAACGTTCGCTTAGTAGTGTGCACTTCTCTTTTTCCTTTTTATATTTGTAGTGAAAAGTTTAAGTTCTATCGTATTCAAATTATATACATAGTATTTGATTTTCACTAGTTCTAGCAATTTTCAAACGCATTTTAGTGTAAATGGAAAAAAAAAAAATTTAAAAAAAATTATATCAAAATAGGGGTTTAATTATTGTACTGGTCGGGTAACTTTACTCATTAATAATAATCTTTAAACTGATTGTAAGAATGGTTATTGAAGAATTTTAAAAGATTGTTATTGATGAGTAAAATTATCCAACTAATAAGATAGTTAAACGCTTTAAAAATAGCATGGTGTGCAAAGTTCCATAAAACAGTTATTAGAAGTAGTATTTTTTTTTTATTGAAATGGTTATTAGAAGTAGCATTGTAGAGATCAGTTTTCTCTCCTTCTGCCGGAGGGGTTAGCGGTTTGAGGTTTGGTTTTTGGGTTTAATTATCAACAGTATTTCTGAGGTTTGAGCCACACGGCCCAGTGGCAAATCCATCCACATAACGTGATAGTTTCCTGGACCCCATTATTGATTCTTCTCTGCCAGCTAACATTAACATTCAGCCGTACAACGGGCTGCGATTCAGAATCGATACAATCTTCAGCGGATCCTTCTTCTGGTGCTCCGGTGTCCTCTTGTTTGTTCATATTCGACTCCATTTAATGGTATTCTTACCTAACTTATCTTGTCTTCCCCTCCTTTTTATATGCAAAATGCTCCAATTGTAAATTATGATATTGCCGCATCTCACTTGAAAACCATACTTTTAACCTCCTTTAAAAAGTTCTTTCATTTCAAGGCATCCGCTAAATCCTTTTTATTTTTTATGAACAAAAAAAAAAAAAACAAAATAGAACTTGAAATTCCTATAATATGTGACACGTTATATATTATTTATGAAAAATTCTAGTCTTAACGTATTTTTATATTACAATTAATGTTCTTTAGGAGAAAGATTGTGATGGACTTTGGTGAAACTTTTTATATAGTTTTTATTAATTACTTCAATTTGGTTGAATAATATTTTTGAGAAATATAATTCATTTCTATCTAATTCACGAAAATAGTATTTTAAAAGAACTCAACAAAATTTACTTAAAAATACAACACAATTTGATAGATTGAGAATATAATTACATTTCCATCGGTTAAAAAATCAAAAAAAAAAAAAAAAATCTTCATTCAAATGATTGAATGCTGTACACAAAAATTCAAAAGCACAATTATATATGTGCTTTTGAGAATCAAAAGCACAATTATAATACCCGAAAAAAAAAACCATGAAAGTTGAGAGATCGCAAATCTTTAGTTTAGTAAACGATAACTAATACAAAAAATGAGATTCTGATATCGAAACATCGATTGTCGACACAATCTTTCTATCATCAGAAAAGAACACATCATTACTTTCTAAGGAAGAGAGTCGATTAACTTTTGTTGAATAACAATACCATAGAGGGCACGTTTTTGAGTTTCTAACATTGACAAAACGAAGTCACTGCACGTGTGGGGGAGGGTGGTGTTACGTTACAACAACGAACAAGATCTTGTTGCCCGAGGCTCAGCCGACGCCGCACATCTAATTGGCCCCAACGCTGTTCCCACCGGAACATCAGTACACCGCCCCACTTTTTGCCACCACACTCTGTAGCTGTACTGTGATACTGTCTCTCCCATTGGTCAAATCTTTTGACCATTCGATCACTTTCGATGTGACAAGTACATGATAATCTGACGACCCTGATGATATCATCCCTAGGTCGGCAGAAAACTGTTGGAGTATCCGGGGGACCCACCAGGTTTCGTTTTTCAAATCGGGACCGTCGATTTCATATCTCCCCATGATGTGATTTGTCCACTTCTTTTTGGAAGAAGAAATTTGATGGGCCCCTGGACCTCTACGGTAGGTAACATGGCCCGTCAATGTTTTCAAATCAACGAGACATTTTTATGGGCCTCCTACTTGATATTTCGAAAATGAGACCACTATTTTTAAATCTACTTTCTCTCAAAAAAAAACAAAAAATCTACTTATAAAAATCTATATTTTAAGAGGATAAATTAAAATAAATCTATTTAAACATTTTTTTTTTTTTGTTTATGATTAGGACATAATACATTTAACATTTATCTTTTATTTTTTCCTTTTTTATGATCAGCACATTTAGGTATTATAGCACGTTTGGATATTAACTTTCCAAAAATGAAAATAATCAACCCATAGAGTGAGAGACAGCCCATAAAAATGAAGAAAGAAAACCATATATTAATAAAAGATGAGCGTGAATCCATGACTTTGAAATTGCTTGGGTGGGGCTGTATTTTTATAATTACGTTAACCTCGCTTTGCGCGATCTATTTGGACGATTAAGCGTATAAAACTTACACAATCATGTTGGAGATAAAAAGTTAAAACTTGGCATGATTTCTTCGTAAAAGTTGCTTCGTTATATGCAATTATGCTTCATTATCCACGTCAATGTAATAGCTTTTTAAAAGCGGTAACCTATAATAATAAACCTGAATGGAAGTTGATAAGGCTATATTGAATTAGCTGCGTAGCGATGAGAAAGTGAAAGTCTGTAGCACATTTTTTCCCCCTAAGAGACAAATTGCACTTTCGTTGTCTGCCACACTGAATTATTCCGTGTAGGACCTATTTATCACAACCAATATTTTTCGTGTTCATGAACTCATGTATGTCGACCATCATTGCCCAATTTAATTTAGGGAGGTAGAAGCCATGATTGTGTACGTGTTATTGGGTGTCTAGATGCCAAAAGCTAGACAACCAAATGAGAAACGTGTTGAATGTTTATGAACTCAGCAAAATTATTATTCAAATAAGAATAAATTATACTAACAGGCTAATAACTTGAAAAATATATAATTGTTTCTTTAAAATAAAGTGTTGAGCAAATCTGCAAAGTTCAAAAGAATTATAATCATTTTATAAATTATTGGGAAGGTTTTTGTTTTTGTACTGCATAAATATTAACAAAATAGTAAAGATTGTATATTTTGGAAATCAGACTGGGTTTAAATTGTTACAAGTGAAAGAACCTAAAAATAATATTGCACCGTCAAAATTGAACTTTAAAAGATTGAAATACAAATACTTTTAAAATGTGAAAACGAAATCATAAAAAAAACATTCATTGTTGAAAAAACATTAAGATGAGATGCCACGTATTACAAGTGTGCAATTATAGTAGTACTTAGCATTTAGAGAGGAGTGAGGAGACATTTTCAAAGCAATAACGCAAATAAACTTACCCTAAACGGAAATATTCGTTAATGAAACCGTGTTTTGGGGCCTTGATTAAGTGATGTATAAAGTCCTGACTAATAAAATGTTGTCACTCCTTGTCGTTTTGAGGTGCGGAATTTTGCAAGTGCCTTATCTCAAGTAGCTGTTTTGTCAGTGTCAACTTTACATTAGTTTAGTTTGTTATTCTTAATTTCAATTGATTAGACAATCGAATTTCATTTTTCCTTTTTTAATAACCAGCAATTTTGAAATTCGATTGAATACTGTGTTTTTCTCTGTGTGATTTCTAATAATCAACATGGTCTTTCCCTCCCCGCAAAATTTTCAATTAATGTTACTACATATGGACAATAATTTAATTTGATTGCTATTAAAATTAGTTCAGTTGTATATAAGTACATAGCTCAAATTATTAATGCGTTTCTCTTTTATATTAGTAATAAAATTTAGAGTCTCAATTATATTTATTTACCGGTACGTGTTTAGAATTATTTACTCTATTATAGAAATAGATATATCTTGATAGTATATAAATAAATTTTTGAGCTGCAATACATATGATATTTAATCTCGGTATAATCGTGCATATCGACGACTTGTAAGATAAAATTATTTTATAGTTTTATATTACAAATCAGATTATCTTTGTCGGTATATATTATTTGATAAGACACCTACACCACGTAATATTGTTATTAGTTGACTATTCTTATAATTAATTTCACTTTCTTTCGAAATCAACTCTTTATATGACATCAAGTATATAAAGTGTTTCTATCAAAAAAAAAAAAGAGAAAAGGAAACATACAAAATGTTCTTTAAAAAAAGAAAAAAGTCCATAAAGATTGAAGTGTCGATTATATTTGGAAGACCCGTAAAAAGTGCAAATAAATTAAGATAGGTAATAATTAATTGAGAAATGACATTAAATCGGATATGTAAAGAAATGACATAAATCATAAAGAGAGAGAGAAAAAAAAAAGCTATTGATTATGATTGTTAAATCGAGAAAATATATATACTTTTATTATTGAGATCAGTTCAATGTACCATTAAAATGGACTATATTGAGACACGATTCGAAAATCAATTTTTAAAAAATAAGAGGAGACAACTCATATGCGTTTGAAAAAAAAAAAAAAAAAGGTTACTTATATTGGGGGATATATTCAATTATGACTTTTAAAAACTTTCACAAACTTTTTTTATTAAATGACTTTTGTAGAATTTTATAGATTTCTAATAATTTTACATATTCATGAAATACTCTTATGGACTTTTATAAATTCATTTTTAAAAAACTTTCATTAATTTTAATAGACCTTTAAAAAAAAAAAATTATGAAAGAAGATCTAAAGACTTTTATAGACTTTTACGTACTTTTATATATAACTTTCACTAACTTATAATATAATATACACTTATGAGTTAATAAAACTATACTTATTATGTCAATAATGATAAAAAAAAATATAACACATAAAATAAAAGTAAAGTTACTTCAATTACATAAATTGATAATCAAAATTTCAAGTATTTTAAACACTTCATCATTTTTTTTATGTCTTTTATGAAAAATAAAATCTTAAATATCTATTATTATCAATAATCCTAACATCACTCTACATTTCAATAGATATATCAGGTCTTTCATTCCTTAACATACTATCTTTGTTGTTATTGAGTTTCAAGAAATGAGTTAAAATCGTCCTCTTTTATTAACTAATAATAATGAAAATGATAAACATTCATAGATATTAGTAGGTTTTTATAGATTTTTATTTACTTCTGAAATAAAAAAAATTCCTTTAATAAACTCGTGCAAATTATATACTTTGTAAGTTATATTTTTTATCTTTTTTAACATAGTGTAAATAAAACAATGAAAAATAACTATCAAAAGTAAAAGTTTAAATTGGATACGTAAAGAAATGACATGAATCATAAAGAGAGAGAGAAAAAAAAAACTATTGATTATGATTGTTAAATCAAGGAAATATATATATTTTTATTATTGAGATCAGTTCAACGTACTGTTAAAATAGACTGTTTTGAGACACGATTCGAAAATCAATTTTCAAAAAATAAGAGGAAACAATTCATATACGTTTAAAAAAAAAAAAAGTTACTTATGTTAGAGGATGTATTCAATTATGGTTTTGAAAAACTTTTACAGACTTTTTTTATTCAATGATTTTTGTAGAATTTTATATATCTCTAATAACTTTACAGATTCAGGAAAGAATCTCATAAATTTTTATAAACTCATTTTTAATAGACTTTCATTTACTTTGTTAGGCTTTTTAAAAAAAGGTTATGAAAGACGATCAAAAAACTTTTATAGATTTGCTACATACTTTTATACACAACTTTCACTAATTTATAACATAATATACACTTTATAAGTTAATAAAACTATACTTATTATGTTAATAATGATAAAAAAAATATAACACATAAAATAAAAGTAAAATCACCTCAATTACATAAATTGATAATCAAAATACCAAATATTTTAAGCGTTTTATCATTCATTTTATGTCTTTTATGAAAAATAAAATTTTAAATATCTATTATTATCAATCATACTAACATCACTCCATATTTTAGTAGCTATAACAGTCTTTCATTCATTAACATACTATCTTTGTTATTCTTAAATCCCAAGAAATAAGTTAAAATCGTTCTATTTTATTAACTAGTAATGATAAAAATAATGAAGATTTGTAAATATTGATAAGTTTTTATAGATTTTTATTTACTTCTAAAATAAAAATATATTCCTTTAATAAGCTCGTGCAAATTATATACTTTATAAGTTATATTTATTATCTTTTTTGATATAGTGTAAATAAACCGGTGAAAAACAATTATCAAAAGTAAAAGTTTAAAAAATTTCTCAATAAGTATGTAATCGATATAAAAATTGAAAAAAAAAAATTCACATGTATTGACATTATTAAACAATCAAATTTAAAAATTTATTTATTATTTTTTTTAATAAACCGTTAGCTACAAAATTCTCCAAATATATTTTTTTCCTTTTTATTTGAAATAGATGTTTTTTCTCTTATTTTTTAGCATAAAAAACAAAGATTTTGTTGATTGATTTTATCTTATAATTTATAAATAAAACTTATAAGATGTTTCCCCTTCTTAAATTTATTTAACAGAGATACAATTTCTCAATTTTGATTTAAACTTGAAATCTTCTATAAAATAATAAATTTGTGTCATTTGAAAAAGAAGAGATATAATAAAATTCAAAAACTAAATTTGAATATATAAAAGAAAAATATTAACTATTATAATTCACAACTAAAATGGGAGTGAAATATATATATGTGTGTGTGTGTGCATATGTCTATTTTTAAAATAAGTGAAATGTTTTTACTTATAACTATTATTGAGTCTGAGAAGATTCAAATGTGAAAGAAATTGTGAGGTTTGCTTTTTATAATAAGCAACAAAAATTTACAAAAGTTTTTGAAGGGAGTGTAAGAGAATTTATGGAGTTTGATTATTATAAATTTAGCATAAAAATTTTTAAAAGTCTACCAAAGTCATTAAAATTTTAAATTTTATAAAAATCATTGACATTTTAAATAGCTCATAACATTTATAAACTCTTAAAAAGTTTTAATTGAATACCTCATAATTTTTATATACTTTTTAAAAGTTCATTAAAAGTTTGTATTGAATACTATATAATTTTTATAAAGTTTTTAAAAAATTTATATTAAATACATCTAAACTTTTAAATTTTATAAAAATCATTAAAAATTTAAATTGAATATATCTCGTAATCATAACTGGTGAGTTGAATTTACGATATTTTACAGGGTGGATTTTTGATTTTATATACACACCGAAGCCTTTTTTTTTTTTTTTTTTTTTTGTCACTTTCTCACGAAAGAAAGTGTTTACAGCTTTACAAAAAATGAGAAAAGAGTGAAAATGAAAAAGTCAAAAACAGTCAAACTGGTGGTTTGTCGGAGAATAAATAGAACAGCCGCGAATCTTGAAAGTTAATCCTATAAGAGAGAGAGAAGCGTTGACGGATTAGCACGTGGCGGTGATCTGGGCACGCCGACAGTCGATGTCAATTGATCAGAAATAGAATCATCACTTTTAATATTCAAAAAAAACAAAAAAAATCATCACTTTTAGCTGGACCCCCAGCACGGTTCCCTCGCCGTTGCCGCGGCCTCTCCTTATTCATCCATCGATTGCACGTGCTTTTTCACGTGACCAGTCAGTCAACTTTCTACAATTTTTTTTTATTTTATTTTATAAAATATAATATTTATATGTGCATGTATTAATTACGTTTTGATGTTGTCTTTGTAAACAAGCCTATGCTCTTCTTAATTAATGGCTACTTTTGTTAATTCAACTCCGGTCAATAACAAAAGGAAATTAATAATATGTTATTCATACTTGAATAAAATCAGAAGCGCTGACCTAGGTCAATTGATATTTTACATAATTAATTGTTTATATGTGGTATTTAATGTTGCAAAAGATTCCTTTGGTTGGACAGAAGTTTAATCGAATAAGATTTTTCTTTTTCCTTTTCTTTCTTTCTTTTTCTTTGTAAGTTCATCTACTCCCAAACTCTGGGGCCAATCAATTCCAATAATAATGATAATAATAATAAAACTTACACTCTGTTGAGCCCAATTTGCTGACTCAGTCCAGATAAATGGCGCTATTGCAAATAGACAAACAAGGTGAGAGAAAATCTAATTACACTCACAATTGATGTTCTAATTATGACAGGGACATTTCGTTATTATTATTTTTATTATTTAGTTACGAACTGTCCTTTTTTTTTTATAATTATAACTAATTAATAATACAACCGGAGTCAATAACGATAGGAATTAGCGCAACCCAATGACTAATTCAGAGTATAACTGGAACTATAACGATAGAAATTAGCATAGCCTAATGACTAATTCAGAGTATAACTGGAACTAATAACAACAGAAGTTTCACGGTACATTTAGGACTAACAACAATAGCAGTTGAGGCGTAACTCGATGATTAATTCATAGTATAACAGGACCAACAACGATAAGAGTTGAGATGTGGCCCGAAAATCAACTTCCATGAACGAGAAAAGTCAACCCACAAAGAGTGAAAAAGAAAATTTCCACAATCAACATATGGGGCTAGGCAAGTTTGAACCCACGACTCATCACAGTAGGTGACTTGTGCCTTCCACAAGGGTATAAGTGCTTAACTATCTATTTTACTAATATATATATATATATATATTTTTTCTTTTTTCAATAGTATGTTAGAATAACCATCAAGATGGACATAATAAATAAATAAATAATCCATCAAGATGAACACTTTTGGGAGAAAGGTGATTTGATTTAATGGAAGATCATAGTACAAGATTGTTAGTTCAATCTCAATAAAATCTTATTTTGTGGGTAATTTTTTTTCATATACTGTGGGTTACTCCTTCACTTAATGTAGGTTGCTTCTTTTCGTCTTAAGAGAATAGATTTTTAAATCGCGTTTTAGAATCATATCGTAGCTGGTCTCGTTAGTATTCTAGGCAAAAGTATTGGGATTGAAAAGATAAAAAAATAAAAAAAGGGACAGTTTTGGAATTAGAAAGATGCAACCCATACCATTGTCTAAAGTCAACAACTGACATTACGTGGCTCCGGTAAAAAGTGAAATAAGTTAAAATTGTGCGTATTTAATTGCCTACGTCAATTCATAATACAAAAGTTTTGACGCCAAGATTACTGACATATCAATAGGCTGCATTATTCTAACAATGATGTTTGCGTTATTTAATACTTTTCTTCATATTTCTAAATGGAAAAATATAATATGAATTTTAATTTTAGTAATTTTTAATATTTACGAGGGCGTTCAAATAATTCATCAAACCTATTAACCAGAACCAAACTAAGGTTCGTTTGGTTTGAAAAGGGAGTTTTGGTTAGATTAAATTGATAAATGAACAATTCAATTACTTTATGGTTTATTTAGGTTGTGAAAAATATAATTCATGTAACCCGAATAAATCAATTACAAATAAAAGGAAATAAGTTTAAATAATTGAACACTATTATTAATTATTTTTATTTTTTACCTTGTAATTGTGTTTTTGATTTATGATTTTTTTACTGTATTTTTATGCATGATTTTATGTCGGTTTCAATAATTTCGTTAAGTTGTTTATATATATATGCATTTGTTATTTATTTATCTATTTTACTTTGTTTTTTTTTTTTTTGAAACGTTTACTTTGTTATTTATTACATATATATAACAAATTAAAAATTTTGAAAAAAAGAATTGCATTTGAGAATTGCTTATGAAGCTTTGATATTTGAATGCATGTGTTCTTTACCACCTAAATGAAGGGACTATATAAGTTATTAGTTGCAATAAAAAATTTTCAATTATGAGTTAGTAAATTAAAGTGAAATGTAAATGAATTAAACGCGAAACACGTTTCATGCAAGTTAAATAATTAATAAATATCCTAAACAGAGAAAGATAGTAATAATGCATACATGCATGCACCAACCATCGTGATGATGCTGTAGAAATATAAATTATTTGCTTTAGCAAACGGGTAACGATGAACTTTGCAAATTCGAGTTCAAATCGTGAAACAAAATTTGAGGACAATAACATGCAAAAACATTAACTTCTACATTCAAACTTTAATCATTTAAGCAATTTGAGGGGATTATGTAGAACTTTATAAGAGGCTCCTTTTCTCTTCTTTGCTAAAGATGGCTCTAGCTAGACATGGTGGAAGTCTGTCATGGAGACAGCTGTTGATCATAATTCATACATTATCATTTATAGATTACCTCGATTAACTGAAAATGACTTTAATTAATTCCCTGGGTGGCCAGATACGATTAAATAAGCATAAACTGGTTTTAGATGTCATTATTCATTAGTGAGGATTAAGTTGGTGTGTTAAGTGCTTGATTTTAAAAAGGAGAAAGCAATGGCTGAATGCCAAAGTTGACGGAGTCACATTGACAAAGGACACATGTTTGGAAGCACTTATAAAAGGCACAAATGGAAACAAAAACAGGTCTTTCTAATTGGGACCTTTTTTTAAATGGACGGCTCCCAAGAATCCCACTAAGATAAGATGTGATTTCGGCATGCACTATTGCATCTATATGAATCATTGATTGCTATTTTCGGGTAGAACAAATCATGAATTACAAGTTTCCTGATACATAAAGAGGAAATTGCCATCCTTTGGTTTAAAACAAAATATCATGATTAGAAGCTAATAATTCTATTAACTTTGCCAACTATATGGTGTTGCTTCTGTTTTTGTCCATACTCAGATAGAATGAATCCTTTTGTGTTGGAGGGACAGCAAATGTTTAATAATTAATATAATAAATTTACAATCAAAACAAAATTTTTATTTATTATGAAAATAGTGTGAGATAACACTAAAAAATGGATAAGTTTTAGAAATATCACTTATCACCATTTAGCATTTTCAGCATGGTGAACAATGGAAATAGTTTGCGAATGAAGGTCATGATCGGTGCTAACTATCTTTACTTTGTTCGCGAACTATAATTCATGATAATTAAAGGCGTTAAAAAACTTATGCCAATATTTCGGTAACATTTTCAAAACTCATCCCTCTTAATTCTTGCACCAAAAAAAGGGTGATAATCAAATAACTAAAATGAGTTTTTTTAGCATATTTAATTATCACAAACTATAACTTTCAAAAATAAAATTATCACAAACTATAGTTCATGAACAAAATAATAAGTTCTTTAGTATATTTTATTCGTGAACCATAATTCGTGATAATTACAAATATTTCTTTGTTCAAAACTATAATTCGTGATAATTGAAGGCGCTAATAATACTCATTTCAGTTTTTTTGCGACATTTTTAAAGTTCACACATTTTTTAGTGTTATCTCACTTCCATCTTTACTTTGGTTCCAAAATTTGTTCTCGATTTACATTTTGCATTTTTTTATTTTTCAAACCAATCAAATGATATTTAGACATGTACCTCTTTGTAAGGAATTTGAATCCTTTACCCATTTTTTACTTTGCTGACCTGTATTGATGTGTTTAGTACACTGGGGAGAGAGAGAGAGGGGCCCACTGGTGCCATGGCCCCCTCAATAACATTTTTTTTTTTTAATAATTCAATCATATATATATATCGGCTCTACCTTATCTAGATTTCAATTTCAATAATTTAATTATATATTCATTATATGAATATTTTTTTGCTAGTTTTAGAATATCTATTTTATCTAGATTTTAATTCCTATATGATTTACTCCTCTTTGTTGATTATCTATCAATAATTTTATATTTATTATTTTGAGTTTTTATTATATGAGAATTACAAATAAGGTGATTCTATTGCCATCCAAAAAGGTTCTCCAAACACCTTTTTTTAATAAAAATTTTAATTGCTAATATATTCATATATTGAGTTACTTAAAAGAACACAATTAAGCAATTTTAAAATACTTTTACAAATATTAATACTCTTTTAAAACATTTTTACTCTGCATTTATATCATTACTTCCACAACTCTTTTACACTTTTGTTATGAATAGTTTGAATTTTATTTCTTCTAGACAAATTATTTAGGTTAATATAGAACCGGATTTTTTTTAAATTAATAATTTAATAAATATTTTACATAGAGTTTTTCTAAAAGAAAGAATAGATGTTGTATATATTTATTATTTTATTTGATTCGCAAAACTGATGTTTATTTATGCATTTGTTTAGGGAGGAAATTAGCTTTATAAAACCTAAATAGACCCTAACCATAATGCCCATTAATTTACAAAGTTAGCCCAAGAGAGAGACCCAAGGGAAGGTGACAGGACCCATCCCTACTCTTCTCTCGAGTCCGGGAGGATCCCGTAAAATTGGAGTCTTTTCTAATTGAAATCTAGATTTGCTGAAAATTCGTTAAAATAATCATCTTAAATCTAATTGTCACTGAAGGATAAACCCAAGGGACAAGCTCAAGGTTTGTCCATAGGAGAAACCTAAAGGAAGAGTTTAAGGGATAAGCCCAAAGTCGGTTATAGGAGAAATCCAAAGAAGAAGCCTAAGGTCAGTTTGTAGGAGAAGTCAAGGGATAAACCCATCGTTGGCCTTGTAGGAAATGCTCAAAGGCAAGGCACGATGAGAGCTATAACCACCGGCCTAATCATTTTGAGTGAAGATGAGACAAAGGTCTGAAATACCTCTGAGAAGTGGCGGGACAATGAACCGTATAGAGACTTACTTTGAAATTCAAACGCCCTCACGTTATCTAATAGTCCTCTCCACCGTTGGAGTGACAAAAAGTTTAAGTCCGACAACAAATCTAAACAAGATAGATATCTAGAGGTGTTAGCGATTAGAGGGCAAATGTTAGATGCTAAGGAGTAGATGTTAGGCGTTAGGGAATAGATGTCAGGCTTCAGGTTGTAGAAGAAAAATGAAAGGACCAAGATCAGTCACATAACCCTATGTCAAAACGGATAAATGAGGATTAGTCACGTGACCCAATGTCAAAAGTACAACAAAGTAAGTTGACCATTAGTTAAGGAGAATGTGAAGAAAGAGAACATGTCGAAGGAGAAAGGAGCAAAAATAAGGAAAGTCTTGGCAAGCAAGAAAATGAGAAGTGAAAACACATGAACTAAGCAAGGAGGCTATATATAAAGACATTATTCCATCACACAGGAGGGACATCTGGTCTAAAGACCTTAGAAAATCTGAAAAGCTCTTTCAAGGGTTTATTTTATGAAATTCAAGGGATCTCAACCTCTTTTTATCTATAAGAGTGATATCTCCACGACATCCATCCTTATGAAAAACCAATAGTTAGAAAAATAACTAAAACATTTTATAGCCAAGGAAGCCTTATCACTTCTCAAGAAATTTAGGTGCACAAAATCTACTTTTTGGGCTACTAACATGTTCATATTGCCTAAGTTACGCTCTGATGTCTTTTATGATCAAAGAGAGCCAAAGAGGCCATATGTCAATCTCTCGCTAGGATCTTCATCAAATAGTAAAGTGAAGTATATACTACAATATCTACTATTCTTATATACTTATTTACTCTTCCTAAGAGTTTGTCTTTGTCCATTCCATCTGACTTAAGCGTCGGAAGGTCTTCGCCAGCAAACCCGCCTATAAGCCCCTGACGGTTTTCTATTTTCAAGTGCTTGCAGACCTAAGATTCATCATGTTCATATGCTAATCCTTTAGGATACACCTCATCCCCCATTAGGGGCTAAAGCAAAGATGGACCTAATCTTCTTTTGAGGACATTATTGTTTGGTAACTATCAAGCGAAGGAGAGTCGAAGGACCCGAGGGGACAACCTAATGTACCCTAGTTCTAATGTCTCTAACACTATTAAGGGTGTCTTATACCATCAGCTAAGGGACTAGAGACATCTTTTAACTCGTTGATACAAAAGCCAATTTTTGCATCAATAACATTAATTTTTAATACCGTTATAGTATGTATTTAAATTTGATTTTAATAACTTATTTTTTAAATATTAGTATATTTGATTTGCATTAATTTAAAATTAAAATTTTCTTCCACCCCTCTCGAAATAAAAATCCTAGCTCCGCCCCTATTTAGTTGGAAACAATATTGTTGAGATAAATATAAAACAATGGAAACTTAAATCTCGATGGTCCATGTTATTACTTGTCAAGTGGACTGAAATCTTTTAAAACTCAACACAATTCTCCCCTTATAAAACACGTAAAATAAATATTAAAGGTTTATGAATTTTTATAATTTATTTATTTATAGTGTAACATGTTATTACGATCATAGTTGAGTTTGTTACAAAATATATTTGACTTATGCATGTTTGACAAATACATGTGGATGGACACAAATAAAAAGTTCATTGTAGCGCACGAATTATTTAGTTTCAACTGTCTATAAATCCAGGTAGTACTTTTTTTTCTAATGTTGTAATATTTGTAATTTTCGAAGTGCTGGAATAATGGTCTTTAAAACTTAAAAGTACTACATGTAATTGTCCAAGGGGTTAGTGCAGTGCTAATGCATTAAATTTTACAATAGAAGTGAAATGGTTTGCATGGAAATTATTGGCCAAGTGGAGGAGGAACATAAAAATTATAGTGATAAAACAATTCAATAATCTAGCTTGAAAGGGTGGAGGAATCAAACTGAGTCGTCGACATGGTGGAAATATAAAAGAATGACCATTTTCAGTGGTTAATACTTCGATAGATTGGTGAGTTTGATAGAGGCTGCGACCTCCTTCACATGCTCCATAGTGGCGACTTCGCCGGCTGTGGAGTTATTTATTTTTTATATGTATATCTTACATTTTAATTTGTTACAAAAAATTAAAATAATACGGTGGCAAATTTGTTTTTACAACCTTATTTATGAGTAAAAACTTGAAAATAATGGTGGGACGTTCAAAACTTAATATTTTATTTTAACTGTTTTCAGTGAGAAAAAAAGATTTTAATAATTAATGTTATTCTAATGACATATCCATCACACTTACATTTTGAAATTATGAGTTTGAGTGGTGTCCTTGTCCCCAAGTCTCTAAGTAATTATAATATCTCAAAATTAAAAAAAAAAAATCATTTATAATTTGTATATCAAATAATATAATTTAAATTACAATCTTAAATGTACCTCAATTTATAGCTCGATTGATTAAAATGTGCATGGTCCACGTCCCCACGTCTTTACTTGTTTCTGTCTTGTAATAGTAATTAATCCTCTTTTATTAATCATAAACGCTAATTAGGTTAATACGTTTTCGTGGACAGACGGGCATGGAGTAAATAATATCCGTATAAAAAAAGTATCATGATACCAATAGCATAGCCGTTAACAAATAACCCATATTCGGTTCCCTTCATTGGATTCAACAAACACCATCTACGGATAGTGTGTGTGTGCCCCTTCCATTTTCAATTAATTAAGCAGCAGCTTCTTATCCACAACGCTAGTACATGTAGATATAGTTGTAATTAAGCCGCCATGTAGCTAACGATGATGCTCTAATACGTCATAATTTGGTGGTAATAATAATAATAATATAAGTATAGTCATAGAATTGGCCCCGCGTGCAATGACGTCATTGAACCTGTCCTCTTTGCTAAAATGCAACGAAGAAGAAGGTCACAATAGTCAATAAAAGATAGATGTAATTTACAATATTTATCTAGCTTCAGTGTAATATGATGGTTAGTTGATCAGTTACTCTCTCTAAAGTGGAAAGTTCTACGTCCAAAAGTTCCATATTTATTATGGTCATTTTTCCTTCACTCTCTGAGGGTTCACTCCTCTTATTCCTGGAAGCTAATCTTTGGACCGCACGACAACGTTTATCGTTGTTGGTTTCAATTATATTCAGGATTGGTCTCAATCATAAAAAAAATAAAAAAATAAAATTACAATATCTATATATTTCAAAAAATATGAAACATTACTCTACATGGCATTGCAATACGTGGATAAAACAATAGAATGACACGTTGTTAGGATGAAAGTAGGAGACGGTGGTGCTTTAATTGGTCTATGTAAGATGAGAATTAATACGAAAATGACAAATAGTTCCGAGGTCGATGAGAAATGAACATCAAACTCCCGTCAAGCATTTGGGAAAGTGGGGCGTTCAATTAATGTGGTTTTGTGGACCACTGACATGGCTAGCCAGCTCAGAAGTTTATATAAATATAATATATGCAGACCCTAGCATGTAGGATGCAGCACCAAATACCAACCTAATACACCAACGACTGATAAATCAATGAGTTTTGTATATGGTCCATTTTATCGAACGGCCGTCACTCACTACTTCAAGAATACTGTTGAGAAGTCTTAATTAATAAACTTGGCACAATTAATACAACTTTAATGGATCGGAACCCACTTCTAATTTCATTTGTCCTTTTTCGGTTCATTGACTTAATCTTTCACACTACATGATTATATATTATTATTATTTTTCTTTATTATAGGTATTTATTCAGAAAACGATTGAGATCAAATGAAATAAAATGCTAATGGCATGGTCCGAAAAGAAAACAACTCCCATATGAGAGAGTTAGGGAGCAGCCCACATATAAGGTGTGGGAAAACCTATAATCTTTTGTGAAAGACAGGTGTAAAACTCGTGACCTTAATAAGGTCACGGGTGGTAGTTCCTTTAAACACTGAGACAATGCATAACTACATAATTATATGTTAATTAGCATAAATGTTATTTGATTTTATCATATATAAAAGATTTTCTTCATATAAACTAACTATATATACATGCATAACATTTCATCATATAAACTAACTAATATCATGATATATAACAATTACTAAGCGATAATTTCGATGTCATCCCCATTCTTTAAACAATAAGTGTTTCCAATTAAGCGCTTTGGGGGATCAGTGGACTGGTAAAAACTGCACCCCCCCTCCTAGTTGTAGGTTTCAAAGACAACACTCCCCACATTCATTAATAAAAAAAGTGGATTTTCTTTCATGTATGTGAGTTGTCTCCCATTCAGCGTGGATGACTTCCAACTGTACGGGAGTCACTTATCCGGATCGTGCCATCAGTGTGTTACTAACTTGGTCCCGATTATCTTTTGGGTTAGTCCCAATAACTCAACAAAAAAAAAAAAAATTGTTTCCAATTAAGTTGGTGTAGTCTACAGGGTTCTTCTAAAACATTTTTATTCAAGTCATTTTAGGAATTTTGAAACATAATAAAGATCATGTTGAATTAAATTTAAACTTTCTTCAGATATAAAATTCAGGTTCATAAAATAATTATTGATTTGAATTTAAACTTCATAAAACCATTTTGAATTTTCAGTTGGTTCCTAATTAAAGCCAGTCTTAGTTATTTAGAATTTACAATTTCAAGTTTCTACATGTCCTAATTTTCGGTTATGATGAAATTGTGATCTATAATTTTTCAGCTTTGATTGGATTCAAAATTTCATGTTCTATTAGATTTGAATCCAAAACTTCAAGTCTAATAAGTATTTCAGTCGTCTTTATTTTTTTTTTGTTACTTCTGTTTGCAAAGCAGAAAAAGTTTTTTTGTTCTTTTATTTATGAAGTTCAGGTTGCAAAATATGTGTATATTTTAACCACTCTAATCACATATGTGTATATGATCCTGAACACGTTACATACCTTTTAACACTGATAATTTGCTTCTGATGCCTAAAGAATTTTATAAAATCTTTTTGTCAATCAAGGGTTCAAGACGCAAGAGTAGGACCCATCACTCTTAAATTATTGTCTTTCATGAAATAACAAAGTCCTACAATTTCCAACTCAAAAAAAAAAAAAAAATCCTCTAATTTCTTTTCTTTTATTATTATTATTATACAAGTATTATATATATAAAATGTAATTTACTAAAAACTGTTGATCAAAATTTTTGTGGTGTGATCTGAAACTAAACTCCTAAAATCGGAAGAAGAGGTCCATATTATATAAAAAAATTATCCTTTACCTTTAAAATCTTAAGCACAGATCGAACCATAAACATACAATGGATGGATCAAACTCCATGCAACTACAGCCGCCATCCATCTGCAAAAGTCCTATAATTTCGGTCATTCAAACACACAGACAAATCTAAAGAGCATTAAGGAGCCCAATGTACGACAAAACCCAATTACCTTCAAAACGTGTGTCAAAGGTACTGACCACATCAACAAAGGGGTTATTAACTATACACCGAAAGAGGAAAACAAAAAAAGAAGTATATTATCTCTGCATAGCATCGCCGATTGTGCATTTCTCAGTCCATGTCAGTAATATGGTTTTTGGCACCAACAAACTCATTTTATTGATCGAGTTAAAAAAAAAAAACTCATTTTATTGATTTTATATATAAAGTTTTTTTTATTATAAAAATAAATATTTAAACTATATAATAATAATTGATCTCAATATATAAGAATAAATATTCAAACTAATTATGCAACAATAGTTATTGATCTTGACATGTAAATCTTTAGCCTATCTAGTATTAGCTTCAAACAAAATTAACAAAGGAAAAATATATACGCAATTTTCCATGTACAATTGTACAGGTAGGTATATTTTATTTTATTTTTTCACATCTCCTTCTAACTCAAGTGGTTATGCACATTTCCATTTTATATTTTGAGGTGATTATGAACATCCCCATCCATGGTGGAAGTAAATTTCCCATGCTTATAAGAGTAAATATTTTAATTGTATAAATAATGTTTGATTTTGATAAATTCCAACAAACTTCTTATCCATTCAATTAAAAACTATCTTGCTTTCATTTTTATTTTCTAAATGAAGGCACAAAAATAAGCCAAGTAGCACAAAATAGACACATGCCTATCTCTAGTGTTATAAGTTCATACAACCACCCGAAATGGCCGAGGGGAGGATGAGTTCCTTTTTTTTAGGGTACTTTAAGAACAAATCCGGTGGAGACAAGACGGGACCTATAGCTTAGAGGATTAGAGCACTTGACTATGAACCACAATGTTAGAGTATAAATATCTAAATATAGAAATACGTAGTAATTGATCTTAGTAGGTTGATACTTCTTTAATCTAGTAGGTAATAATTTTAATTTAAATAAACTCTCAACAATATAATAACCAATGTATATACATATATAGTAATTTTACTAACAGTGTTTCATAACTTTAAAAAGTTTGGATAAACCAATTAAATTCATTCATTACATTATCTCTCCTAAACAAATTATCTTCCCTATTTAATTTAAGTACAATTGATGAATTTGATTGGTTCGTCCTAATATTTTAAAGTTAAGAGAATATAATGATAAAATCATTCTATATATATATATATATAATTAATACACTTGTTAAACACTCTTTAGTCTTTGGCTGGGGTCCATTGATTGACCAACTCCGAGCCAACCGTTATCAATCAAAATAAAGAAACAAATAAAAAAGCAGTGTTTAAATTAGATCGATGTACGATGATTACATCTTAAATAAGAGATTAGAATGATTAGCTGACTGATATTGACTTAATTATTATTAGAATATAATTAATTAAAAAAGATTATTGTATATTCTATTTCAAATGCGTCTACATGCAGGGTCCAAAAATGAAGGACTTGAAGAATAATCCCATGACTAATGGCTCGAGCAGACTCAGTGAAGTCTTGATGGGCATACTTAATAGTATGAGATTGTTGTCTAGTGAGTAGGGATCATCGATTGCAAGCTCGAACTCGACAATCTAGAAGCTTTGTTGCCATTATTTTATATGTCTCGTGAATATGATTCGTACTAATACTAGATTAATGATATTTCAAAAAAAAAAAAACTAAATTAATGACTTCTCAAGTTTTATTAATTATACTTAACGTGTTCAGATTACAATAAGATCTTCTTGGCTTGCTTCATCCTTTTGAAGTTGACTTGTGTAACTTCGGACTAGCTATTTACCCCATTAATTATATATATATAATATATTTTTATAATTAGATATACATGATTTTAAAAATTAAGAACCAATAAATTAAATTCATCTATTGGATTCTCTTTTCTAAAATAAATTTTCTCTCATATTTAATTCAAATACAACGGATAAATTTGATTGATTGATTCTTACTTTTTAAAATATGATATACTTGATTATAAAAACACTATATAAATATTGTTTTTAAAATAAGGACTCTCTAACTTTAACTAGAGAAAATCAATCAAATTCATTCATTGTATTTGAATTAAATAAAAAAAGAGAATTTATTTTAGGAGACTGAATGCAATGGATGACTCTCTCACTTTAAACAGTTAGAGAAAACCAATTAAATTCATCAATTGCATTCTCTCTTTTATTTAATTTAAATACAATCGATAAATTTAATTAGTTGGTCCTTATTTTTTAAAATAAGCTATATCAATTATAAAAGTACACACACACACTTTCTCTCTCTGTGTATATATATGTATTACAAGTACATGATACAACTATCGGATTCCTCTAGATATAGACTCTATGAATTAACCTGGATCATAACACTTTATTAAACTATACTCTTTACAGTAGTAGGAAGAGAGAGAACCATAACACTTCATTAACTTTACTCGTAAGTATATGATACAAACTATCGTACTCTCTAGATATAGACGCTATGAATCAACCTGGAACTATAACACTTTATTAAACTTTACTCCCTATAGTGGCAAAAAGAGAGAGAGAGACTCATAACACTTTATTAACTCTATTCGCTATAGTAGCAAGAAGAGAGACTTCATACTGAGTGAGAAAATTGTCTTTTAATTAAAGAGACTTTTATTTAATTTACCCGCTTTTATAGAAGGACTACATCGTAATTATTCACCCTTCATGGACCATATTCAAACTTGGAACATATTGTTTACCAACAAGCTATGTAGGTGTGTTTATCCATCGTGGTAAACAACTTCTGAGTCATAACTTTAAATTTTATTAATTTCTTTACTTTGCATGTTTTATCTTGATCTCCTTTTTTTTTTTTTTTTTTTTTCTTAAAGAATGATATATAGTATAGACTAAAATCTGAAGAGATGCAGAAACTAAAAGATCTTGTTATATTCTAATAGACTCATTGCAATATTTCATGTTTTTATTTTTTTAAATAATCTGTTTTAATTTTATATCAAATGTTAGCTTTACATAGAAGATGATGTTGGTTCAATAGTAAGCACTTTACACTTAGATTTTAGCGTTGTGGGTTTGAATCATGTTCCTTTTTTCAAACTTTAGTTCAAAAAAATGAAATACTAATTCTTACAATGACTGTAATTTATTTTATATTTAAGCTACCTTATACTTTATAAATAGGTCTATGAACGATCTGTCTTGTTATTAAAACATAAGCCACCTTATACTCTATAATAGGTCTATGAACAATCTATCATATTATTATAAATAAGTCTATGAACAATCTTTTATGTTATTAAAACTTTACAGTATTACCATATAAGTGTCACGGCAAGACTTATTATACATGTAAGAATTTGAAAACTTGTATGAGAATACAAAAACTTGATTCTTGGATTGTTATTACAATGCTAATTAAAATTATCGATAGTTAAATTATGTGGATTCCATATTTAAATCAAGAATTAAATTTATACTACTAATGAAACAAGAATTTAATTTTTCATTCCACCTAAGGAATGGAGTTCATTTCTTGGTTGTGTTTCTATTGAAATTTGATTTCCTTTTATTTTTATATTTTTGAGTAAATTTGTTGAGTCTACTTCAAACACATTTAATTTATGACAAAAACAAAACACTACTTCTCTCTAAGAGATCAAACTCTATGTCAACTTAAAAAATGGTGTCTCTTATATCCCAAAGGGCAATTACACACTTGTTTGGGGATTAAACTATATTAATTTAGAGTGATTAAATTGTTAAATCTTCTATATATGGATGGAAAGTCATGGATATTAGCTTTTCATAAAATTTTATAGTTCGTGATTTCACGGTTTGTAGAAAAATGCATGATTATTTCAGTGATGGAAATTCAGATCAAGATTCTTAAGTGAGAATGGGTGACATTTGTGCCATAGCACCAACATTCTGCGTCATAAAGCCAACTTTTGTTAATTTTTTCTATTTTACACATTTTTTGTATTTTGACTATATCTTGAGGTATACTTATTGGATTGATGTTATTTTTAATTCACTAGAAAGAGAAATTAGAGATCTACAAGGTATTGCATCAAGAAAGTCAATTTTCAACGTTGTCTAGATCCAAATTAGGAAAACACTACGTCTATCTTTGCTAATTAACTTTCTTTTCAAGAATTTCTTTCTCAACTCCTATAAATATAAAAATTTGTTTTTGACATATATGAGAGGCTTAGAGAGAATTTGTATGTGACTTAAAGGCTAATTTGGGAAATTTGTTCTTATTTATTCACACAAGGCAATTGATACACTTAAAAAGGTCTTTGACCCAGAAGTTCCTCAGAGAGACAAAAAATTTGTTTTCAAAGCTTAATATGACCCCCACAATAAACATTTGCCTTCTGTACATATATACACATACTATAAATGAATTAATAAATATTTTCAAAAAATAAATAGATAAGTATTGAACTGTTCAGCTATTTATATACACTAATCCAAGGTTGGTATATTTCTACATCATGTCATACTCGAATAATTTTAACTTGAATTAAATAAATAGAACATATTGTAGGGACAACTATTAATATCAATTTCGCATTGTTACTGTCGAGCGTTTCCCCTACGGTTTTTACTAAGGTATTGGCATAATAATTCCGTCAAGACATTTGGTAGTAGTTATTGAATTTCCTGTTATACAATTGAATGCAATGTGATGATTTCTAATAGTTTTAATGTTTATGTTGAAAGTTGCAATAATAATATTGACATTAATTGTCCTCCAAAAAATATTGACATTAATTGACTAAGGTAAGTTTCAATTAAAAATGGTCAATGTTCTGGACACTAAATTTTATTGCAATTGTCAATAATAAGGTAATAATAGGAAATATTAATAAAAAAAAAAAAAGGCAATGCTAGGGCTAGGGTAGCAAAAAAGGTGCATGTAGTCAGGTTGAGTTGAATTCGGTTTGATTTATTTAAGAATTCGACCAACACGACACGAATTCATTTAATAAACATGTCAACATTTTTTGATTTAACACAAATTTTTTTATAAACAGGTGATACGATATGAGAAGACTAATTCGTTTATCACTTGCATCATAAAAGATCCAAATCCATTAACCCATTAATCCATCAACTTGTTATTTTATTTATTTATTTAACTCAGTTTAACCCTTTTAATTTGTTTAAACCGTTTAACTTAAATAATATTTTGACTTTGTTAATATATAAATATTACAATTGACCCCTACAATATATAAATATTACAATATAACCTTATTAATGGTGTCAACCCACGAATCCATTAAGCAAACTCAACTTGATTCGTTCAATAAAAAGGTTAAGTAGATTGACATGATTATGACATTAATTTATTTAAATCAAACTCATACTCATTTATTTTTTACGAATTCGTGTTAACCTGTTATGTTGTAACTCAAATTGTCATCCCTAGTTAGGGTATAGGAAAAAGATTAATACAAGTAAAATTGAAGATTAACTTATCCTTAATTGATAATAGCAATTAAAATCGTAATTACTTATATTAACATATCGTAAAATCCATGCAAAAATGTTTATTGTGATTCCCAATTAATTCCATTTACAATCATGGGTCAACTTTCGAATTAAGGTGCACGTGTGACTGATTACGAGAAAAATTATAATTGCAACAGAGCCAATTTCTAGCTTGAATGCTTCATTCTCCAGTCACTTGGACAAAACAAAATTGATGAATTTTATATATAAAATGTTTACAAGCACAGCAAATGTAATAGCTATTGTATTATCGAACATCGATAATAGGTGCACCAGAATTGTTTTTATTTTGATCCAACATTAAAGTTAACTAATGTTAATGCTAGATCTAAGGTCTCCCAGTTTCCAACCACATAAAATAATATTTATAAATTTATTGTGCATTAAAAAACTGACAAGCGGGGTGATATAGTGATATCCTCATCTATCACAGAGACATCCTCATCCATCATTCTTTCCTTACATAGGAGTTAAAAGGTTTGAGCATAATAAATCTTATTTGTATATAGATAATCATTTTTCAATGTTTGGAAGCAGATGTTTAAGTCATATTATTAGAGTTTTATTTAGATTAATCTAAATTTCTTTAATTAAGATTGATCTCGATTTCTTTAATTTCGACAAGACATTAGTAGATCATTTTATGAAAAAATACTGTGCATTAAAAAGATTTTAATGAGAAGACAAAAGTGGCAAGCCAAGAACTGGGGTCCTTTTAATCTGTTGGCTTTGGTCCCACAGTTTATTACAGCTATATATGATGTTTCATGAAGGTTTGACTTAGAGCTGGGCATTAAAATAATATTCTCTATAACTACAAGTGAAAAATTGAAGAGTGGGAATTGAAAAGCGAGTTTAGGTTTTTGCGTCCAAAAGTTTATTAGTAATGGTCTCTAGTCTCTACCAAATTAACCCTAACCAGAAGCAGCTGAACAAAGACTTTAACACACACCAAATCTGTACTCAATTTTATCAGGCCGCAACTATTTTTTATTAAATTATTAGCTAAAAGATCAAATGCGTTTTAAGTTTGTTTCGACAGAGAAAGAATAAAATGACTGTTTTACTCTTATAATTATAAATGATTTAATTTAAAATAAGGGTATTTCTTTTGTCTAAATTTTATTTTATTTTATTTTTTTAAAAAAAATTGAATCGTGCTGCACAAATATTGTACCGAGATACGTCGTGCTGGTGTCGGCCCGGTCCAAAGTAGACCTAAAAGTGATATTTATGGACACCAAGAAACTCCTATTAAAATCAAATATGGTATATGTATGTACGTGCAAGCCTGGATGACATAAGCATACATAGTGATAGTATTGAATAAAGAAATAAACTAATATACACCTTTCAAAAAAAAAAGGAAAAAGAAAAAGAAATAAACTAACATACATAAGGCCAAAAATACCTACTATACATTAACATTCTACCAGCCTCAGAAAATAAGGAATAAATAGACTAATACCCAAACCCACAAATGGACAATTTAAAAGAACTAACTTTCACCTAAAACACAAGCTCTCACTCATTATCCGACCAAAGAATGGCACGGTACAAAAGAAATTTTTTTTTAAAAAATGTGCCCATTTAACCTCCTCAATTTTGATGCTTTTATGTTTGCATTCAGTTATTGGTGGTCCATTAAATTTCATTTATTTTCTCCAAATTCATTAGTTCTTAAAAGTTGTCTCTAAAGTGAGAAATATTTGATATAACCAAAACAAATGTGACAAAACAAAAGCACCATTTTCTTTAACCTTTTGTTACTCGTTGAAGAGAGTTGATTGCTATACAAGCTTTATAGGCATATATAAAAGTTTAATGTATTATTGATGATTCGAAAAAGCAAAATTTGACCATTTAAAGACACACAAAGCAGTGTAACTCCAATGTCGTTTTGGACAGAATCCACACTTGTATATATATTGATTCTTGAGATGCAAGAAAGGTATATATTTTTCCATTTGCAATGTAAAACTGTTAAAAGGACAAAAACAAAGATAAACATTAGATCTCAAACTCAAAATTGGAAGTGAAGTGAAAACACACACAAATATATTTGTTTTTTGTATTTTTTGGTGGACATTATTAATGTTGCCATAACAAAGAGTCAAAACCAGTTGTAACGAGAGTGTCCTGCAATGATGATACAATCTGATCGGTGAAACAGCCTCCTGATCCTCCACAACAACCCTCTTCGTAGTAATAATGGTAATAATCATACCAGGAGTCCGCGTAGACCAACTCGTTGCTCGACTCACTCGACTCATAACTCGTTCCTAGGCTTGGTAGCTCCACTATCTCGCATAGCTCCTCTGGTGTCGAAGCCTCACTGGCCACTGTGTCTGATGAAGAAGAAGAAGAAGAAGAGGATGATGATGATGATTGTTGTTGTTGTTGGTTGTCGAAGATGTCCATGGAGGCCGCTTTTGCGGCGGCGGCTTGGACGTCGCGGGGAGAGCTGGAGGCGGGTCGGGGAAGGGAGCCGGCGAGTTCAGGGAAGTTAAGGATGGCGGATGAGCCTTTGATGGTCAATGCTGCCACGTCATGTGCACGTGCTGCCATTTCTGGGGTCGAGAAGGTGCCCAGCCAGATCCGATTCTTCTTTCTGGGCTCTCGGATCTCCGATACCCATTTGCCCCATGTCCTCATTCGGACCCCTCTGTACACTGGATGCTTGCTGCAGCTGTCTCTTTGTCTCTTGATCGACTTTTTCTGGTTCTGCTCAGCATCCACTCTGCTGCTGCCGCCTTTTGTGGTCGATGAGGACGAGGCTGCTGAGTTTGTAATGCTTGACTCGGTTTCTGAGTTCACGTGGTCTGTCTCTGTCATTCTCGTGAAATGAACTCGCTCACTTCGATATATTCTAGTTTTGGTACTTGACACTTGTTACAATCAAAGAGATTGAGAGTGGGTTTTAACTTGGTTGAGTAGAGTGTGGAACAAGAAGAGAAATGAGAGTGTTTCTTTCTTTTTTTTTTTTTTTTGGGTAGATAGAATGAGGAGTGAAGCAGAGGTGAGAGAGAGAGAGAGAGATGAGAGGCAAGCAGAGGAGTGGGTGGGATTTTTAATAGAGTGACGAACAAGAAGCAGAGGAAGAGAGAGACCTCAAGAACTCAAAACTAAATGAAAGAATAAAACGTGGTGTTTATAAGAAGCACAACCTCAACTAAAGACAGCCGACCTGTCATTTCTAACCCATTTTGACCCCTACGTTAAAAATAAAGCATCACCGTCGTATTTGAGAAAATATTGGACTGTATATTTAATTTACGTACCTTACTGATATTAATATGATTTTTTAATAATAATATAATGCGAGACATTTAAACAAGGCAGATAACCGATGCATAACACAGCATATTATCATTAAAAAAGAAAAAAAGAAAGAGAGAAAGGAACAAGAGAGGAAGAAGGGGGTGGCGGGCTGTGAGTAGGGCTACGTACCCAGGGTGAAACAGCTGGCGGAAGTGTCCGTGGGTTTCCTGTAAGGGGTTGTATACAACTACGACTTTGTCTATTCAGTTTCTATAGATTTCCTTTTATTACAAGCATGGCGTCTGCCCTCTTCTTCTATCACAATTATGACTATAATCTTCTTCACCAACCCCCTAACTGCATTCACTAATTTTACAACATCACTCTCTCCGTTGCTTTCCAATTGTTGCCACACCGTGTTATCTTCTTCTCCTTTTCTTAATGAACTTGACACATTTGTTGTTAATCTGTTCATTATGTTACAAGGATTGAAAAGTGTAGTTACTCTTTATATCGGTATTGTGGTCTCTTGAAATAGATGGGCATATTCATATGCTTCATCATAATTTAATAAGACTAGTATTGAAGGTTACTATTCCGTTTGGACCCAGAATTAAAACAGCTAGCTGCTATTATTGGACTTCCATCATATGTCCAATCAATCGATCTCCTTGTATATATAGATATCTCAACAAACTAGAAGATTTCCTTCTAATTCAATATTCTATTGCTTATTATAAATCTTCAATTGTATGTCTCTTTTTGAGGACATAGTAGAAAAACTACTATAACTAATACTGGGTATATATTACTTACCCTCTTTGTTTTTTATAACATATTTTAATGAATTTTAGTCATTTTAAAATCTAAAAACGATTTTGTACTATGTTTATTAAAAAACGAATCATCCTTTTTTTTTTTTTAAAAAAAAAAAAAAAAGAAATTATATATTACATATTTGCTTAATTTGAACTAAGATGTGAGAAGGTCGAAAATTAGATTAGTTACAACTTACAATAATCATTATTATTAGCATTATGAAATACGTATGTCCAGTGAATTGATTGACAACAATCTAAGGCCATACATGTCTTGTATCATAAAAATGACAATAGGTTTTTATATGGTTTATAATTCTTGTACAAAATAGTAGAATAAAGAAATGAATAAATTGACAGAAAATTTGTGTCCAATAAAATTGGGATTGGGGTCCCCTAAGAGTGGTGCCATTGATAGTCCAGTAACTGAGATCATGGCTTGGACAGTAGTCTTGGTTCTCTTAACCTTGGATAAATTGATAAATTCCATTATTGTCAGAGTCGTCATCAAAAAATTCTAATGTCTCCCTACCATCACCATAGCTGGTCCATTTCGTATCATGGCCACATCTGTTACTATTTATTAACAGAACATCCCTCCATGAAATTACAACGGAGAACTTTACAACCATCTACTAATTTAGATGAGTATGTTTGTTGTTATGGTGGTCGAATTAACTCTATCTATCTATATTATTGCCATATAAATTAAATTATTATTCAATGCAAAATAAAAATAAAACTTAAATTATCATTTATTACAAAATTTTCTGTTCATAAAATAGTAATATCAGCTATGTTAGCAACGACTGGACGTACCATATCTGAGCCAGAGGCTATGGCCCTCAGTCTATTTCTATGTATTTTTTAATTAAATAATGATCTAATCATGCTTTGTCCCCTCCAATTGTTTTTTTTTTTTTTTTGGTATACAAATTAAATTTCGTGACTACAGTCTTGTTATAAATAAAAAAAAAAAAAAAACAAAGGATTTAGAATATAAAATTGTGTGACAGTCAATTTAAACCAGTAATGTTAACAATGGAATTATAATTTACACATTAGCTACCACATTAATAGATATATGAAATTTAATATTTTGTTGGTGAAGCACGCCAATATGCTTTATAATTATTCCTTATCTCTAATAACAGGCTTGAAGTGCTTATTCAATTAGGAAGGCGGATGAAACTTCATTTTTTATCTTTTATTTCTCTTTCAACTATTCACATACACATTATTAAAAACAAAGAGAACGGCAAGTCATTTCCTAGTCATGATATGTCTTTTCTTCTTTTTGAAAAATTATGAATGGAATTGCTGTTTTAATTAAATGGGCCCCGAAGTCTTGTAACTATATGAATAATGCAAGTTCTAGTTAAGGTTAAAGCCTAGTGAATAACTTAAACTTAACCAATAAACGTCATTAAGCTAAATCAGATGCTTCTTCACATCCGAGAAAAAGTTGGAGAGTAAACTGACAAGATTGCCAAACCAAATGATTTTAAATTATCTATATTTTCAGATTTGGAAATTTACGTGTACCACACCGTGACCTTCACGTACTTTTATTGACAGATTGTGCACTACTTTGGGCCCACGATTTAATACAAGGTTAATCAAGAATGACGGTGTGGGCAAAAGGGTAACCGGGGGCTTCAGTACAAAACCACAAATGCTGTTACAAGGAACAAAAAACTGAAATATTACAGCCATCATACCATTTCTCATGTACAATATTTCATTTATTTAATCTTGTTGGAGATGACTGATACCTACATTTTGTAACTTATACTTGTTTTAAGCACTCGAGGGACTGGGAAAGAAACAGATTTGCAGTTGGCTATAATTGCAACATGTTTTTCTAAGCTCTTGTAAGGGATGGTCTATTGTGATGGTAATATCTAGGTAGTTGCTACTTCCAAGTTTCATGAATGATGATAGAAATTTGAGGGCAATAACCAATTGTTAATGGGCTGAGGACCCATTGGGGTCAGCCAAGTATTTATTGGATTGGTAAGGGAGGTTGTTTATTGGGCTTAAGCAATAAATAGGACCATGTCCCATGTGTGTGTCTTCAGTACTGTCACGTCACATAACGGATTCCTAATGCTGGGGTAGTGGGACACACATCACCCCCGAACTACGCAATAGGTACGGGACTCATTTATTATCTGAACCTTGTATTGTCATCCTAAGATGTTTGTACAGCCGTGGCTAAGGTCAGCCGTAAAAAACAAAGAAAAAAAAATAGGCCATTCATTTCCACAAGAGTTTGATGACTTTAAAATCTATTCAATCCAATCCGAAAAATTTATGGTACGATAATTATAATTATGATAATACGCTAAATATGAAATTTTTGAGAACTGTGATAGTAGGAAAAGGATTGGACCGATAGACCCAAGACCATAGAAGCTTTGCAGTATGTATCTATTTTGTTTCGGTCTATTTATTGATTATCCAAGCCTAGGGTTTCTTGTACTCCATATATACGATGTATTTATGTTAGGGTGAGTGATGTATTTATGTTAGGGTGAGTGGTAATGCTTCGTAGCCGCCCTAAACACTCACCTTTGTACTCATCTTAGATCTAATAAATTTCTCCTCCTCTATCAGTAGTTTTTTTCTTGATTGGGGTTCTTTCACATAAGTTCTATGTGTTATTGTTTTGTCATATATTATCTATTGCATCGGTTTTTATTTCACATTTTTCACTGGTAAATACTAAGTTTGCCCATTAATGTAGAGCAGGCCTTCACAGCTTGTGGTTCCATGCAGCTATGGCACTTTGTCACGATGCCATTTTGGATGGATACAGATTGATTCAAAGAGTTCATAACGACTTCATGTAGCACGTTTTTACAAATTTGACTGTTCTAGTCCTTCAGGGAATGTAAAATCAAGCTTCATTACAAGTAAAAAGAATCTACAATGCAAATTTTGGAACTAACTTTCCAACGCTTTTTGTTCTTGCTTCATCTTCTCACGCTCTACCAGCATAGTGAAAAGTGCCTCACACATTTCACAAGCGTCAGGCTCGGTAGGATTCTTCTTCCAGGAAGAGTAAACCATCCAACCATGGTCGAGCTTCCGTGGTGGCCTGACTAGCACTGAACCCGGAACCACAGCATCACAGCATGTGACTACTCCATCACTCTTCTCCCCATATCTCAGCTGCAGATGGAGTGCAGTCACAGCCATTGCAGCAGGAATAGGAATTACTACAGGCACTTGCGGTCCTGCTTGAACTACATCATTTGAATCATTCCCAAATTTCAGAAAGGAAAGCCAGGGAAGTTCTGCATGAGCTATGTGGGACATTGTGGCAAGGACACCTGGAGCCACACTTGCTTCCGTCGGGAAGGAGATAAAAGGGATTTCCTCTGGCAGCTTGTGACTCAAAATGAATTCCCTCCGCTTCTCATACGTGAGGTCCTCCAAAGCTCGTATGTCTCCCTACAGTTGCATGTTTGCAAATTCATGATCACCCTCCATAAAGGTATAGTTTATAATAACAAGTAGCTTGCAACCAAAACCAAAATTTTCTCATGCAAACTAATTATAGTCTACAAAATTGACATAAAATGACAAACAAAAAGATGAGCCTACACACAAAACACACACGTAAACACATAACACAGAAGCACAAGACAAGTTATAGATTATACAGGTTTTAAAATGCTATTTAACAGAATTGTCAAGTCTAATATAGGAATCCACAAGCATTCACAAACATGTCCAAGATGTTCCACTCAAAAGTTAAATTTGTTTCCCCGCAGTAAAATTGAGTTTCAGGGTTTTAATCCTATCCACTAGGGCAATCTATATATTTAATATCTCATGTTTTAAAAAGGAATACGCGAGTCATGCCTAATTTTCCAAGACATGCACAAAAATCTAGCCGGGAAACCTGTTCTAGATGACAAATTTTCACTATGCCGCACCTGTCCAAATTAAAAACTCCAAGTCCTTTCCATTCGTAATAAGATCTTAACTAATAGAAAAAGCTTCTATGAGCTAGAGTCAAGTGACCACTTTACTAAAGGAGCTTTGACCTCAGATACCCGATCTTGGAGAATGAACCATGACCATGACCTTAGTAATATACGCCAAGTTGACATTTTATATTCCAATCTAGGCACTTCCCAGAATTAGCATGAAAGTAATTCTTTTGCTTCTCTTGAGATGTTATATGTATACTTGGAAAGGATGATCTTGGGCATTGAGTTTTATGTGGAGTAGAGGAGGGGACTACCTTAATTAACTTGCATATTATAAGCTCCATGATCTTTCGGGTTTCTCTGTCAGCGATTTGGCCTTCACGCAGAATATCAGAAGCTATGGGGGTGCCACCATATGGACTCTGCACTAATACTAGTCCTCCAACTTTGCCTTTCAAGTCATGCCAGTATTTTGATAATGCAGCAGCAGCATCAATCCCACCCTTGCTGTGGCCAAGCAGCATCACACGCTTACCAGATCCCCAGTAAAGTTCCTCAATGTATTGTTTTAGTTCCCATGCGTTGTGCTCCGTTGATGCCTTCATAAAAGAAACAAGAAAGCCAGTAAAATCATCATGATATTCTAAGGTGACAAGATACAGACATGATAGCTGAGAAGATTACTGAATATAGATGGGAAAGAAGTTACACTAGGGTATACCTCTAACTGATATTGTCAGGCAAATGAAAAACTCACTTTGCCGAAATAAATACAGGTCTTGACAATTCCAAATTGTTATTAATTACCTCACTGTGGATTTTGGCTATATGGCAAGCAAGGCCCTGCTTTGAAAAAGATTTCTTGGTGGCCACAAAATATAAGGGACCATGATTGCTAAAAAGGCCTGAAAAAGATTAATATTTCACATCATAAACTTTGGCCATCTCAAACATTTCTTGAAACATCAGAGTAAAGGGTTATTGTCATACCTGGAATTAGTAGATAAACAAAAGAGTTGGGCAGTGTGTGATTTCCATTCCTGGAAGCACAACATGATGCACAAGTGATCAGATCTATTATAAGATATGTAAACAAGTAAATAATCCACAATTCAACGGAGAACGCAAAAGTATCAAATGCTACACAATTATCTTAATAATGAATGTTTGGTGAGCAAAGTTATTAATCAATCCAACAATTTGATGCAGTTATGGCTTCTGGGGAATTTTCTAGTGCCTTGGAGACAAACCAGAGCCAAGGTGAAAAAAATTATACTTATAATTTATTTCAAAAAGCTTTTCAGATTCATCATTTCCACATGCCAGGTTGCGAAGGAGAATGAAGAAGTAGTGGGTGCATTGTCAATCAGTGAAGGAGATCTTATTAAATCCTAAATCCAAGCTTATAAGTAGAACAAATTCATATCAAACACATGATGGGGCAGAATTGAGGCCGGAAATGGATTCTTGGCACCGCCTTGTTTTTTGCATTGGGTAACAAATCCCTCCCTAAATCGGGCCTTCCCCAATGAAAAATTAAAATACCTGCCTGTAATGGGACAACAGGTCCATGCGTAAACAGGGCTCTGTGGCTGACATCCTAAGATTATAACCACCATAGTGCGCAGCTCACTACCTAGGGGGTCTAGGGCAAGGCATCAGCAGGTCTAGCAGGCAGGCCAACATTAGATATTATCTTTTGCTACAAAACTAGATACATGGTATTGATGTCTACGGTAAAAGCCATCATGGATTATTTACTTCAATTGATCTTACACTTTTTGTACAATTATATTGCTAAAATTACAAGAGAGAAGCAAATAAGTAATGTAAAATCCATTTTCTTGTACAGTTGTTTTATCAAGGGTATGCAATAAGCAACACCTCGTATTTATGCATGGTATTGCAAATAAACCATACAGGACTTTAAACCGAATGCATGGACCAATCTTCTCAAGCTGTAATCCGGGAAAATGTAGTAGAACAAAATGTTTTTTACTCTTCAATAAAGTTGAGTGTTCTTCTACCACTCTGTAACTTTAAGTTGTTTGTATCATTTACAAAATCGACGAGTTAAGGTCATGGCTAACAAAAACTTCTGTACAACGAAGGACAATAAAATCAATGTTAAACCAGTTCTATACCTTACAGCTTCAAGGAGTTCCAAGAACCTTGTTGTACCATCTTCCGGAGGAGCCATTCCAGGAGTGCGTTGTAACCATCCAATATCATCAGAAGAACCGCGTAATGTTTTCCTTATCCGAGATGTAATGCTGAGGATGCCAATACAATTATTAATTTTGGTGTCCAAATTTAAGCTATCAATTAATTGCAAAAGTAAAAGGCATAGAATTGAGTAAAATATTCCAATTCTTCAATGAACTAAAAAGATCCAACTCATCAATAAAGAGAAACCAACTTGTTTACCTACGAACTCGGACCTGAGCACTTCTCATACAATAGAAGGGATGTCTCCATGAGGCAAGTGCCAACCTCCAGGCGAGTTGTAAACCAAATAATGGGATCAACGACCTACAATGAACAAGCAATTGGATAGTATAAATAAAAGAAATGAGACATTTTTCCTGTATAGATTAATGCCTGGAAATAATATATAGGAGATGCATAACTGTTACGTTTATACCAGCAATTTGCATACATATATCAAAGCTCACAGATTAAAAAATAAATAAAAGCGTTGGCATGATATAGATATTGAAAAAACTACTGGATGGGAAAAATATTTCATTATAGATCTGCATCTAATTCATTTAAAAATGAAGTTCAAGCTCAAAAAAGAAGCAATATAGTAAAATTAATACCACTGAAAAATGAATGGGATATCTTGATGTCTATAATTGGTTTCTACAACTTCAGGACTTGTATTTACAAACAATCCTCTCCTGAGGTTTAGGGCTCTTCTTCCACGAACTGTATCAGCAATGTAAGAATTAGAAGATGATGAGCATTCTTCCAAAACAGATTTATAAATCCTTTGTGTTGAAGACCTTGGATGTTGCTCAGATGAAATGGTTAACCAATCTTCTGAGCATCTATTGACATCTTGGAGTACAAGATCCTCTGCAGCAAAGTAACAACAGAGTTATTAAACATAGTATCATGATCTATAACACTATGAATAACTAAGGAATTGCAGCAAAGAACAAAATTTGCTGTGGAAGATCTAAAATTGGATTGATCTTATTATGAAATACATGGATAATCACAACACCAAGCATAAGTGTAACGAATGTGGAAAACTCACCAATGAAATGAATGAATCGACACGTTATGCTAGTAGTCAATGTCAAGAGACGAGTAATAATTTCATCCACTGACGAGAAGAATCCAAGATAATTATCAGTGCTTTTCATAACATCATAGCACGCCTGATAAGAAAACCGATATTAGACCGGGAAATCTGAACTTTTTAAATCAAATTAAAGATGCTATGACTACATGTCAACAGCATGGCAGTACCAACTTAATTCATCAGAATCCTTTAAGTAGTTGTTGCACATGATAAGCCCTTAGGCCTTATCTAAAGTCACACTAACTACATTGTGGTCAAGGTTATTGGAAAACTATGTTATCTTTCTCTTGAACCAAATAATTGATGAATTCATATTTAACTCTACTCATAGTCTTCTGAATTCGAACGCCATACTATCAGACTATAACTGATGTTTTCTACCACTTGAATCATATAGAAGAAAATCAATAATCCACAATATACCACGGAACAAAACATGGAATGCAAGACCATACACTACCAATTTAAACATATGATTTCTTTTCTGATAAATCTATCATGTGAACATAATTACTTACAGGTAAATGGGCTTCAACGTTTTCTTCATGAATTTGCAATTCTTCCATTAATTCTTCCAGTACAGAGATTACTCCAAAATATTTTCAACCTGGTTAGATGACAGTGATGCAAATCCAGTCCATAATGTAGATCAATCAAGAAAACATATGGAGCATTAGTAGTACTAATATATACACAATTCACAAAAAGACTATATATATGTGTATTTATATACATATACATACACATATACATATATATACACATACAAATACACATACACATATGTGTGCATATACATATACATATATGTACGCGCATATGTATATGTATATACATATATATACATACAAATACATATGGAGCATTAGTAGTACTAATATATACACAATTCACCAAAAGACTATATATATGTGTGTATTTATATACATATACATACACATATACATATATATACACATACAAATACACATACACATATGTGTGCATATACATATGCATATATGTACGCGCATATGTATATATATACATATATATACATACAAATACATATGCGTATGTATACATATACATAGATGTATGTGTATATGTATGTATATGTATATACACATACACATACACACATACACATATATGCGTGTGTGTATACATATACACATACATATACATATACATATACATAAACATATAAATATATATACATATACGTAAATATATTTGTATGTGTGTGTTTGTATTTGTATATATATATGTGATACACATACATACACATATATGTAAGTGTTGTGTATGTGTATGTGCATATACATACACACATATACATATACATACGCATATACGTATAAACATATTATGAAATTCATGAGCATTAGGAGAACTGAAATCTCTTTTTCTTAGTTCACCGATTCCTCATTTCATCAACATTGAGCTAAACCCAAAAATGAATAGGTTGACGATTCTCACAAGCAAATCATACAAGAAACCAAATGACAGATATGCATCCACAACCATCATCCAACATGGAACAGAGTAAAAAACAGAGCATAACACCAAAAACCCATACTCGTATAGAAGCAACTCTAACAAACACAAGATCATGCAATCTAGAGAGGGCGACTTACAAGAAAAAAAAAGGACAAAGATGGCCCACAAACAAGAGAGACTCCAATCTACAGGACCCAAGAAACAAATCAGCAACTCTGGTGTTATGATAAGAACTCAACTGGCACAGATTTATAGAGGGAAAACAAAAATCTAATCTCTAGACAACCCAGTTGCCAAAAAAGCTAAAACAGAAGGAAAAAGAAGGAAAGCAAAGAATTATTTGGTTTTTTATTTTGTCATTATGGCAAATATAGATAAGAGTCATTGGATGGGAGGGAATGGAGCAAGAGTAATCTCTATCCACTATTTGATGTAATGTACACTCTACTACTCAATCAACGAAATCTGGTTTGGCCCCACCTTGGTCGCTTTTACCAGTGCTCTGATTTGACGGCCACGCAAGACACGCTGTCTAAATTTGGATAAAAATTTTACCGGCGGGTTCTTTGGACAGAGAAAAGCATGCATGACGTTTGAGGGAAGCTTTCAAAAGGGACCCACCCAGATGATCAGTGTTCGAGATTTGAGTGGATAATGTCCTTGTTTTTGTGGGAGTGGGGGGACACGTGGCAAGTTGGGATCTACTGCATTGGTTAGCGTCGACAAATGTCGTTTAAGAGCCTCCATGAAACTGTAAGAGGACCGAGTCCTAGCGTATGTATAGACTATTGTCATGCCAATCAATATATTTGGATTCTCTTTCTTCATTCGTTATTTTGTTTAATTGGATTTTCTTTTCTTCATTTGTTTAATTTTCTATAAAAAAAAAGGTAATAATAAATACACATTAAATCTGTTCGGTGAATCAGGTGCGCTGCTAACTCGAAATTGTAGCCTGTAACGTGGAACTTGGAAAGTGTAGTTTCTACCATTGTATATTTACATAGTGATTTATACAAGGTCTTCCACATTTATGTACTCATATATATATATATATATAACGGGTTTATAGTCCCAAGAAAGAGTCTGACGATAATGGTTGCTGTCTGCTGATGGGGCTTTTATCTTTGTATTTGACTCCTACAAACAACACAAATTTACAAATTTGGCATGCAACTTCAAACGCTTTCCAATTGGTACAATAATAAATCAACATGGATAGAGTCCTAAAAGAAAATTCAACATGTTCGTTTTACAATTTTTAACAACACATATATACAGAAGTAGTCACTGATACAGTTCAATTACAAATGCCTGTACATGTCCATTCTCAACACAAGTTACAAGGGCAATTAACAAGCTTATCTAGATTTTATTTGGTAGACTCTATTGTACCAGATTGAATGAAGGGTCATGTAGAAGAGATCATACTTCTGGGGCTTTGCATGCCAAAGAAAATGCCGTTGAACCTTTTTGACTGCAAGTTGCATCTGGAGATACTTGTCTTCAGGTATTGAAAGCAGTATATTCTTCAAGTTTGGAATGTCACTCTCTGCAATTATAACTGAGAATGCCCCCCAATCTAGGACCTCAAAAAATGGTGGCACGAAATTGTCGGATATAATTACAGGTACACATTCGTAAAAGATGGCTTCTACCACCCGTGGGCTGTTGACCTCATAACCCTTGGGGCAGATACAGTACTTACTGCTCTTCATGTGCTGGATGTAATTCATTTTGCTTGCAGCTCCAGAAGGCATTGGACCAAAGATTTTCATGTCAGGGTCCTTGTCTTTCCAGTGCTTTAGCAAGATTGGACGTAAATAACCATGCATGTTACCAGCATAGAAGGTTAGAATACGCCTTTGAGAAGGTGGTTTGCCCCCTAGATCTCTGAGAGGATTTCTTGCAGATCGGACATATGTTTCCGGAAGAGATACATCCCTCCCTATTTTGAAGCCTGCGGTGACGTCTGCATTGCAGAGGGCTTTGATGCAATGTTCCATATGGTGCCTTGTCTCATATGGGGCCTATAAAAACATAATGCATCAGTTTACACTTAAAAGCATGAAGGATAGTTCATAGTATTCTAGAAACATCAAACTTCAGACATATTATAGATACAGTGGTGTTTTACTACCAAGTGCTGATTTAGCCATTTGAATAGAATAGACCAAAGAGCTCATTAACAATATTTGTCAGTGACAGTCACCAAAGTTACAAGTTACAACTGTTTCTAGAATCCATTTCAATTATCTTGCATAGCAATTTTTTTTAACTAGTATGACAACACAACTCAAATATAAACCAAACCCTCTAAGACCCTATTGTGAATGAGATTACATCCTAAGACTTAAACTAGTCGGTACACTATCTTGGCATAATAATATGCCTAATAATACCAAGGGAAGAATAAACTAGGAATGATGTAAGAAAAGCATACCCAATCATGGCAGCCAACAAGAAAATGATCTGCTCCACCGGTTCTATTCCAGTAAGGATATTTAGCTGCAATTTTTTCTGAATATTCCTTCAAGTATTGCCTCAGGTTTGTCCTGTTGTGGGAGTTGCGTACAGTAAAGGGCGTATTCTAGCATCCGCGAGCTAAATGGCATATAAAATAGGTGAGCTTTTCGAGGGTCCTTCACAACAAAATGCTTATTTCCCTCCATCAGTTTCATAAACCACCCCTCTGAAGCATATAATCCCTTGAGAATTGGTTGATGAAATATGGGTTTGCTTCCATCCTTGTAGACATAAACTTTGAGTATACGATCCATGAGTTCATAGCTCCTGAAAATGCAATAAGTGGGATTTTCAAACTGAACACTTTCTCAAGAAGGTAATCACCAGATGTCCCTTTTATTTTTTATTATTGGCTGGATCATCACCAATTCAAAATTTTACATTCATAAAGATGAAATTTAGTCCCAAATCCAATTATGAAAAATTAAAAATAAAATAATTTAAATATAAGGTCTGCCATTCAGCAGAAACAGTAACTGTCAAGTATATGTGCTAAGATAGCACAATCTCCTCTATTCAGTCACTTATTTGTTCTAAGATAGCACAATAACCATATACTGATATACGGATAGAAGTAGACAATGAGAAAACTTTATTAATCTTAAATTGATACCCGAACAAGTTAAATCTACTTCCTTGCACAATCATTGGAGAACAATCAAACATTGGTGATTTTGTTGATCCCCAAACAGTATAACACCGTAGTAGAATATTAGATAAGCATTTAGGAATGATTTGTTGAATAGCTCTCCAGTTCAAGTCAAAGCTACTACTTTCAAGTTGTCCCTGTCTCAACCCAATTTAATAAAATGTTTAAAACTAACAGCCCATGCCAGCCCACTGGGGAAGTGACCTAAGTCCAACAAGTTGCACACCCCGTGTAATTAATCTAGAGCAAAAAGCTAGTTCAATGGCCACACCATCCAAAAGAAAAGAAAAAAAAATCAGACTCATGACCTCAAAAAACATATTGAGATGCAATAATTAAGTTTGAACTGTCTGAAGACAATGAGTTGGTAACCTAATTTAGAGTACATAATCAGACACTTCCTGCTCGAGTAAATATTTTCTTGTTGACATTAAATTAGAAAAGGCAATCACATTATAATGTCTCTGTATTCCTTCACTTTAAAGCATCTTACAAATGACAACTGCACTAGTCTCTTAACCTGAAAAGAGGACAAACTGGAGGTGCAATGCAAACTGCACCAAGTATACAACAACACAACATAGCATTGTCTCTCTTCTACAACTAAGGTACATCAACTTAATACTGCAAGGAAAGTTAATATAATCATGATTGTAGCAGTTCATGTTAATTAGTGCTTGTGAAAAGTGCCATGTTTGTTCTTTCTTTTTCTCATTTTACAATTCTTCTTAAGCGATTATTGGAACTGAACCAAGCTGATTATACAGAGAGCAAGATGAAACAAATTCATTCATTAATCCATGTATTAAAAGTGCAAGTAAGAATTCAAAATTCAGAGCAAAGTACAATCCAATATGGTTTACCTTTTAAACATGGAAACATTTCGAAAGAGGGGAGCATAAAGTTCTTGGTCATTCATCGCAATCGGTGCCTTATCAATCTCTGTCCTTGCATTCAAAATTTCCCAATCACGTATGGAGGACCATCGTGGTCTCTACAAACAAATATAAAATAGTTTTATTTTCCTAAATTAACCAAAGGATTAATTAAAGACTTGCCGTATTTTTGTAAAACTTATACCATTGAACGTGACGACCGACGATGCCTCACTAGTATAGTGTTCATCTCATTGATTAATGTTATTGATTTTGGTGGCAATTCACACCTCATCTTTTTCTTCCGAGGGAAACCAATTCTGGCTGAAGCATTTTTTGAAGTTACAAAATTAGTTTGCAGGACAGCAGAAGCAGCAGAGGAGTTTGCCTTTGACACCTTGGTACTCATATTGGTAATGTTTACCAATTGAGGTACAATGGATGAAGCAGTTTCTGCATCTCCAAAGCTTTTTAGCAACTGACTTGTATGCTGTTGTGGAATATTTTCTGTTGGAAGAACTTTCCCATTTGGCTCTTCTATTTGCTCTAGCGGAAGACCAAGCCTAGCTTCAATGGCTAATTCCAGAATTGAACTGTTTTCTCCATTTTTACCATGGTCCACAGCCAAACTTTCATGATAATCTTCAACATTGTCTAATGTAGAATCATTATATACTTCTCTATCAGTGACAAGTTCAATAAAATCATCCTGACCTTGTTCCTCAACCGCAGAGTCATTCTTTGTGTCCATGTCTATTACCTTAATTCCACTATCCAGCTCAATATCTTTACCAGCTTCGTAACTGTCACCAGGTTTCACAAACCCATCAGACACATTATGACTAGTAAACTCCGAATCATTAACCGCAAGAGGGTTGCGAACCATCACGAAATTTGTCAAGGATTTCAAATTCGGATGGCCACTTTCATCATGAATCAAAACAATATTATCAGGCAACAGAGACTGAAGAGCTTTCCCATATGGAAGCAAAAGGGACTGAAACAATAAATGAGTAGCAGCCACCATACCCACCATGAAAAGCCATCTCCGAGTTTTGTTATGAAATGGTTTCTTAAACTGATCCACCGAATCCATTATAGAAAATTCATTCTTAGTAAGTCACTCAAAATAGAAACATACTTCACACCTCCTGCATCATCACCCACAACACTGAACTTTAGCAACAATAAACCTTACAATTATATATTATACACAGCCAAATACCAGCACATGCATTCTTGATAACAAATTTGAACAACTTTGATACAGTTCAAGGTGGTTAAAACTTGGTTCAATAACATTAGATAACAAATTTGTATTCTTATTAACGCATTTAAAAGAGATTTAATTTAGCATTTGAAGCTGCATGCATACCAAAAAGGACAGAAACAGAGCAGTCTTTTGATAAAAAGATTTGGTCAAGTATGAACTACTTTGGAGCAACAACACATATATCACAATCTGAAACTTGGTTACTATAAAGTCCGTCTCAAACATTGATTCAAGTATTAGAAACACCAATATAAATTGAAAAAAAAAAAATCGAACTTAAAAGAGTGAAGATGACTGTTAATGTTTAAACAGAATATATTCAAGTGAAACTAGTGTCTGCAGAAAAGAAACAAACCCTAACCTCAGTAAGTTGTCGGTGGAGGAAGAGGACGTTGAGTGAGCTTTGGCAATAGCAGAGCCAATGAAGCAGAGCAAAGTCATGATTTGCAAGACTAATGGACCCTTTTTTTAAAATATTATAGGTTGTGTTGGCATTTTCCAGATTCTATAGATGTTGTAAGTAAACAAGAAGAAGACAACAGTTCACATCCTTCCTTAAGTGTGTTTAAATATCCACGTCCATTTGTAAGAGATAAACGGTCTAAGTTCCACATGTATCATTTAAAATATGATGTATAAATTATTCTTTTTTTAGTATAAGTTATGTTCTTTTCGATTACATGAATAATCATCCGAATCATATTATTAATATTCTATCTCGATAGATTTTAATAATAAACTAATATATAAAATGTAACCTTTAACAGGACAAAAAACCTAAGAGAACAGTGATTAAAAGGATAGAGAATCTAAACCAACTTGCATTTAAAAAATCTTACTATTAAAATAAAATATGATTAATCAGAATTTATTGTTTTATTATTAAAAGCGTGGCCCATTAGGTGTCATCATTGTTATGTTACATTTTGCTTCTCAGCTTTAAATAGCTGCGAAGTTGGAATCTCTCAGCAACGGCTAACCAGCCAGCCAGAGTCCATTCGCGTTAAGTCGGTTTTTCTATTTCAGCTCCACTTAACGTTATTCACTTTTCATTCGACACTCCCACTACTCCACACTTTATTTTCTATTTAATAAAAAACAGAGAGAAATTCAATCCAGGAAATTTAAGTTGCAATTTATGTTATCAAGTCAGTCATTTCAGTCAAAAAGGGTTTGTACCAATCATAGCTTTAATTACTTTCCTCTAATTTGATGATAAAGAGCAAAGACTACACTATTATCACATACTATACCCATAGCCACCCTCAATGATTAAAATTTAATTATTGATCAACTGTCTCTTAAATTGGCTACATTTTGGATGATATAGGAATTGGCAAAATATCCAAATTAAAAAGTGGGGCATATGTTAGGGACATTGGTCGAAATATAACACATTTTGTTGTATCTATAATGACAATACTCAAAAGGCAAACTAAGCTGTCAACAACTGAAGAAATCAGGCGGTAATATTTATATTAAGGAGATCATTAGTTCGAATATATATCATCTCCCTCTTCCAATTCCCAAATTAGCAAACAAAAAAATAGATATGGGTTCATAAGCAGTGCACAGTTGAATCATTTTACAATGTCTGTATACATAAACTCCAGAGTAATTAGTCCAACGAGGATATCTTAATTTGCTTATTTACAACAAAAAAGCAACCTTGGCAGTCAACTTCACCGACGAAAAGACCCCAACTCAGAAATCCAGCAAATTGAATCACCTTTCACCTGAAATATTTTATTTTCATTTTTCCAGATATGGTACTGTATTATTACACAGAGGAGTGTGCCACAAACTTGACAAATTGATCATAACTTTCTTGCTATACAACCGCGGCAATAGCAAGTTTTGTGAAACGAATCAACAGCAATGGTGCACTGTCCTGCACTACAACAAATGCTCTCCATACCTTTGCTTGTTTACATTGTTGATTTTCATCTGGTCTGTCACCTGTGTTCTATTTCTTGCTCTCATGTAATGGAGAAGATAAGGCCCAATTTCTCGCTCACCTTCATTTGGTTTTTATTTGAAATAATCTGTTGTACCAAATTGAGTGAAGGACCATATGAAATAAGTCATACTTCTCAGGCATTTTGTGCCAAAGAAAATGCTTTTGCACCATCTTAACTCTTGACAGCATTGATAGGTACTTCTCTTCTGGGATCGAGAGCAGAATGTTTCTTAAATTTGGGATATCTTTCTCTTGAACAAACACCGAGAATGAATCCCAGTTCAGTACCTCAAAAAATGGAGGCACATAGTTATCTGATATGATGACAGGCACACACTCATAGAAAATGGCCTCAACCAGTCGAGGTGTGTGAACTTCATAGCCCCTGGCACATATGCAATACTTGCTGCTCTTCATGTGCTCCCTGTACATTCTTTTGCCTTCCATATCACGAGGCATTGGGCCAAAGATTTTCATGTCAGCTTCTTTGTTCTCCCAGAACTTTAGTAGAACTGGCCGGAGATAACCATGCATGCTTCCTGCAAAGAAGGCAAGAATAGGTCTTTCTAAAGGAGGTCTGCCTCCTATTTCTTCTAGAGGAGCCTCCACAGAACGTATATATGTAACTGGTAGAGTAGTATCCATGCCTATCTTAAAGCCTTTAGCGACATTGGCATTGCAAAGAGCTCTGATACAATTCCTCATGTACTGCCTTGTGAATTGGGGGGCCTGAAATTCCATTTGTCATTAATTAAGCTGACTTCTTCTCAAGATATTATTAAAAATAGATTAATTAGGCTAGCACTCAAGACCATCTGATAATGTTACTAAAATGGTCAGAAGGTTAGAACAAAGTACATAAACATTCATGAACTAGATGCAATGTCTTTAACCTGTAGATGAATTAATTAATACTTGGTGCTTAAGGTCCAGTGGATCATGGCTTGGCCTAAGCAAATCTACAAGGTTCTTAAAACTAACAAGTCCTCAGCTACTTCTAATTTCAGCAGGAGAATTAAAAAAGGCCCTCTACTCCAAGAGATTTGATCTTAAATAACACGATTAAAAAGACTTATATAACAGTGCATGGATAATGTACCCAATCATGACAACCAACAAGGAAATGATCTGCTCCTCCAGTTCTGTTCCAGAATCTATATTTCCTGGCAATCAACTCCACATAGTTCTTCAGGTGATGCTCCAGGTCCTTATTATAGAAATTTTGTCTATATAGTTCCATTAGCATCTTCACACTGAAGGGCAAGTAAAATAAGTGGGCTTTCCTGGGGTCCCTCACAATAAAATTTTTGTTTCTCTCAATCAGCTTCATGAACCATCCTTCCGATGCATAAATTCCCCTCATATGCGGCTGATGAAATACGGGCTTTTCACCTTCCTTGTATATATAAATTTTGAGCTTGTGTTCCATTAATTTGTAACTCCTGCAATAACATATATAAAATTTTTAGCTTAGTATTTCTCCAAGGTATTTGTTCAAGAAACGAGGCACAGATTTTGCTCTCCACCAAAATGCTATTCTTCAGCATAGGCTGAGGTCCTTGTCCATTTACAATCTTATGAACATTCTTGATATGAAGTACGCAAGTCCGGTAACTACTAAAATTTCTAAGTCATTATACTGAGAATGCTAACTGATCCACACATATAAGAAACAACGAAAACATTTGAGCATATGAACCAGCATGCTGATTACAGTAATATAGAATGAATATGCAGGAAAGTCTATGATTTTATTACCTGCCCCAAATGTTGGATATATTTACATATAGCTAAAGACATATCATATCACACTTGATCAGATGAATTTTATAACAATGCAGTCATTTACTACGATTATTTATTTTAGTGCCATCATATTACTTCTTGACTCTCAAACTACAGAACTAGTCTGTGCATAAGATAGTGAAAATAATTGCAAAATGTAGATTAAAAAGGAACAGCAACTTATAACAGATAATAATAGACATTTAAAGCTTACCTTATGAAAGTAGAAGCATTTCGAAAAACGGATGCTTCGAGCCCTGGAATGTCCCTTAAAACAGGAGCATTCTTAATCTCTAGTTTTGCAGATAGAAGTTCTCGATCACGTACAGAAGACCACCGTGGCCTCTATTAAAAATAATTTTTTTCAGATATCATAAGTCATTCCAATTCCTCAAATTAAACTTCAAAGTTGAAAATTTTACCACAGAATGAGAAGAAACTTGACTCTGAAGCAATAATGAGTTCATCTGTGATATTGATGTCTTCTTCTTGTCCGACCTCCTAAACTTAGAAATATTAGCCATTGTAAAATTATTGTTCAGTAGGGTTGATACAGTTTGTGGTAGCCTGATATTCAATGGTTGACTTTGAAAAGTTTGTTTGACAGTGCCAACCAATGATAAGTTCGCGGTTAATAAAGACTTAGAAGTTGTTGAATTTGAACTGAAGCTTTCATCATCCTTCGAAGAAATTCTGGATGATTCAGTAGAAGCATTACTGGGTTTGTTTTGACCTCGTCCCAACTTTAAGCCAGTAGTGCTTTGATTATTATCTATGTTGTAACTGTTTTCAATTCTTGCAACCTTCTCTAGGTGCCCATGCTCAGTTTTTATAGCCTTTACTTGAGTAGAACTATTATCTAAGCTTGTAGCTAAACTTTTGCCATAGCTTACACTCTGCTTAAATTTAAAATCATTCTGCAAGTCTCCATCCTTTTGTTGATCAAATGAATCATTCAAGTTTTTTTCAAAATCTAACGGCAAGTCATAATCCTCATATGTTTCTGTCATCATTTCATCACTAGCCAGTTCCAAATAAATTCTAGTTGAATTAGAATTATTTATAATCGTAGCATTGCCAACCGTCAACGCCATCGAACCCTTACCAGCCAATGAGAAAGACAAAGTCTTGCCATAAGGAAGCGCAAAAGACTGAAAAACTAATATAACAGCTACGACCATGCCAATGATCAGCACCAACCTCCTAATCTCAAAATGGCACCACCTCTGATATTGGGCAACGATATCCATACCATACAATTTCAACACTTAGCCAATCACATTAACTACCATCATAAACTTGATATGGCAACATGCAACACTATGTCCTGAGAGAAAAACGAAAACGAAATGAACCAACTTCTTACCTGAACGAAAAACAGAAAAGAATGTAAACTCGAGAAACAAAAAATCAAACTTCCCATGAACATCTAAAAAGGCATAGTTCACGGTTGTCAGTGCCTGACAACTGTACATTTGTTGCTAAATCCACTGTACAGTTATCAGGGACTGACAACTGTCTATTTGTTGCTAAATCCACAGTATTTCAATCAACAATTCTCTTATTAGATGCTACCAGGTATTAGCAGAAATCAACAAAAAAAATCATCAGACAAAGCTCTAAAAACATCCTAACTGTACATAACAATTGTTTTAATTCCAGGCTTAATATAATTAGAATCAAGAAGAATTAGAAAAGAAGACGCTTAAACATGTTTAGCTAAACAAAACTAAGCAGTAAGATACAAGTAGTTTTGAAGGAAGAGGCTTAAGATCAGAACAAGACTCACCCAAAAATGGAACCCGTTGGCGGTAGCAGACCTGACATTGACATAGACAGCATTAGTCTACACTCTCAACTTGAACCTCCACTTGTGTTCTCCTATGATATTATACTTCTAAGTTCTAAGTCACTTGACGCTGGAAACGATGTCGTTTTTAACAGTCATTTTACAAATTTGCCCTTCTGTTTAGAGTAGTCTGTTTTTACTCTCAATCCAGTTTCCCTCTTGTTGTTGGGTAGATTTTGGCGAGTGTTGAGTGTGTCAATCATGGCGCTAAAATTAACCATCCCATTTCCAATCTTCGTCCAACCATTAAGCGCAAACTTGAACGTGAGCCCAAAACCGTCCACGGAGGTCCGTTTCGCGCGGTGGAACAATGCCCATTACAAGGAGTTCAACCAGCGCCAACGCACTCAACAAGAAATCGAAGACGAAATCCGCCGTAACCGCCGGTTCGACTCCGCCACCAAAATCGCCGAAATTAACGAGTCCGACACCGACACGGCGACGAACAACGACATGTTCAAGTCAACCGGCACGCCGTCGTCTCCTTCGAAGCCGTCAATCCCCGGCAAGAAATCCAAGTACTCCAAGCCGCCCAAGCCCGGTGACGACCATCCCGCATTCCGCAGAACCTTCTCGAAACCGACGAAAATCACGAATTTGGCCCTGGACAGACCGGCCAACCCGAAAGCGAACATATCCATAACCGAAGACGGCGTCTCTTACGTAATCGACGGCGCGCCGTTCGAGTTCAAGTACAGCTACACGGAGACGCCGAAAGTGAAGCCGCTAAAGCTGCGGGAAGCGGCGTACGCGCCTTTCGGTCCGACGACAATGGCGCGGCCGTGGACGGGACGGGCTCCACTGCCGCCCAGTAAGAAGAAGCTGAAGGAGTTCGACTCGTTCGAGTTGCCGCCGCCTAACAAGAAGGGAGTGAAGCCGGTTCAGAAACCGGGGCCCTTTTTGGCGGGAACGGGGCCGAGGTACGTCACCTCGAGGGACCAAATATTGGGGGAGCCTTTGACCAAGCAGGAAGTTCACGAGTTAGTTCAATCTTGCATCAAGTCCAATCGCCAATTGAATATGGGTATTATTTGTGTTATTTGTGTTGAAACATTTTGTCTTCTTTTCGCTTTTGATGAATTGTTGTGTTTTTGTTTTTTTAGGTAGAGATGGTTTCACGCACAACATGTTGGATAATATACATGCTCATTGGAAGCGGAGGAGAGTGTGCAAGATTAAATGCAAAGGAGTGTGCACTGTTGACATGGACAATGTGTGCCACCAATTAGAGGTTGCTTTCTTCTTTCTTGCTTATTTGCATTTTGTAATACCATCAGAATAGTATATCGTGATGCTAGAAGAAATGAAGAATGGCTGTTCTTGTTCATGCAACTTTTGGCTTCTTGTACGTTTAAATCATAGTTGTCCATCTTTCTCGATTTGGCAGGAGAAAACTGGAGGGAAGATTATTTATAGAAGAGGAGGGGTAGTGTACCTTTTCAGAGGCAGAAATTATAACTACAAAACTCGTCCCCGCTTTCCTATTATGTTGTGGAAACCAGTCACTCCCGTATATCCGAGGTTAATTCAGCGTGCTCCAGAGGGTCTAACAGTGGAAGAAGCTACTGAAATACGCAACAAGGGACGAAAATTAATACCAATATGCAAGCTAGGTAGAGTGAATATTGCTATTTCATAAGTTTATTTGTAATGAAATTTAAAATTGATTCTGTTAAGAATCTCAAACTATAATTTTGAATGTTCTAAAGGGAAGAATGGTGTGTACTGTGACCTAATGAAAAATGTTAGAGAGGCATTTGAAGAGTGTGAATTGGTCCGGATTAATTGTCAAGGAATGAATGCGAGTGACTACAGGAAAATCGGTGCCAAACTCAAGGTATGGTTTATTATATATGTTGGTCACATGATACATTCCCATTTTACTCACTTCATTTTTTTAAGATATTTAAATAATTTGCCTAATTTTGTAATTCCAGGATCTTGTCCCGTGTGTTCTAATCTCATTTGAAAATGAACACATACTGATGTGGAGGGGACGGGACTGGAAGTCTTCTTTCCAAAAATCTGAAAATGATTCTGAGGAAGCTGAGGAATTGGAAGTTGATGGTGCAGTTTCTGTTGCACCACCTTCAGAAGGCAATGGATCAGCCACATCATTTACTGATCTGCTGTCAGTTAGAGACTTCAGTCCTGATACACTCAATACAAATTTGCCGCCTATAAATTCTGAAGATGTGCATGCAGAGCCACATGAGGTTTTGTTTTCTGTAGATGATGCTAAACCAGTTGCAGCTTCTGATGGAATTTCGAATGTGCCCGAGATTGATGAAGCCACATCTGACATCAGTGGCCATTCTGATGATGAGATCAAAGCCACCGCGAATATTGATGGAGATGTGAAAGACACATATGGAGGTGAGACCATGTTGGACGGTAGGCGCTTTGTTGATGAAGAGCCAACTTCTACATCAACAGAATCAGAAACCATTCTTGGAGGTGTTAATAACACTGAAAATGAGTCTGAATCTTCCATCATGGGTTCTTTAAATCATGATCAGTTGCGAAGTCCTTCAGAAGTTCTTGAAGAGCACAGTGAGCCATCATCAAGGTTGTCTGGACCTAATTTGGAGAGAGTTTTACTTCTCATGAAGCAAGCTGTTGAAAGTGGGCGTGCATTAGTTTTAGATGATGCCACATTGGACGCAGACATTGTTTATGAAAGGTCGGTTTCTTTTGCCAAGTCTGCTCCCCCTGGGCCTGTCTTTAGGCATCGATTGAAGAAGGTAGCAGTTCAGAAGACCGAAAGGAAGGAAAGTGGGATTTTGGAAGTGAAGAAGGAAAGTGAGGTATTCATAGTGAAAAAAGAAGCCGCAACTGTCTTTGAGAAAAGAGAGAAAAATGCGAGACAGACTTCTAAAAAAAAGAAAAGCATAAATGATGAACATTGTCTAGATGTAGTACCACAGGGAAGTCTGGGAATTGATGAACTTGCTAAATTGTTAGCATAAATACACATGCCTTTTCTGAGATGTCACCATATTGTGATAACATGAAAATTTGTCAATATAATTTGATTCTTATTTCTTTACGCCCATTCTATCAAAATTTCATTTATTGCTTTGTGTCTTCTGTTGGAGATCATAAAGATAATGGTTCACTGAAAATAGGTAACCTTAAGAGAAACATGGTAATACTTGTTTGCTTTATTAATAATTAAAATGCATTTGCAAATAATAGACATTGGAAAATATCTTTCAAGGACATTCTAATCTCTACACCTCTGCCTTATTTACTTCTCCTGGCTTGGCATTTGATTCATATTCATCTCCCACTATCCTCTTCCAGAACCAGTGATTTTGCCACAGAAGATAAACTTCTTCTATTGGAACTTGCTTGGTTTCTGGCAAGAGGAAGAAGATGAAGCAACTCATGATGATAATCAATGCACCAAACAGCAAGAAAATTCCATATTTGAGATGACAAAGTGACGCCAGGAAACACTGTGCTATCAAAGCTGTGAAGAGGAGGTTGACACAGACCACTACACTCTGACCAGCTGACCTCGTCTCCAGGGGGAAGATCTCGCTGGGAACTAGCCAACCTAGAGGGCCCCAAGACCTACCATAAGCTACCACAAATAAGCAGATAACGATTACAAGCAAGATGCCGGTTCCTTTAGGTAGCGTTTTTCCTTGTCCAAACTCAAGAGCCAAAGTTATGGACACAATTATCTGGATATCAGAACAAACAAGTATCAGTATATGCATGAGAATTTTGTACACTAAAAGAAACAATACGAGGAAACAAATCCGAAAGTGTAGTGTTACCATGTAGATAATCATTTCAGCACCAGCTTCTAAGAAGAAAGCTCTTCTGCCAAATTTATCAACCAACCCCATTGAAATGAGTGCACCAATAACAAGAGCAACACCAGTTATAACAGATGAATACAAAGCTGCTCCTGAACCGAATCCCAAACTCTGGAATATGACAGGAGCATAGAAGAGAATGGAGTTCATCCCCGTTAGCTGTTGGAATGCTGGTATTCCGATAGCTCCAATCACCAATTGTGGACGATTCTTCCTTTGAAGAAGATTCTTGAAAGGGTGTTTAATCGCTTGTGCTGCCTGGCTTGCTTCAATAAGATCTTCAAACTCCGCCTCAACTCTCATGGTACCTCTAATTTTCTCCAACACTTTTCGTCCTTCTTCTAGTTTACCTTGTTCCACAAGACTGTTTGGAGTCTCGGGGAGGAAAACACCTCCGATAAACATCAGCAGTGCTGGCACGGTAGCTAAACCTAAGGACAACCTCCATCCCCATGGATGAATCTTTTCAGTTCCATAATTGATCAAGTATGCTATTAGGATCCCTAAGCATGTTGTCAGTTGAAACAGTTGGTTAACTGCTCCTCGGATTTTTGCTGGTGATATTTCTGAAAGATACAAGGGAACTGCCTGTAACCATTGGAACAAGAATGTGATTAGTAAATTGTCAAGTTAGTTGCTGTTAAAAGGAAAAAATTCATTATTGGTCAGAATAATAATTGGACTTACTTGGTTTCCAAATCCAATGCCAATACCTAGCAAGATTCGTCCTATGATTAACATCCATATATTGACTGCAGCTGCATTGAAGATTGCTCCTAGAAAGAAGCTGATAGATCCCACAATTATACTAGCTCTCCTGCCATAGTTTCTGGTCACATAGGAGGCTGCAAATGTGAAGATAAGGCCCGCGAAGTATAGCGAGGAGGTAAAGAGTGTTAGAATCTGATCATCATATTTACAGTAGTCCGTCTCATGTAAATGTTCCTGCTTCCTTCTGTACACTTTTGGGAAGAAATCCTTCAAGAAATCGTCCATGGAAGTGACTCCGCCTGAAAGTCAAAATCAATTTACAACCACTAATATGAAAACCAATTATATAATTTTTAATGCAAGAAATGGATTTCACCTAGTCTACAAAGTCCAGAATGCAATAAATTATTTTGATGTTTCCATAGCTTGGCAATTCTACAGTTTCTATCTTAAGCTGAGATTAACTAGAGATACATGGAATGAAAAAACTCAGCCTGAAAACGATTTGTGTTGCCAGTAGGTGAGATTGCCAGTCATTCAACAGCATTGCAACTTTGTTACTTTGCGTATTTTTGAACATTGCATTGTTCAATTGAAAGTTGTCAGAAATTGAAATTTTTTTTCTATATTGGTTTAAAGTTGATCATTGACGGTTGTCAGAAATATAATTTTTTTCTATATTGGTTTAAAGTAGACTCATGATAATAACATTACAACCAAAGTTTTTGGGAAAAAAAAAAAAAAAAAAAATCAAGCCTCATATCTTCATAGCCATACATATAATAAAAAGCCTAGAAGTTAAAACAGGGAACGGACCTGAAACACCAAGATCATAGCCGAAAAGAGACCCTCCAAGCGCAGCAACAATGCAAGCAATAATGAAATAACCAGTGATTCTATACTCATAAAGATGAGCCCTCTTCAGATTGCCACCATCCGTGAATCCTCCACCTGCCATGTTTCTCTTTCTCCTCTCTTATTATATTCTCTTGGATCACCTGACCTTTCCTTTTACAATCACCCAACAGCACCGTTTCCCGAATCCAGGACTCAGAGAATTGCTGTTCCTAGTATATGCAGATTGCACTTCGACAACACCACGTACACCCTGTGACTCCAAGAATATTATATAAAAGCTACTAGTCAACGTATACCACCTCAGAATCAAGAAAAACGAGCCTCCATTATTTAAAATTTCACATAAAACAAACTGCTGAGGCCTGAGAGAGAGAGAGAGAGAGAGAGAGAGAGGACTTATGACGCAGGCATGTAAAATAAGCTCTTATTTATAGTTTAATATTCAATATGGGCCCTGCCTTATATTTATATACTTAGAAATCCTGAATACCAATTGACAAGTTGGTTACTTTGTACAGCTTTTGTATTTTGGATTTGGTTTCCAGCTAATTTGTAACCGCCATCGTTAATCTACAACTTGATTTCCATTGAACACCGCGAAATATTATCCCATTGAGTAATCAAACTGGATGGGTATAATTGTAAATTCAATCTCAGTTTACGTGATATAGATATAGTTACGACGTTGGCTTTAACCAAAACTCCGAGTGGATAGGATGAGATGCGAGTAGGAGTAGTTTGAGTAAGTTTTTGACTTGTTCTCTAATTAACATTCGATGCCAACGATGTTCAAAACGTCTCGGCCTTATCTGTTTTATTGGTATAATTTTTTTCTACTTCAACTTGTCATATTTGTCTCCGTATTTTCGTGCGTGCTCATTTTTTTTTTTTTTAATATAATGTAATTGCAGCAACTCATATCACGTCGATTGTGTTTTCCTTTTAATCTTAACTGTTTCCTTTTATATCTATAACCAGTCTTTATCCGGTCTTGATAAATATCGTATGTCTAAATCCAACCCGACTCCTTATCTTCAATTATTAAATTTGTGATTTTTTTTTTAGGTTATATAATTATAAAATTACAATCTAATTTAAGGTATATTCTGTACCCAGGAAAGTAAAAAATAAAGGGTATTTAAGATATTAACTACTTCAAAATAAAAAAAAAAAAAAAAAAAAAAAATCATTTAATTTTAACTGTTTCCAGTTAGATTTCTAATGACTGGTTTAAATTATTTTGTTAATATATACATATATAAAACAGTTTTAATATCACCACTGGCATGACCTCATTAGACCCACGTTGCCCTCGTTAAAAATCAAACAAATGCTAGTGGACCACTAGACTGGTCGGCCCTTTATAATTTTAATGTTAGGTGCAGGAGGGAGTTTAGCAACAATACACCCTTCCATAAGAAGCCAATTGCAAACTTTCCCCCTCCTCGGGAAATTTAACATTACTCGCACAAATGATGTACCGTATTTATCATGTCTAAAAGTTTTTCCAAACTTATTACTTAAATGATATGGCAAATTAGATTTGTAACAATTATATTGATTATAAGATAATGTGATGTAATAATTATATGGAAAAGCTTCATTTTAGTCCCTAAGGTTTCTCGAAATATCAAAATTTTAAGCATCTATTGGAAACAGTTCTTTTAATCCCTAACTTTTCCAAAACTCTTCAAAATAGTCCAAACCGTCAGTCAACCAACGGTCAACAGAGACAAATAGTTTAGATAAGAAGGGCAAGATGGTCTTTTCGTATGAAATGTTAAGGACATGACATATGGACGGTTATGATTTTAAAATATTTAAAAAAATTGATAAATAAGGAGATTTTAATAAATAACTTAATTTGAAAAAAAAAATTATTTTCTTCACTGACAAAATCACCATTCATCATCAACCTTCATCATCAACACACATCCAGTCCTAAATCATCAGTATTAACACAAACAAAAACTCTTTTTCATCACCAAAACAACCAAAGAAATTTTTCATCACAAAAACAACCAAAGAAAACAATAGCCATCATACAATCACACCCAAAAATCCAAACAATCTGGTTCATCGACGATCTGGTTCGAGCCAGATCGTCGACCTGGTTGGCACCATCTGATCGATGATCTGGTTCGTCGCACCAGATTTGGTGACAATCTGGTTCAAGTGTGATGATCTGGTTCGTCGCACCAGATTTATTCACCAGCTCATCGATCTGGTTCGAACCAAATCGTCACCAGATCTGGAAGTGCGACGATCTAGTTCGTCGCATCAGATCGATGCACCGTGCATCGATCTGGTTCAAACCAGATCGTCACCAGATCTGATGCATCGATCGAACCAAATCGACGCACCAGATCGTCGATCGACAATCTAGTGCGTTGCCCCTGTCATTGTTTTTTTTTTTTTTTTTTTTCATGCAATCTTAGGGAAGAGATAATGAAAATAAAATATTATTTTCTGCCATTTATTTTTTTTAATTCTTATATAATTAAAAAAATAATAATTATATATACAGGTATTGACTTTTTATTGGATGAAAAATATATAATATTTTGGTTTCATTGGGGAAAAACTGGTTATTTTAAGTGATGAGGGTAATTAAGTCTTTTGAATTTTTTTGTTTGGTTTGACCATTAGTTAACTGATGGTTTAGACTATTTTAAAGAGTTTTGAAAAGTTAGAGATTAAAAGAGTTGTTTTCGAATAAATGCTTAAAATTTTGATATTTCACGAAATCCTTAAGGATTAAAATGAAGTTTTTCCTAATTATATTAATCATAGGATAATGCGTGAATGATGTGATGGTTATAAATAAAGTTACAATATTGTTTCAATAATAAATTTTGATAAGCTTTTAGGAAGTTAGCATTATTCTACACCATCAAAAGGCTTTTCTAAACTTATTGCTTGAATGATATTACAAATCCAAAAACTTATGTGGTAAGGTAGCAACCATGTTAAATAGTGATTTATTGATACATTTGAATTTGTAAAAATTATAAATTCAATTACTTTTGAATACATTTCAGTTTATTTGAATTTTTAAAAATTTTAATTAAATACATCTAAATTTTAATATAATCTAAACCAATATTGATTGAATACATTCTAGTTTTTATGAACTCTTTAAATGCATGAATTGAATACATTCAAATTAATTATCAATTAACAAAACTAAATTATTTTATATACTAGTTATATACATACATATATATATATATTCCACCATTAGTACCTCATAAATTTAAAAAAGTTAAAATCAAATAATCTAAGGCAAAAATGAAAATAAATAATTATATTATATTAGAGCAATAAAATTTCTAATTTATTACTCTAATATAACGATTCACCGAAGTAATTTTTGTCTTCTTTTTTTTTTTTATCCACTAAATTTAATCTACGATTAAGATTATTTAATCCTTACTTTTTTAATGTTAAAAAATACCGAGTATAGAATTATCATATATATATTGGGGAAAAATTATTAAATTAAGAGAAAATTATTCATACTTTATATATTAAGATATAAAAGTAAGACTTGGAATGAGACTTAAATCCTTGATCGATCAATGAAAGTGTTTAACTATAATGGTGTGTAACAAATAAACTCTATAATACACATCATATATAATCATCAAGTCTCATTACTAATTCAACTAAGAACATGATACTGATGTCCTTAGAAAACAAAAACAAAAACAGAAAAGAAAAAAACACAAACAAAAAAAACAAAACAAAACAAAACAAAATATTATATTATAGTGACAAGTAGAGTTCATGTACTTCTCATTTTCCGTCATTTCGCATTCTAAAGGTCTTCTTTATTCACTTTAAAATCGAAACGTAAACGTAATTTAATTTGACAGAATCAACGCAAAGACTTTTGTAGATGCACACAGACTTTTTAGTGAAATAAGAAGATAAACATGACCAAAAAAATTTAATGAAACTATGACTTCTGAGTTTTGACAATGATTGCCATATTTATTATTTAATATCTCAAACACGTGGCTGTATCCTCAAGTCTGACTTCTTCGTATTGAAGATAAAATATTAATTTTTTTCTGTATTTTCTCTGATTTTCCGTTGGTTTTTAATTATCCTTAAAAAATAAAAATAAAATAAAAGCACATCTATTCTTATTTAAATTGGTTAACGCAGCTCTCTTTCATAGTACAGGATTGTTTTTTTTTTTTTTGAAGATATATAATTAAAGATCAATTTCAACATTTTACAATAACCATTGTGCTATTTATTTGTTTATTTATTTATTTTTTAACATGATTGGATTACATTTTAATCCTAAAACAAGTAAAAGTAAAATTATTGAACTTTTTTTTTTCTTAGTTGTTTAAAGATACTGCAAATTTTATTTTTTCAAAATCAAATATCGTTCTTATCCTTTTGCATTCAGATCCTCTTAAACACTTTTTCTTCGTTATTTTTTAAAGTTTTATTTGATTCCAAAGTGATAAAGCATACGATACAATTATAAGCAAATATTGAAGCAATGGAGAGTTATATTTGCAATAAGAAACAAATAGTAATAAAAATATAACCTTTTAATTAGTTTTAATTTACACTTTTTATTGAATCTTACGAATTTTAAATTACAACTTAATTTTTTAAATGAAGTTTTATTTTATTTCTTTTAGTAGTGTATCGGTAGAGATTAGAATCGTCAAAAGAAAAACAGTGGTTTGTACAGAGAAAATCTGTATATAAAAATATAATATATAAACAGCAAAATAAAAATTAATTTATATAAAGAATATAACATTTCATCTAACAGGTGTAAAGGCCCAATGTTTCGGTGAAAAGACCGATCACCTTGATGTACTAATATGTCAAAATCAACTCATTGCGGTCACTTTTATAATAGTCAATTTGTGAGATCATCTTCCTTTCTTTGAGATCCATTATTCCATTTTAAAGAGTCTCATTTTTTAATCATATCTTAATGAACCTACCTAGAGTGTTCAAAAATATTTCATCTAAGAGATACATTGAAAGTAAGGATTAGATATGTGAGTTGTGGATCAACGACAATAAATCTTTTTGAAATAATATATATTTTTTATTATACTATATTACTAGGATTGATCTGAAGAATAATTGGCATCTAACATAGTGGTCGCCGGTGTTGCCGCTGCCGTTGCAGTGAAGGCACATCGGACCTTTTTGAAAAAATATTTTAACTTATCTTCCCTAAAAAAAAAAAAAATTGTTACTTATCTCTTGCTTTTAGTTCTCCTGCGTGATTCAAAATTGTTTCTCTTACCCTGAAAAGTGTCTTTATAATATTAAAGTGTTTCAGGACTGATCCAATCTTGCTGATTATTGTACTTTTGTACGGAAAATTAAAGTATATATATTACATCGGAGTATTTTGTTTTTGGACAATTTCTCAAGAAGTCCCTTACGTATTCACTTAACTTTTAATTTTTTATAATTCTTTCGTTTGTAACTAAAATTACCCTAACTGTCTCTTGGAGTAATAATAAAAGAAATATAAATTTATTAACTATAAATTAAATAATGATCAATTTTTGGCTAAAGTTGTGTATATATAGTGTAAGTGATTTTACTATTAGTATCTCATAATTTTTAAAAAATATAATGAATTAATTAAATTTATTCATTACATTCTCTCTCCTAAAATAAATTTGATCTCTTTTTTATTCCGATAGCAATTGACGAATTTAATTGGTTCATCATAACTTTTTAAAGTTAATAGACTATAATGATAAAATCATTCTATATAGTATTTAGTCCCCTAACCAAAAATCTGATGGAATAATAGAAAATGTAAAATGTTCATTGTATTTATCTCACTAGTTTATGCGTTCAAATTGTATTTTATTTCTTTAAATTTTGAATTTATTGTAATAATTAGAAGGAAAAAAAAAAAGAAAAGAAGAAAGAAGAAGTGACTTATTTCTTAATAAATTTGAGTTTATGTGTCTAAAATATTAGAGTTTATAATGATTTCACATTTACTCTTAAATATAAGATGATGTGTTAAGTTTATATAGGGTACATTTGGTGTGCAATTCAAAAATATTTTTAATACTTCGGAAATTATGCTTTACTAAGTGAAAAAAAAAAAAAAAAAATCGAAGTTTATCTTACCAATCCAAAACTACATGCCAAATTGACCAATTTTTCAAGTCTAATCTTATATTACATTTAATGATGATATTATTGTCTACATATTTTAATCCAATAGATACTAATCAAATCCAAAATAATAATCTCATGAAATCCCACCCATCTGGAAAAGGGCACCCACCACATTAATGAGTCAAAAGTTTAACTATATTAAAGATTTGTATGCACACACGAATCATGATCAACCCAAAACACTGACATAAGTTTCACATTTGCAACACAAAATACATGTTTAAAAAGAGTTGCGATATCATTTGAAAAAAAAAAAAAAAAAACCAAAGAAAATAAATCTGTTTTGCTACTTCAGGTGGAAAAGTGAATAAACTGAACGAAAAATAGGACCAAAAGTAGAAATGTAGTGAAACAAAAGGAAAATGAAGTAAATAAAACTATTTAGGAGGCCAAATAAAAAATTAGAAAAATGTGTAACGAAAGGTTGCATTCGGCGAAAAAAATAATAAAACGATTTTCAATCTTTAGTTGTTTGAACATTTCTCCCACTAACTTGTACCCAAAATCTAACTTTGTTAGTGTGGCCTCGCAGACCTAGGGTTTCTCTCAACCCATTCAGGTTTCTGTTTCTGTCTCTCTTTTTCTTCAATTCACCTACTTTACTTATCTGGGCTTTTCGATTCAATTCATTTCAGCAGCCTATTATTTCGATTTCGTCGATTATTAGTTTTACATGCATGATTATAGGTGAGGGCAAGATCTGGGCATTGTATTTGATGGTTGATGTGTGAGAAATTAAAAATTTGGGATTATGTCTGTTAATCTGTTTTTAGTTTCCACAAAGTTTCTACATTTTAGCTGGTGAAGCTATGTAGTTTGTTGGGGTAACTTGTTTGGACTCACTTTATTATTTTTTTTAATGAGGTGCTGTATAGTTGGAGACTTTGATTGTGTTAGTTGACTATCAAAAAAGTCTTAGACGCTTTGGATCTCAGATCTTATGCGTTTACTTTAGTGTGTGTTTTTATTTTCTGATTAGTTAATGTAATTATTGTTATTATACGAGAGTATTCCTGCTGCTATTAATTGAGTAATTTCAACTTCCTAGATTTTTGTAAAGATTTGTGTGACATATTGAGTAACGATGGATCATAGTTCTTTGGAATCTGGCTATAGAATTTTGATAAGGACCACTACATCTTCGTGTTTTTGTGCATGTCTGTAAAATAAGATTTCGTGTGATGATATAATATGTTTATGATGCATAGATAGAAGATTGAATTGGGTCAGCTTTGAAGTTTTATACCTGTATTTACTGATTTTTTTTCTTCCACTCTTCTTGTTTGTCATGTATGGTACTTGTGATGGAACCAAGGTTTATTTCTTAATATTTACTGAAATGATAAGTTGACTTTCTTGCAGGGTTGTATATCTGAAAATGGTTAGCTCAGTGTGTTAATGAGATCAACATTGTGAACGGTAGTCTGTTGGAAGTTTATGTTTGATTGTCATTGATATTGTTTGTTCAACAGTATGGAGGATGATAATGGGCTTGAGCTGAGCTTGGGTTTATCTTGTGGTGGATCTGCTGGCAAATCCAAAGGTAAAAATGGTGGTTCTTCAGATACTAAGAGTGAAGAAGGTGACAGAGGCAACAAAATAGTTGATGATTTTAGAAATTTTCTTCATGGCAGCACTCAGAAACAGGACTCAAGTACTGGGTCCAAGAGAAATGACCCAGTGAAACCTCAAGAGAACTTCTTTAATGACCTTTCTAAGACTGCAGGCGATACTGATGCTTCTATGAACTTGACCACTAGAGGACTATGGGTCACCAACAGCAGCAGATCTGGTGAAATTGAGGAAGAGAAGCGTTCGGAGGTAAACAATAAACGTAAAATGTCGTTTGATGAGATAAACAATAAGAAAAAACATGAGAGAGAATCCAATCCTGTTGATTTACATGACAAGGCAAAAACATCACATATTTCCATTACGACGGAGGAAGGCTCAACTGCTGATAATGAAGATGTGGCGGAGTCTGAAGTCGAGGGTTCAACCTCAAGGTTGGTTTCTCACCATGATGATGGTTCCAAACGATACATTGGAGTTGGTGGTTCTTCTGATGCAGCAAAGGAGGTTCGAGGGTTTTCTGATAGTGTCGTAGACTTACAAGGACAGAAGAGGTTTAATGGTTCATCAGAAAATGAATTTAAGGTTGGAAATGTCTCCTATGGTGTTCCATTCTCAGTCCAACCAGTGAAAATCATGAACATACCTTACACAATATCTGTGAAGGAATCTAATTCTGCTGGTGTACCCAGCACATCCAGCCATCCACTACCTGGCATGACACAGAAGATGCCTACTGCAAGTAATGAAAGGTCAACAACCCAGCCTGCAAATCCTGGAAACTTGCCTGTTATGTTTGGCTACTCACCTGTTCAACTTCCAACGTTTGATAAGGATAATTCCTGGGGGTTGGTTTCACAGCCTCAACCATTCCACCCGTACTCTGGCAGAATTCCACCTAACTCAGACAAGCATAATGATGGGTTAAAGATACATCAAGGTTTTCTTGCTCTCTTCTATTGTTTTTGTTACGTAAAGAAGAAATGGGTAGTTTATTTAGTAGATGGCAACATGCTGGTGATATATGCTGTATCATTTGCTTGTACCATTCCAACTGCACTTTACAATGGCCACTTAAGCTTACTGACAGTGAAGTGTGCAATATGCGTGTTGATATTGACTGATCGTTGATTTCCACTTTTCCTCTCAAACTTTGTTACAATTACAGCCATAGGAAGAAAATTGAGTTGTCTGAATTCAAATTGTATTGTAAGATTGAGCTTTATAGACTGTGGGTTTGGTACATATGCAGTTCAAATGGTGAAAGAATACTGCATCTTACCCGCGTTTATAATAATCCTTAAGGGGTTTAATAAGATTTTTGTTCTCCTTACCTGCGTTTATAATAATCCTCAAGGGTTTTATTAAGATTTTCGTTCTCTATAGCGGACCATGATAAATTCTAATTATTTGTTTCTGGTCTCAGTCTTGTTCCTGTTATTACAAATTCTACAGTTCTGCTGTTGTTGACGCTACTTAATTTTTCATAATGATTTGAGGGTTATATTTTACATCATTATCTAGCCTTATGATTGGAATTGATTTTTTCTTTATCTTGCTTGATGGATGTAGCTGCCATGCAAGTGATTGCACGTAATCCATCCGAGGCTACACAATTTGATGGGAGGACACTGGATTGGCCCAAAGGTGAAGGGAAACAGCATGCCACAGAAGAAGGCTCGTCTACTCAGGCAGCAGAAGATGGTAAAGTAAGTGGCATGAACCATAGGACAAAAGATGCATCTGACCGATCAACAGCAGAAGGCCTGTCTCTTGATTTATCAGCTATAAAGCCAGGTATAGCTGCAGACATAAAATTTGGGGGATGTGGTTCTCACCCACCGAATTTACCATGGGTATCAACCACAGGTTCTGGACCAAATGGTAGGACAATTTCTGGTGTTACTTATAAATACAACACAAACCAAATTAGGATTGTTTGTGCCTGCCATGGTTCACACATGTCCCCAGAGGAGTTTCTCCGGCATGCTAGTGACGAGCATGTTAATCCAGAGGGTGGCAGTGGTCTGGTGACATTTCCAAGTTCAAATCCTGCTGCCTCTGCTCAGAGCTGAGATGTAACATCATTTTTATCTTGTATCCATTAGCATGTGATCATGGAGTAGTTGGCTACTACTCTGTCAAACGGAGTGAGATTCTTCCTTCCCCTTGCTATACTTAATTATTTTTGTTTTATCAGTTATTTTATCTGTGGAATTTACTATCGCTGGTGTATGTAATGATACTCGTCATCAGTTGTTTAATGTAATGTTAAGCATTTCAATTTTACAATAATAGCATCCTATTAAAAATAAAAATAAGATTTCCTATGATAATAGCAATTATTAGAATTGCTTTCTCTAATTGTAAGTAAGAGCACCTTGGTACATGATCTTGCAGTATATCATATGATCTCTAATCTCTAAATTGGCTTTTGTGAAGGTTTTATTAAGGTTTTTACTTCATAGGCCGCATCATTGTAGAAATATGGTTGTATCTACTGCAGTCACAGGATTTTCTCTAAAACTGTGCTCACTTGCCTCATTATTCAGTTCAATTACTTTTTGTCTTTTCTCGCCCCCTGTCCCCATCTCCTGCCTGACCTTTTAATTATTATCATTAGGAGATTATAGAATTGTCAATATAGGTAATATCAGATTTGGATTATCTGCATTTTGATTTAATTATTAATTAATTTCCATCTCTTAGCTTTTGGAAGTTATTTAAATTCTTAATAAAACATCAAGCCTTATCCGATACATACTACTTCCTGCAACTGTATTTTCTTATTTGTCGTTGGTGAATGAGATCGAGGCAGTTGTGGTATCTCGAAATGGGTTGGATAAATAAACAAAGAACAAGTTTCATAAAACGTGTATCAGGAAGGCAATTTTCGTGCAGGCCACGCCTGTTTAGCTGTCTGTGATGCTTGCGTCATTGACTAATTACCAAATTGTGCAGACGTTTTCCATTTGATTACCCACCCCGGACGACGCTGCGGATTGTGTATGTGTTTGCTCCTTACAGCTTGGTTTTCCAACTGTACTGTGAAATTAATGCCTCGGGACGATTTCGTAGCGTAACTCCTACTAAGGATAAGAAGTTGGTTTTTATGTATGTCATCACGTGTCACGTATGATGAAACTTTCTAGCCATAGGATTCTCTCTTTTTTTTTTTTATGTTTTCAGTGGATGATAAGGATTAAATTCAGAAGAAATTATCACATCTATTGTTTTAAAATAAGTATAGGATTTGAAGTCTTGACCTTTTAGAATGTACTCAATCACTCTTCGCAAGAGGTGGTGTGTCAATAGTACTTTTTATTATTTCATTTAATAATATTTTGTCTTCATCTGTTCAAGTAGTCCTAACCTGCCCAGAAAAACAGATGCATGAATGTTGTTGTGTAGTGGGATTGTAATTGTCGCATGCAACAAGTTGCGGAAGCTATTCACCGGAATGGATTCTACGTTGAAGTAATGTTTTTAGTGGGGAATTTTATTGTAGTTTCAGATTTATGTAGCTGTTAGATGATAAATGCTGCATTTACGCATGCATGGACGATGACCTATGCAATGAGATCGCTTACCTCTGATAAGATAGCCCAATCCATCCCCTTGACTTTCTGTGTATTTCAAGGCAACTATTATTGACTTTATAATTACAATCAACAGAGACATAAACAATATTTTCACTACTTCAAAAAAAAAAAAAAAAAAAATCTTTTCACAGCATCAATTGTCAAAAATGAGATGTCAATTTATTCAGAAAAACTGAAAATGTCAAATGCATTAACCGTCTCATATTTCACTGGGATTACTTGTATTATAAAATGTATATATTTTAATAGATAAATCATTGTATAAATTTGTAACAAAGGGTGATATCAGATGCCTCTTCATGATGCCAGACAATGGGCTGGCAAGTCAGCAGCCAAATTTTTATAATATTTATAAGGCTCTACTCACCACTCAAATTTCCAAGTTAAAAAAACCTTGTAAAATAATATGAAAATGATTTATGGAGGCAGGACAGACAAGCCTAGCCTCAGAAGAAACCAAGAAAACTGACAAACCAGAAAGGTACTCTTTTGGAAAGTGACATATTAAAAGAGACACATGCACAACGAGAAGCCCATCTCTTACTAACCACCCCCTTTAAACTTTGAAGTAATTTTTTCCTGCACATAGAAGCAAAAAAGTTCACATTCATTATCATAAATGTTATCTAGAGAGGTCTAGAATTTTGGAAGTTTTTAGATATCAATCTTCTGATGAATCAATTCTGGGTTGTTAGTTTGCTTGTTCTTCTTGGTTTCTTCCTCCAAGTTGAAGCACAAACAGTCTTTAATCCGGACGATCCGCCGTCTGAAGATGCTGTCACAAATTTTAAACCAAGTCTAGCCGTTGTTGTTGGAATTCTATCTGTCATGTTTTCTCTTACATTTATCCTCCTTATGTATGCAAAATTCTGTCACAGGGGGGCATCTGCTGTTTATGGGAATCAACAAAATCCTGCATTAATCAGATCAACTTCTCGATTCTCTGGAATCGATAAGACGGTGATAGAGTCACTTCCTTTCTTCAGATTCTCTTCACTTAAAGGGTCAAAACAAGGGCTTGAATGTGCAGTCTGCCTATCCAAATTTGAAGACGTTGAAATTCTCAGATTGTTGCCAAAGTGCAGGCATGCCTTCCACATAAACTGTATTGATCAGTGGCTCGAAAAACACTCTAGCTGCCCTCTTTGCAGGCACAAAGTCAGCGCTGAGGACCCAACAATCTTTACATATTCAAATAGTATGCGGTTCATGTTCAACCAATCTGAGCCGAGAGAGGACTCCAATATAGAGCTTTTTGTCCAGAGAGAGGAGGAGCATCACGGGTCGTCAAGATTTAGCATAGGAAGCAGTTTCAGGAAAACCAAAGAGCCTGACAAGGAAGAAGAGATGTTAATCCAAGAAGAAGCTGTTGATGGAAAAATCTTAAACAAGTTCAATCACAAGATTATTGTATCTGATGTTATTTTGAAGAATCGGTGGAGCAGTGCAAGTTCTTCAGACCTGATGTTTCTCAAGTCAGAGATGCTTAATGCCATGTCAAGCAATAGATTCTCTACCCTGGAAGCAAATGATGGTCAGGTTTCAACAACAAGAGCTGTCGAAAACGACCAAATTAAGCAGATCAAGGAGGAGATGGAGATGAAAAGACTGTTTGAAAGCAAGTTTAGTACAATCAACAAAACTAGTCCTGTTTCGGTCCCAGTTGTTCCTTCTGCATCAAACTCCCATGACATATTAAGTCATGCATCAATAACTATTGATCCAACACAGAGAAGAGCAATGTCAGAAATCACAGCTGTTTCAAGATTCCAGGATTCTAGTAGAATTAGTGAGGATGGAAATGAAAGAAAGAGAAGGCTTTGGTTGCCAATTGCAAGAAGAACAGTTCAATGGTTTGCAGATAGACAAAAAAGGTCTCAACAATTTCACAACACAGCACAGCCGTTAGATGTATAAATTTAATTTAATTGATACCTCTCCAACTATGTTGTTCTTTTCCATCTTATGTAGATTCATAGTTTAAGTTCTTGGATGTACATTTTTACACAGATGGGTTAGGAATTCAGTTATGTTGTGAGGTTCAAGAGTTATACATATATAAATTTGACAATTCCAAGGTTTCAAGCCAAGCCTGCTAAATTGATGATGTTTTTTTGTCAAAAATAGATTTCTGCTGTTCTGGAATTGAAAATTGGTATTTTCTAACAAGCAGATGTACCCATTATTGGCTTTTGAGTATGTAGAAAATCCATGTTTTTGATCCATCTAATATTGCTACCTTTTTTCTTTTGGTTTTAGTCGATAAAGAAATTCACTCATGCACCATGAAAGAAGTATGACTTGTGCAAGAAGAAATTGTTTGCCTTGCCAACCTGGTCTTGTAGATCAACCATGTTCTTTCATTTATTTTTTTGTTCTTATAGATTGGGAAACCAAATTGAATCAGGCTCTCTTAGAATAAAAATAAACAAATTGCATTCATGAGCTGCAGTTCCTTCATGAAAAATTATTTCTCACTAGACACCTCATAAATAATGTTGTGCAATTTAAACATCATCGGAGACCAATATATGGCCGCGTGTACGAAAGTTGTCAAATTAAATCGTTTCTTGTCATTGGAGCTTCTTGTTTTTATTAATTCTGAATATGACATGATGTGTCTTAGTCCATCCATGAACCATTTTCTTTGCACACAAGAAAATAAACTTCTGTCCCTTTTACTGCTGCCAAGCCTTCCTTTTTTCTTAATTGACAAGCTCTGATATATTACTATCAACGGAGTCCTGTTTGTTGGTTATATTTCAAATAATTAAGGAATCCGCGAACAGTAGATTATATTTCAAATAATTTTAAGTTTAAGAGAATATGGTTGAAAATGGCCAAAAATTATGGGCTCTTATAATTTTTGTCTCCTACCAGTAATTTTGTTGGTTTTGTCAACAGATCCCTCCATAAGAGCTAAAATATCCCTTTGTTATTTGTTTTTAAATAAATTATTAAAAAAATCCATCCATTCTCCCATAATTTGATCTCCATTCATCTTCTCCGACCATTTTCTTGCCAAATTTCCTTGTCTTCTTATTCTTCTTTATCATGATCATCTTCTTCTTCTTCACCTCCTCCTCCTCGTTCTTCTTCTCTTCTTTTTCTCTTTTTCCTTTTCTTTTCTTCTCTTGTAGATGTGCGATTTGGTCGTGAGTCACAACAATGAACACAGTTGTGACTATAAAAATAAAAATTGTCGTGACTCGTGACATTGAAAATTGAAAATTTTCATGGTAGTCATGACAATGGAAATTGTCATGAGTCATGACAATAGACAATTTCTACTGTCATGATTCACAATAATTTTTATTGTCATGAATCATAACTAGAATTTACACATTCGCAATTTTGTAGATTTGCGGGAGAGAAAAAGAAGAAGCAAAAAGGAGGAGTAGAAAGTAGAAGAATGTTGCCAGTTGTAAAGCACCATGCCAACAAAGATGGAGGACACCGGCAAACAAAGATGGAGGATGCTTGAAAAGATGGACGATGAAATTTATTTTCTAAAAAAAATTATATTTTATGAGAATGGCATCAATGTAATATATGAAATTATTTTAAGGATATTTTTGTACTATGGGGGACAACAATAAAACTATTGAAAATGTACCAAAACAATAAGTATGATAGTTCTAGGCCCATTTATAATCTTTAGCTTTTATTTTTTTTAGGTTAATATTAAGAGTATGATACAATCCCACTTTATATTCAGCTTTGATTCTAACTCATGAATGCCAAGTGATGTATAGGATATTCATTAATGATTATTAATTTCATCTAAAAAATGTATCAATTCATCACTTATATATTATGAATTGGAATTAAGTTGGATTACAAAAGGTAAAATATCTAACATTGTTGTAGGAATAATGGCTGTTAATTTTTTAAATCCGCCAAGAACAGTGATACCTTCACCCAATACTTAAAAATCATTTTGAAGTAATCTTGACAAATGAACTTGATTTTGTTTAATAAAGTTACCCTTTTTTTCTGCTTTGTTTTTATTAACTTGGTTCATTTTATTAAGACCCAGGTGTATTTTTATTAAAGTTAATAATGTAGTGGGTAGGTCAACGCACTAACTTATATATGAATAGGTCTTTTTCAATATTTGCTTGCCATAACGATACAGATATTAAAATTAAACAAAAATTTTATAATTATTTTTCTATTGCATAAAGATATGAGTTTTATTTTAAATTTTCAATCATTAATGTGTTCCAAAAACATTCACGTTGACATTATCATTTAATAATTCCCAAGAAGAACTGAATATGATTATTTTGTAAGCTTTGACATTGAATGGCAGAGCAACAACCAGCAAGTGTTGTAAAGTCAAAATCAATGTTCAAATGCGTTCTTACATACGTACTTAATTCGTAAATTCGTATTTTACCCTTTAAAGAGTATATTAATCTTCATAGTTTTGCATAGTAAATTCGTAATTTACTGTCGGCGGCAATCAACCACTCAGCTCAATATTCATAATTTGTAAATATACACGTCCATCCCTTAATATTTAATAGTTTTTTTTTTTTTTTTTCGGTTGGGTAATTGTTTTATAGTTGTTCACATGGAACCAATCATCAGCATATCAATATCGCTTTGACAAATAACTTCATCTCTAAGGTAATAAAGATGCAACTTTTATCTTTTATTTTTATTTTTTAATAGTTAAACCGATCTAGAAAACAATCCAAACCAAACGGAATCAGATATTGACGCGCGACTCAAGAAACGACTCCTATAGGGTAGAAAGCGATCCAAACCTAAGTGGAGGAATGACCCCCACAAAGATGGGGGATGGTCCACATGCAAGTGAAGAAAGACACCTACAATTTTTGTGGCGCTGGATGTCGAATCTGCGACCAAGAGTGGTCCCGAATTGTGTGCCGCCACCGCAGCAAAGGCACAAGCGACGTAAGGATGCAAGTTTTATCATTGACTCCAGCCCAGAGAATCTTTTGATAAAAAGCATTATTCAGTGGAATTGACAAATAGGTTCATCTCCAAGACAGTTGCCCCGGCCACCTTCAATTTGGCCTGATTTTACATCCTAAATCACAATGAATTTTAAACGATATTCACTCAAAGCAAAGACTAAAGGCAATAACATGTAAACAATGAAATGAATCAATGCATAGCAAGAGAACGTATACGATCTTAACCAATTAGTGCTTCTAGAAAAGAATATAAGCATAAAAGAATACCAACTATTCTTACAGCGTTCAAAACATATACCGATGCTGATTTAACCCACATAGAGCAGGTTACGTATTCAACGATCCTCAAATACTCCTTGCCACATTTTTACAATATCTAAATAAATAAATTAATAAATGAGGCAGCAAGCAATTGGCCGGGCAAATCAAACTACAATCAGCCGGCACTTCAACTAGAATTACAATTTCAAATTACATGGGACCCTCATTTACATATTTACGTATTTACAAAGTGGGGAAATATAGAAACAAATATATATAGAAAGACAATAAAAATCTACAAACTGACCTCTCCAATGAATAGTTAGATGGCTAATTATGCAGTAGCACAATTACCTAAAAGGCATAGCCCTCCTTCACTATCAGGTATGAAAGTACCATACCGTGAGAAAATATGGGTCTGCAATTTGATCTTCAATTTTTCTACCGCTTCAGTAAAAAAATGCTCTTCAAACTTTCAAATAAGCCAAATAGCCTATCTGAACAGGAGGAAGAGGTCCACCTGCAAAATATCTACCTAGGAAGCCAGAAATGCCTATTGAACATTCTCCTACCAATCATCAAGCCATTCAGGAACATTGAGTTCTTCTACATCTTGAGGTGGAGAAGCTTGAGGGACAGCAGAGTCCTCAATATGACTTTCCGAGTGTTGACTTATACGAGATAATATCTCATTTGGAACAGGAAAACTGGAATCTGCAATACTTTTCCAGTCAACATCATCAAACCATGTATGAGTTTTGACAGAACTGGAACCTTGGCTTCCGAGTCTTGTGTTTTCATCAACTACAAGTAACTGGAAAAATATATGCATGAACAAAAAATAAGTGGCAGCAAAAACTTCATATGTTTTCTCCGTGTAAATAATTCTTAAAAAACAGAAAGACTGAATAGTTACATAACAAAACCTTTGAAATAAGATCAACAGCTTCAGGACTTAAAGTCTGTGGATAACTTAATTGCCCTTTCGCAATCTTGGCAACTATATCAGTCTCACTTTCCCTCCAAGATCCAAACGGCATTTCACCTTGTAGCATGAAGTAAATCAAGACTCCCAGTGCCCACCTGTATATTGACCACCATATTTAGTTGTTGCAGGCAGTTCTGAGATGCACTCTTTCAAAACATAAGTTAATCTTCTTCCACAGGACATACAGATTAAAATTTTCACCACATATATTTTAAAGAGTCCATATATACAAGGTACACAGAACATTAATGTCGCTGAGTGTTTGAAGTAGATCAGTAGCATTCTTCTTTTATTTTCACTTATTAATGTTTCCACATTGTTTCCACCTATAGAAACACCCACTGATAAAATGACACGTCTGCCACAAAGGATTGAACTAGATGTTAATAATAATAATAATCATTATTATTTTTGAAGAAGTTAATACTTATTAATTATAGTTCCTACTTCTTCATAAAATTAGTTATTGTATCCTTACAGCTACGTAATATTGGCCAAGCTTGACACTGCACTATTATGTCATAAGAAAATGTGTTAAACAACACAATTGTGTTGAATTTTTCGCACATGAAATTGCCAAACATTTACATCAGATTAACTTGTTCTTTCATTACATATAAATGATTATGTAGCACCAGAGTGATACTATCAAGTGACATGATGAAATATTCACGTACTCGATGGCAGCACAAAACTAGTTGGCAGTACACATATTAATAGAAACAACCACAATGGAGATGGTGCTCTGCTTTTACAGTATGTTTATCACTAAAAGATTTCAAAATAAATCCAGATTTTCTTTCTGAGAAGAAAAAAACCATTAAATGAACCAAAAATGACCTAGATGTATGAGCCATAGAAAGACAAACGCTAAAGGCATTTGCAGCTACAGGAAAGGTTCTAATATTAAAAGTGGCAAATAGTGAAAGGAACCTTCAATTGAGGGGTTTAAGGCATCCATGAAAATCAGAAAAAATCCTCAATCCCATCAAAAGCCCAACTATTTGCATTTCTTAAATATTCATTAGACGAAATGGCCAAGCCCGACTTCCAATCTGCAGTCCTCCCCTACCAATCATTCAACAAATCCTGTAGAAATCTTGGTTGCACCCAGAATTCCACCAAACAATCTAGACTATACACAGTATCAATAGCATGTGACCTCACAAATTAAATCAAAAACCTCCACCATCACCAATTATCCAAGAAATTGAAAATTTTGCACAAACATGACAGATATGAAGTACAAAGGCACTATTACCAGTCAGCAGGAAGACCATGGCCTTTTCCCTGAACTATCTCTGGAGCTAAATAGTCTGCCATTCCACAAATTGTGAATGTTCTGTCCCCAGATAAGTCCTTCCCAAATCTGAAGTCTACTAACTACAATACAGTAAAGACATATTTTAACAAACATTATAATGCTGTGCAGTTTTCCCGCTGGGTGAGAGGACAGGAAAATTCCACAGATATAGTCAGATGTTATGACAACATTAAATCAGATTCTACAGCAATGCTGCACCAACCTGTAAATGGCCACTTTGGTCCAACATTAAAACATCAGGAGACACACCTCTGTACAACACGTCTCTCTGAAAGTCAAAAAATAAATGGATTTAGAAGAGATGTGTAACGATTATATATAAACTGCAAATTGAAGGAATTGGAATGGGGAGGTTTGGGAAAACAACTTCTAGAAATTAGACCTTGTGTAACTCTTCTAATGCAGCAACAACAGAGGCAGCACAAAATCTTGCAGAAGTTTCATCAAGTGGGCTGTTAAGTATTGAAGCCAGAGGGCAAGCAAGACATATATTCAGTAGTATGCCAGCATGCATTCGATCAGCACAAGTGCATAAAATCTGCGGCACACAAGCTGAAGGTCCAATATTCTTCATCAAGTCCTTCTCTTTTAACACTTGAATTTCCTTTCCCAGCTGCTTGACCTTCGTCTTAGAAAACCTTTTTAAACTAAGCATATTCTCTGACAACCAACCATATTCAGAGAGAAGCATTTGATCAGCATATAAACAACTCACAGAAAGACAGTATTATTTTTTGACCCTACAACATCACATTATTTCTTGTGTATTATATTCACTTTTGTGCTCACTCTTTGTCACAAAGTCACCCATGCAATGAAAGAGCCCACTCTTAGAAACCAGAGCTGTTGAATGAGAAGAAGAGGCTGTAATATAAAACAAGATCTACCTGAGTCTTTCAGAAGCACAAGCCCAATCTCACTGCAATCAGTTGAACATAAACTCTTTCTCCATTCCTAGACAGAATTTTCCATTAGCTAATTTCAGAAATAGATCTTTTCTCAGTTATGCAACATTCAGAAACATGTCTATGGGTAGGATACAGCATCAATTACCAGATCAGAAAGGCTAACTTTAGCAAGAATTGAAATATCAATGCTTTTGGCAGATTCCTTGGGAATATCAGAGGAATAGTCTTTTGACCTAAACAATGTCAAACAACGATGTCATGGATCTAAATCATGTTAGTCAAACATATTTAACTAAATATTAAATTTAAAGATATCACGGCTGACGGCATTCAATAATCGAGCTTCCTGATATAATTAAACATTTTTTGTTTTGAGATTTCCAGAACTTGAAAGCAGTGACCCTGTTCTTTATGCCTATATGGTGTAACTAATTGAACCAGATGCGAGAAAATGTTAATCTAGTAAGAAGAAACACTCGCTACAAGAGATTATGACGTACTTGCGATCATCTAGTGAAAGTTTTGTAAAAGGGCCGACCACTAAATCAAACTTTTCCTTCGTTAAAACAGCACATACAACATCACCCACCGCGACAGCACTTAAAGAGCCCATTTGTTCACCAAGAAGTGTCCATTCACCAAAATAACTTCCTTCTGTTTTCTCCACGGTGAGCTCTGTACTGCTTTGTGGGTTATCATCCTCTTTTTGATTGTCAGATTTCAGGCTGCAAACATCTGGATTACTTAGTAAGTCTGCATCAAAAGTAATTTTCACTTGTCCTTTCTGTATAATATACAATGCAGAGAGGCCTTCGTTCTGCAAATATATCAAAAAGTTATAAGAAAAGATAACCAAGAACCAAAAAAACATTCTCAAGAAATTAAGTGTACCCTATCATCAACTATTGTCTGCCCGGCTGAGAAGGAAACTTCAGAAAGAGAATCTGCAATATGACTCAGTTGCAAGATGGTCAACCTTGAGAGAAGATCCACTGACCGAAGCAACTTCAAAGATGACAAATTAGAAAACTCAGACATCAGAATTCCTCGAAAATCTTCTCTTCTTAAAGCCCACAGTGTTCCATCAGTCACAGCACGCACAGAAGCCTGAAGTGGCTTGTTATACCTGAAGTGTCACAGATCACGAAGAAAACGGCAAGTGTTTAATTACAAATGCATCTGAAAGCAAAAGCAATTCACTTTAGCCAAACTCAATCTGATTTCCCATGTGTCAGCGAGACACACATGGTTTAAACCATCTATCATAAAAATTTCAATGAAATCACTCAATTCATGCATATGCAGGTGCATAACATCAGAGACAGAAGAACTATAAGCAAAAAGATACTCATCAGTATCACATAAGTTTTCAGGTCTAGGTGATCTGTTTGCCATCTGAAATTGATTATTTGTTAACTTGAAGAAACTTAAATAGCAGATTAGTAATATATTTCCACCGAAAATACCTTTTTCCTTTTTCTTTTGCATTTTTTTTTTTTTTCAACTAAAGGGTATAAAAATGGGGGGAAAAGAACCTACATGAGTGCTAGCTCCCCAAAGGATGATAACTTCTCGGCAGTATAATGCTGCAAAACTCTAGGTACTTCTCCGTTTTTCTCTTGCTGCCATCATCAATAGTTTTCAGTCAATAACTAATCTGTAAAATCTCACAGAAAATGAGAACCAAGTATGCACTCATTAAGAATGCTTACAATGACTCACCGCTAGACATAAATAGGGGAATAAAAACATTGAAAATAGTTCAAAGATCATGCGGTAACATAGTGGCCTCTCAATAAATATATAAAATTTGAAATATATTGAGCACAAAAAGAAAAGGCAAACCTGGGTTGCTAAGACCTCAAATTCTCCACTACCAACAACATAAAAGCAGTCACCTTCACCACCCTGCAACATATAATAGTAATTATAGTTTTGCGGTTTTAATTCCAACTCTTAGAACTTTTAATTAACACATTCATAACTACCTGCACATAAAATTTAGACTCCAAACTAGGATCCAATGTGTGAACAAAAACGTCAACACTAAACATATCACATGCTTTGGGAAGTGCAAAGCAAGTATAAATTTAAGCCCAGAGGGAGCTGTGCGAAGTGGGCTGATAACAATGTCCAATCACAAGGATGATGCACAATGGTCATTCTAGTTCTATTATTTCTTAAGCATTGCAAGTTCAAGAGCCCTAATTTCATTCAGAAACTACTATTCCTAGAAGCATATTTGTGTTGCTACTTTATTCCACATTTCCATCCAGTTAAGAGTTATCTCATTCCAATACATATGAAGACCAATAATTAAAACTGCATATAATTTTGGAATTCTAAGAAAGTAATGAGCAAATAAAACAATAATCAGATAAGTATCACTAACTTGCTCAACGACAATATCCCCTGCTTGGACCTCAACTCTTTGCATGCAATCCAACAAAACATGACACTGGGAATCAGTAAGTTTTCTGAAGAGGAAATGGTCCTGCAATGCATGCTCAATGTGTGCCTACAACATATGAACATGCCACGATTAGCAACCACAGATTTCCAAGTATAATCAACACAGGTCTTATCATGAATATAAAAGGAAATAAAATATAATAAGAACTTTACTTCTTCTTCCCAAGTCTTTCTGTGAGCTCGAGATGAAGGAACCCATACTTGCCCATTCTCTAGTGAACTCTCAATGGCACGAAGACGTGCACGTGATAAATCATGCCTTGCAGTATGGTTCCTTGAGCTCCAGCCAAAGATTGATGGCGATTCGGATCCTGTCACTTCTACAAATTGAGGAACTGGGGGTCGTAACACAGCACTGGCATTTGCTGCTGGACCAACAGCAGTCTGACATAACAGGACAAAATCATTTCAAGGAAGAACCATTGTGAAACAGATAATCAAATGAAGCCCAAAGACTTCTCACATCAGTAAAGAAATATAACAAAGCAGTTCCCTTACACTGGTTAGCCCATTAATATGCACAACTATCACAGTGATATCATCTGTACGAGTTTCATATTGCAACCAAAGTCGATAAGATTCAGCCACAATTGCAGCACAAGCATCACGAGGATCTTTATACTTCGCGACCTGGAAATGTAGTATCACAATGAAGAAAGTTGATGAAAACAATAGGAGGAAAAAGAAAAAGAGGAGGCGTGATAAAATATGTAACTCATTTACATATAGATGATATATTAAGATGGTAAACAAAGTTTTGAGAAAACCGAAACAAAAAGTTCCAGTATTGCTCCAAAAAATATATTCTGTCCACAACGGGTAAAAGAAATTCTAAATTAAGGTCACTTATCAAAGAATTTATAATCATCCCATATGTTATATGGGACCTAGATTAAATAAAGCATCTGACTAGAGGTTTTGCCCCTTAGCTAAACCAATAAGTGATGGCACCTTGACACCATTGTAGATGCTAATTTGGCAATTTTGTCAATGACAAGTGAGGTTACAGGAAGCAGAAAAGAAAATATGCATTACAAAGTATACTCACATACTTGTACTTTATGTTTACATAACCAGACAACACCACATATCAACTTCTTAGAGGCAAAATAGCGGCACGCCTTTGATCTGGTTTGCTATTGATTTAACTTTCATATATATATAAAAGAATATATATATATATATATATATATAGAATTCATGTTGTTTGTTTGATGACTTCAAAGTCTGATTACACGGTAAAACCATATATGGTATAACACATTAAAGTCTGACTATTTTCAAGTTACTTGCATTGATAACCCAATTTATGGCGTGTTGTGCAATCATTGGCACGTGTTAATCAATCGTGTATATTAATTCGGTTGTGAACACTTGAATTGTAAGTAGCAAAGCTACAACAAGTAAAACATAAATGCAAAAATAGCAACTATTAAAGCGGGGCAAGGTACAACAAGTATAACATAAATGTAAAAAATAGAAAGAAAGAGATGAGAAAAGATACCTTACCATGTCAACGACAGTTTGGCTAGAGAGAAACTCAAAAACACCGTCGCTAGCAAGCACGAAGAAAGGGTGATCCTTGGTCAGCTCCAAAACAACAATCTCAGGATTGGAAACAACCCCAATTGTCTCGGCAATGGAATCTCCAATACTCCTAGTAAAAGCCGTACCAGGATACATGCCATTGGGAACCCACAATCTAGGAGGGTCACCATCATCAGCCTCTTCAGTGCCCCAACACTGGACATCAGGATTCTTCAATCCTTCAATTTGGTCCAACGTCAGCACTCTAGCTCCACACATCTTAACCCTCTCCAGCTCATCAGCTCTGAAAGGCGTCTGATCAATCGACAAATCAACAGCCACCAGCTCCACCCCTCTCCTCTCCGCCAAAACCGCCCTCGAATCCCCCGAATTCGCCACGAATATCGTCCTCCCACGGACCAGAACCGTTATGGCAGTGGTCCCACTCATGCTGTCGTCCAAAACATCCGCGTGGAGCTGCGAATTGGTCGTCGAAAAGGCGGCGTGGCAGGCGTCTACAGGGTCGACATGGAACTTGCTATTGCGGAGAAGATTCTCACACAATTTCCGCTTCACGAACTGCGAACACTGAGCTCCGAACTCACCGTGGCCATCAAACACGCCAAAGAAATGGTCATCAGGATTGGTGCCAAACGGAGTGTGGATACAATAACTGTCCTGATTGGCCTTATCAAGAGCGTCCGGATAGTAGCCTCTCTGAGAGAGATACGAATACTTGAGTTCGTACTTGGCGGAGGGGACTTTGATGGTTCTGGAGCCATCCGGAGGGAGAAACTGAGAGGAAACCCTGGATAGTCGAGTGATAGCGAGGTCCGGGTCTCGGGTAGCACCCAATTGGTTGATCTGATCTGATGTTTCGTCGTCGGATGAGGCAGGAGAGAAGACGGGAAACTCATTGCTGGTGATTGGTCGAGGCTGTTTGATTCTGGCATCTCTAGGTGTGCAAATCTCGCCTATGCAGCCTCTTGAGTATACACAACCCATTATAGACAATCACGCATTACTCCAATGGAGGACGATTATGATCAAGGGAGGGAGAGTGTGTGATGCGCAAATCGAGACTGCTAGTAGAAGGCGCGTACGATGAAATGGAGAGAGTGACACGTTGTGTTTGTGGATTAGGCGGAGGGTGGAGTATGTATCGACTGCATGTTTGCAAGGTCAGACTCCTCCTCAGCTTTTGTGACTCGTGAGACTTGTCTGCCTCTACCACCACTCACTACGTGGGTCCCACGCGCTTCCCCATTGCATCGCATTTCCTTTTTAAGATGAGTCACCCCACTACCGCCCCCCGTCTTTGTGGTTTATGCTTGTAATTATTACTAAATCATGTTTACTATTATTTCAAGCCGAAATTGCAGTGGACCCCTCTCGTCTGATCTTCGTACATCTAGATCCAGAGCTCCAAGATTTTTTCTTTTTTTTTTTTAACATCACCTTGGAGATAATCAAATTGGATATAAAATATTAGACTATCTCCGATGTTACCATGTATATTTGAGATTTCATCAGTGATACATCACCAACTTTTTTTAATTTGGATTGACTTCGCAAAAAAATTATATAGAATTGCATATATTCTCTATATTCCCATCTCAATACAATTCATTTTTTATTAATAATCACAAAATATATGTTTTACTCTCCCTTCTTTTATATTTTATAATTAAGAGGTGAGAGAGATAAATTTTTATATTTTTAATTGAGTAATGTTACGCTTGCTAAATTTTTTACCTATATGACATAACACGTGAATTATCAACATCATATTAATTATCACATCATTTCATTATTTATATAAGATATTGACAATTCAAATATCGTATTATTTAAGTATGAATTTTAATAAAAAATTTGGAACATCTAACATTACTCTTTTTAATTAGTTAAAAAGAGTGAGAAATCCTAATTACCATATATAGGAAGAGAAAAATTTCAATACGTCTGATGTATATGTCTTTACAATCTAAGATAATAGCACGTGAAAAGAAAGTTTCTTAATTGAGAAACTATCTCTATATTCTCTAATTTTATTTTTATTTTTTGGTCATATTAAATCCATATTTGGGTTTGATAATTACATTAGAAAGGGTTTTCTTGCTTCATGATGTATCCATCTTATGTGATAAGAAATTTAATTCAAATAGATAATGGTAATACTCTTTTATATCAAGCCAAGTTGAGTGGTTACTCTTATTTATTTATAAATGCTATTGTAATCTTCTCAATATTTATTTATAAAATTTAAAAAGATGGCAAATTGCACAAAGATTTGATATTATTACATTTGCTATAAATTGTAATATATAATATTTATTACATGTCCTATTGTTAGTGGGTTGTCATTAAATTTCAAGGGAACAAGGGCAACTCCATCTTAGATGGAACCACGGCTTCAGCTCAAATAGAATCTAACTCCATGTGAGATGGAAGTATAAATTTGTTCCAGATGGAGCTATAGGATCATCTTAAATGAAGCCATTCCAAATGGAGTTGCGACTCCATCTTAGATGGAATCCATTTGTATATGAGATGGAGTCATAAATTCATCCCACATGGAGCTATAAGAGGAAGGAGTGTGACGCTTGCAGCTTTTGAAACTTCAGAGTTGATCACCGGCAGGAGTCGCGACCTGTAACCCCACGATTGTATGTCGCGATAAATAGACAAATACAATTGGCAACAAGGGTCGTGAGCTTCAGTTGGTGAGTGCATGTCTCGATATTACAACAGAAGGCATCGTGAGAGAGAGTTGTGAGGTGCATCCAACGATTCCAAGTCATGATCGTCAACAAGAGGCTATCGTGAGGATGTGTTGCGAGTCGCATCTCGCAAGCCTGATTGGCAATGTTTTGACAGAACGTACTGCAACATTAGATCGCGAATCGTAGGTGGTGATTGCAGGTCGCAATGAACACTGGACGCATGGATCAGCTTCGGGTGAGTTGCAGTTTCATTTGGCTTAGCTTTTCTATATTTAGGATTATCTTTAATTTAAGTCATGTGATAATTTAAGATTATATTTATCTTTAAGTATTCTTAGATGATTAGAATTAGTATTATCATTTTTTTCCCTAAATAAATTAGGAGTTGAGATTTTAGGATTTATTACGTCATGATGTTTTTGGCTTTAAAAAAATTAATAAATCTCACTTCTCGATGAAACAATTATCTTTTTCAGTTTTTCTAGCTAGCAATACTTGAGATTGTTTGGGCTAAAATTCAAGTCAATTCGAGGATTTTATTCTAAATTTATTTCGACTCTTCTAAGTATTCTTATGTAATCTAACGTTAGATCAAAATTATGTTCTTTCAAAAAAAAAAAAAAGTCAATTATGTGATATAATTCTAAATGATCAATTTATCCAATTATGTGGACGGATTAATTTAAAATCTATCTTCTTTGTGGTGTGATGTTAGGGTGATTAAGGCTTCTTGTTGGGTCCAAAGTTAAGTCTTCAACATAATTTATTCAAGGTTTATTTCCATCCTCCAAATCCCAAATTATGTTTAATAAAAAAAAAATGATGAAATTGAAGATCATTATCTTCGAAACAAACAATGATTAGACAAATTTGATGCATTTGAAGATCATTATCTTGAAAACAAGCAATGATTGGACATTGATCCGACGGTTTATTTCTATCTATCTAAGACGAATAAAAAGGAATAATTTGGGTTAATAGAAAAGATGCGTGACAGAGAGTCAAGTAATGTCTTTAAAACAATCATACTTCTGTTGTTTCGGGTTACGATGAGTTAGGACTGTCTTCAATGTACACACACTAACACGAAGAGATGGAGAGCACCCACCCACGTTCACTCATTATCACTGCCACTTATACAAGTGGTCCCTCTATATCTTATGCCCTATAGGGACCCTCAACTGTATGATTTTAACGAATTTATGTTTTACGAACTAACTGTTTCATCTCAAAAATCTATGTCAATTAGGTTGTCAACTTCCATTTCATTTATTTTTATGATTTGAAAAATTGCGGTCCATGTGTTTGGCTAAGTCTTAAGAGTTGTTTTTCCCACTTCCATCTTGTAATACGAATCTCAATTTAATTGGTCTAGGTCCAAGCCGTCCACGTTTGGAGTGCATTATCATTAGACATGCAATTTACCAAACATCACCTCTTTCTAATTCAATATAAAATTGCCGACTTTAGGAGTGCTTTTCATTCAAAATAAGAATGACTAACACCCCATCCATCTGATTTTACCTTTGGAAACAATTTATTCAATAAATAACATTAACCCCCTTTATTGTCATATTTCACTATTAAAATTTCACCATTGATTATGAATTCATATTAAGAATTTCATCGTTCATTTTTTGAGATGGATAATGAAAATCTATATTAAAAAAATAAAGATACTAACCAAAAAAAAAATAGAGATCCATCGATATATAATCTCCAAAGCTTCACCATCACCATTAACCTCCCCACCATTGATAGTGAGGCTCCAAACCTCCTTTCAATTGCAAATCCCCCGCTCTTTTACAAAACTGAGATACAATCTAATTATTGGATAATTTATTTATGATATTAGTAGATTTGTGAAATTTACCGAGCATTATTTTGCTTAAACTTACAAAGTAAGTTGCTATCTTATTGATAGAAGTAATCTCAAACACACTCTAAGTAGATAAAGTTAATTTTGTCTAATGCTTTATTTCTTTTCACTTTAGTGACTCAAATCCGTGGCAATTGATCATAAATTCAAAACATTATGTAATTATAAATTAATATTAGTGAAAATTCCAGAAAATTACAAAGAAAAAAGGTTTGAGTTTCAAAGCTAACATTGAAATTATAAATTGAATGTTTTAACACATCGTGCACCGATTCTATTCTTTTTAGTTCATGCTCCAACTACTAATGCTAAAAGTTCTCAGTTTATAATTTCGATGCTGGTTTTAAAATTTGAATTTTTTTAATAACGGAAAGAAAAAAAAGAAAGAGATCTGAATTAATTACTCAGTGAATCAAGTACAGGTAATATGAAAGTAAATATATTTTAAAAAATATAATGCGAGTAAACAAGAGATATACTGATCAAATTTCCCTCAAAATAAAAAGAAAAATTTATTTATGTTTTGAGTGTATGAAAAAAAACAAAAACAAAAACCTGGAGAAGACAGTAAGATTCCAGATTTATCTTAGAAGATTATGTCATGTGATTGTGGTAGGGAATTCACATGGTTGGAGCTTGGAATGCATGACAATCCAAAAATATTCCTACAAAAATGGACAATCAAAAAAGCCTAATTAGTGAGGGTACTATTACAGAAATGTAAGTCCAACGCGTCAATACTCACTGCTACCTGACTCTTGAGTAGTAGTAGCTCATGACAAGATTTGAATCCTCCATTAAGCTCTCTCTGCCAAACAATAACAAAAAGCAGATTCGGGTGGGAAATTACATCCACATAAAAGCACAAATAGGGAATAACAGTAACAAAAAGCAGCAAACCGAATCGCATATGGATTCCTGTTGCTTGTGGAACAGACTTTAGAATTCTGTTGTAGTCCACATTGTCATTTGGATGCAAGAACAAGTGAAGATGATCATCTATTATAAATAAAGTGATGAGAAATTGGTATATATGTAATTGTTGTTAATGGGCAGGACGAGAATGAAACTACCTTAGTAAACTTCGAAAAGGATTTAATGTGTTATAGTTTGTCAGGTTTAAGTTATTTATGAACACCCTTTCAAAAAATAAAAAAAAAGTTATTTGTTGTTCCATCTTTTGTTGTTTTCTTTCTCATTTTATATTAGGCACACAGTAATATATATATATATAGTTGTTTTACATTTGTAAGAATTTGTAAGAATATTACTCACAGAATTTGAAAGACCGTCTTGTGTCTGAATATATATATTTTGAAGCTTACTGTCTAAATGCTTAAGTGTTTTTGAAAATATGATATTGTAACCTTAAACTAAATTATGATTAAATGGATCTTTGATTTGAACTTATATAAACAACTTCTATAGTTAGTTGTAGCTATTAAAACTTAACATTTTTTTTTTAACATTATTAAAACTAAATATTTAATAGGTAAAAATGACTCCCCTTATCAGATAAAACAGAAATAAATAACTAATTATTTAGTAATAAATATTACTACACAAAAATTTAAAAATAAAAATGGAACGAACAAACTCCATGGACGATCACCTCCTCATTAAACGAGAGTTGAAACCCTTCAACCGAAGAAGTCAGAGAAATCCTCTTTCTTTCTTTCCTTTTTCTTTTAATTAAAATTTAAAACACTTTCAAAAAAATATTAAAACACTTAAAAGCACTACATTCATTTCAAAAAATAAAAAAATAAAAAAGATAGAAAAAGCACTACATTTGAAAAATAATAATAATAATAAACAAATCTGATTACCCATGCATATATTTGGTCCGGCAAACACTCTCAATACAGAAGAGATCCAATCTCCAAGATTCTTTACCATTAACGGAGCCCACTCCAACTCAAGTGGGGTTATTTTATTCTTTAGTTTTTATTTTTGTAATTTTTTATATTATTTATTAAATATTTGGTACTGTTTATTTTTTAAAATTATTTATTCTAAAGAAAATTAAAAAAAGAAAAGAATTTTTGGAACCAAATCAATTATCTTATTTGCTTTGCAATTTGTCATCCTTTAAATCCTAAAATCCTTCAAAATAAAAAAGTCCCATTTCGTTAAACGCGCAACAAAAAAAAAGAACACGGAAAATAAAAATTTGAACCAAAAATGTTTTAATAATACAAAGTTCAAGCTATGATGACATGACAAGGAGGAGAATGAAAATAAAGAACACTAATATAAGCACAACATCAAAACTTCTAGAAAAGTAAAGCAACTCAAGGATACAAAATTCACTTCTAACTTATAAAAAATGAAGGTCTCTGTCAAAAAATCAAACTGGAGCACTGCAGCAGGCACCTCTCAGTGGACTGCTTTTTGTCTTTCATCAGTATCTTCTCGCTCAACCTGAGGACCACAATGTTAAGATATTAGCGTCTGTCAATTGTCATGCCTCATCATTTACATAGGAGTGAACTACAACAATATCAGTTCACACATAACAATTACAAGAGAGCTGCCACAATTTAAGTACCAATTTGACCATGAAACACATCATAAGCTGCAAAGTCGCGAGGAGTTCTCAATTTAAATGAAATCTTTGCATACTTCTAACCAAGACGACTCACTCGGCGCTATTCGGGTACTTCCTTGTGAAGTTTGCTTAAACCTCCCTTTCAAAAGGAAGATAACCCCAGACAAAAAATAATGCACTGCAGCACATGATAGCATATACGTGCAACAAATTGGCTAGTGGGATCTACAGAAAGTAATATGCAACATCTTGACACATATAAAGTTCTGCTGGAGATGAGATTAAATAGCCAATGATTTGACAAAAACATAAGATCCTAAACATGGTCCTGGGCAGAAAAAAATTAGAAGACTCCCAAGGGTTTGAGATATGGCTTTGTTGAGCAGAGTTAGGTAATAATAATATGAATCAAAACATGCTTGTGAACTACAAATGCACAGATAATGCTGGTATAATCATTTTGGATTCAAAAGAACAGGGGCCAACCAGACATGGAGAGTGTAACATATCACTAAAATTATCTTCATCACACCTCATAATTAGAGGAGCTATAGATGTCATAAATATGAACTCGATTGTGTAACATTAATCAATAACCCTGGTCATTCAGAAGAACAAAAGATAAATATGAAATCATAAATTCTCACCTCCACAAGTACCCTTGGTTTCTTCCTCATTTTGACACCAGGTTCTTCTTTCGCAAGCTTTCTCAAAGCCAATCCAGATTCTCTTCTCACTCTCTTGCGGTCAATTGGTACTGTCTCTTCTTCATCGTCATCTATTCCAACTGCATCATTTACCATCACTATTTAAATCAGTTCATACACCAATTACTTAAAGGTCATTTTTATTTTAGGTTCAAAGAGCTTGGAAGGAGAAATAATTAGGAAAACATAAATGAAATGCAAACAGCTAAGACAAAAATGGAAACATATAGCTCTCCTAGGCATAGCTGGCAAATTAAATATGCCTGTGAACTAACGACCATGATTTGATGAAGTATAACTTGCTTATACACTAAATATTAATTCAATTTCATAGAATCATAGACATTAAATATTATCAGTTGATAAATCAAATGAAGGATTCTTGCAGCACTGACACACATGAATAAATAAGCATGGATAAATTATGGAAGTGCAATGTTGACCAGATATGCATTTGAAAGCAATCATATGAGCAAGAAAAGCAAATAAATAATATCGATAACATTTTTCATTAAATTAAACAAATTCAAAGCAACTCGAACCAATTTTACCATCATTATCATCTGCATGAGACTTGGAAATTGCAAGACCACCAAAATCTTCCATATCATCCTCCTCTTCAAGTTCTTCATACGCTTCAATGTATTCTTCTACTTCACCTTCCTCCTAATTTCAATGATAAAAACAGAAAAAAAAAAAGTTCGGTTATTGGTGATTGGATCGTCTAAAATCAAGAAGGAAAGTATATTTTTTTTCAAAGAACAACTCTAAATAAGCAGGAAAATTAAATTTATGCGGATACCTCCTCATCTTCAACATCACTAGCAGCAAGCTGTTCCTTATCAAGAATCTCGTTATATTTGTCAACAGGATAGTTGTAAATGTCATAAACATCCCCTCGTTTAAGACGTTCAACCAACTCCTTTTCAATACTCTGTAAAAAGAATAAACAGTGTAACCAAAATCTATGCAGATAGAGACAGTTGATGTACATCAGTAGCATAATACTAAATTTAACCTTCTCCAAAAGTGCTGCTCTTTCAGCCTTTTCCTCTCTTCTAGCTTCCCGTTTTTTCTCTTTTCTGGGCATTGTCATAATCTTCTCTCTATGTAACGTACAAACAAGTAAATGCAAGTCAGCATAAGCTAGCAAGGAAACAGTAGACATTGTTCTCGTATAGGCAAAAATCTAGAGACTCGAAAAGGATGCCAGACATGTGAACCTTGTTTTCAAGGCAAGCTTTCTCATGCGAATCCGCATCTGAGTCATTTTAGTCAACCGTTGTTTTGTTTTGTGGACCAAAAATTTCGGCCAATACATCTGCCAGATTGAAGAGCAAACTCAGAGTCAGACTTTCGGCTTTAATAACCCTCAAATAGAATCATACAAGAGAACTAATGTCCATGTAAAATGATAACAACAATCTTTCTCTTCTGTACCAGATGTTTGTCAATAATTTCAAGGGCTTTCTCATAATTTCTGGGCAACTTGACTCTTTCCCACAATTTGTTTGGCTGATGAGCCCTTTCTATAGTTTTCATATATAAATAAAACACACCTGCAATACACCAAACAACCATATCACTCAAACACATTAAACATAAACTCAACAAAGTGCACACGACCAAATAAAAAACAGCATAAGCAGTTCAAGGTCCATTATAACCTCACAAAGCTATCCATAAAATAACCATAAACAGAACCTACATAAACAATGATCGGCTGCATATAGGCAAGTAAATATCATAAACCATAACCCATTTCAATCATTTAATTGGTTGACAAACAAACAGATAAAAGTAATCACAATCACAAATAAAACTCAATGCAGTGTTAGTATCTAGTACTTTCTACTGCAGCATCGTAAACCGATTCTTTACATGGTCTCTGATGGAAACTAAACAAACATTTTTGCAGCAATAACAATGTAAAAAACAACAAACCATAGCATGTTCGACTAAAAGATAGATGATATCCTACTATCTAGGCAATTTAATCCACATTTCCATGAACCAAAACACATCACATTTGACATGTTGTGTACTGCACAAAAAGGGTTTCAAATTCTACAGGTACCCAAAAAAATACATGCATTAAAATAACAGTAGAGTTATCACAAAACAAACAAGTACCGTCATGGTCACGAATTGTAGCATATCGACTGTTGGCGAGAGGGCAAGAGCTCCGGTTACAAATCCCAGTCACATTATACGGATTTCTACAGAATTTGCCAGTTTCGATTCTACGAAAAAAAATAAAAAAAGACACCCCATCAAAAAAAATATCAATTTGTTAAAAGCTTAAACAGACCAGCAAATAACGTGTAAAAAGTTAATAAAAAGGAAGGAGGAGAGAGGCTGACTTGGCCATGAAGCTGCAGTGCTTGTGCCTGATAACTTGCCATATAACCTCATCGTGCTGCATCTTTTACTTAAGGTCAATTGAGATTTTGTAAACAATGGTAGGGTTTTAGGTTTTCTTCAACAATTACAACAACAAACTGTTAGCAAGCCTTGCTGCTCTTTGAAAGCGAGAAAGGTTTGGCGGCAGTGGCAGAGGGCGCCGTCTAGGTCTGGTTTGAGAGGAGATAAGCGAGTCGGGTGGTGGCGGTGATGGGTTCATAGGTTTTTCATTTTTTTTTTTTATTTTTACTTTTTATGATTAATATATACACCGGGTCATTCCGGGCAAAAGTACTTGCCCGGCCTGACCCGAAATCCAGTTTGGTTAAAGCCCAAGCATATAGATTATAATAGGGATCCGTAAGTTCGGAATGGTGGAATTTTATTTGTTTGAAAATTGAAACAAGTCTAGGGATAATCCAAAATCAAATGAGGTTTGATTTTATGATACGGTCTAAAAATCGGCTTTTATATGAGAGGAAGCAATCCATATATAAGTGGAGATAGAAGTCCACATAAGGTAGAAAGTCAATATACATATTTTTGTATGGTAAAAGAGAGGTTACCTATTTTAAGAGTAGAATGACGGAAATTTTTGTCAACCTTCAAATAATAATAATATAAATATTTTTGTGCCAATAGGAGGAAATCTCGAAAATAAGGAAATAGAAAATTTATGTCCCTAATAATGTTTTTAATATTTGTGTTCAAAATCAACATAATTTAGATAAAATTTGTCTAATGTTCTTCTACCTCCAATCATTCTCTTGGCATTTTCTTTGGGGAAATCTCCCTCTTCTCCATCCAACACCACTCTCCTCATCATCATCTTCTCCTTTTCCTTTTTATTATTCTTCGTGTTCTTCCTACTTTTTTCTTCATTCTTCTCATTTCAGTTTTATTTTATTTTACTTCTTCAACAAGCATGAAGCTTCTTGTTGAAAATGAGTTTGTCATCGTGAGTCATCTTTGTAAAAACTGTCGTGCATGGTAACATTATTTGTTGTGAGTCACAATAATTTATATTGCCATGAGTCATGATAGTATAAATTATCATGATTTATTGTAAAACTATAAATTTATAAGTGTGTTTTCAAAATATATTTTATTAATGCCTCTACTATTAGTCAAACTTTAATCAACCTTAACAGAAAAAAATATTATTTTTGTCATTTCAAGATGACTATTTTAATTTTAATTAAACTCAAAAAATATATAAAATAGAAGTTGAAAAAGAGAAAAGATAAAGAAAAATTGTTTTAAAAAGGACGGAAATTTGTTATGGACGAACAAGAAGCTACCTAGAGACTGAGTGAAGAATGCAATGGGTTCTCTTCTCTCAGAGCACGGGCGGACCGTGAGCCACATCGGCAATTGGAATAAAAAGATAAAACAGAACAAGCATCGAATAAAATAAAACAAGCAATCTCCAGCCTCGGCTTTAAAGCCAAGGTTCGGCACCCCAATCCCCCTCTGTGAGATTTTTTTTTTATGTATATTAATTATTTTATAATTTAATATGGATGATTCTCAATTGTATAAAGGTTATTTATCTAAATTGTATTATTGGGATCTTACTAATTTGATCTCGATTATTTATTAGGTTCGTCTCCACGTCTAAAAGTTCAAAAAAAAAAAAATAACGGCAGAAAGAGACAAAAATTTAAAAAAGGAAAATTAACCACAGCTCCACTCACTCTCTTTGATTGACCATCCACGGAGAGAGTGTTTGTGAGAGAGAGAGAGATAGAGATGGTAAGGATAATATCCATGACGTCCTCAATCAGACCTTCTCTATCGTCGCTCAGGTTCTCTTCTACCGCCTCCCGCTTTCCCGTCCGTGTCTCGTCCTTGAGCCCCTCTCGAACCCTCTCTTTTTCTCATCTTGCTAGTGGTAAACACTTTCATAACCTTTACTACTTTTCTCTCATCCTTTAGAATTTGATTGAAATTAGGTTTTAAAATGAAATTGTTGATAGTAATGTGCATTCAGGATCAGGTTTTGCTTCCTCGATTAAGTTTTATTGAAGGATGGATATGTGTAATGTTGAGATTGTGTCTTGCTTGGAAAATTTTGATCCTTATGATTCTCAATTGTATTTATTGCATGCTTAAGGTGTTAGTGTTTAATGGATTTTGAATGACTATACGATTATCCAGCTGTGCCGCAGTCGCAGTTGTTTGGTTTGGAGGCGTCTAAGCTCTTGAAAGGAGATGGTAATGGCATAAGAGTGGCCTCAGCTGGGAACGCGGCACAGGCAAGCACGAGTGCTAGTCAAGAAAATGCCTTGGAATGGGTCAAGAAAGACAAGAGAAGAATGCTCCATGTTGTTTATCGTGTTGGAGATCTGGACAGGACCATCAAGTAGGTGTTTTTTGTTGTTAGTCTCACAAATGAGCTTGTAGTTGTATTCAGAACTATGAAACGAAATTGTGTCTGGTTATTGCAGATTCTATACTGAATGCCTGGGGATGAAGTTGCTGCGAAAACGTGACATACCCGAGGAGAGATACACCAATGCATTTCTTGGATATGGACCAGAAGATTCGCACTTTGTTATTGAACTCACTTACAGTAAACTATCTGGCTGCTTAGTGTTTTTTTACCTGTGCTGAAATCTGAAACTGCAGCAGTTATAAACTGTTTACGCAAACTCTATTGTATGCCTATGCTGTGTTTGTTGATTTTGATTAACTGATGCTGCCAGATTATGGAGTTGACAAGTATGATATAGGAACTGGTTTCGGCCATTTTGGTATTGCAGTTGACGATGTAAGTTCCTAGTATTGACATTTGATTTTACTTTATGTGTATTCCTTCAACCTCGTAGTAGTTTATATTTTTCTTTTAACCTTTCGTGTTTAGTTTCCTTATACAGTTATATCAGATTTTTTTCTTTTGGTTTGTAGATTGTCTGTCGCATGATTGACTCTAAAATGACCCATGCTTGCTTGATCTTCTAACTAGGTCGCTAAGACTGTGGAACTCATAAAGGCTAAGGGGGGCAAAGTAACACGTGAACCTGGTCCAGTCAAAGGCGGCAGTACAGTAATTGCCTTCATTGAAGATCCTGATGGTTATAAGTTTGAATTGTTGGAAAGGGGGCCTACACCTGAGCCCTTGTGTCAAGTAATGCTTCGTGTTGGTGATCTCGATCGTTCCATAAATTTTTACGAGAAGGTGAGCTTTGTTTTGGAAGGATTTGACTGATAATAACTTTCAAATTCAGAGAAACCCTGGAATAAAAAATGGGCAATCCTGAGCCAAATCCCTTTTATGAAAACAAAACAAACAGGGGTTCAGAAAGTGAGAAAAGGGATAGGTGCAGAGACTCAATGGAAGCTGTTCTAACAAATGGAGTTGACTTCCTTTTTTTGGTAAAGAAAGGAAAATGAATCCTTCTATCGAATATCGAAACTCCATAAAGGATGAAGGTTAAGTCTATATACGTTATGGATATGAAATGAAAAACTATCTCAAAAATAACAACCCAAATCTGTATTTATGTTAATGAAAAAAAAAAAGAAAAAGAATTGTTGTGAATCGCTTCCAAGTTGAGTATTGAAGTCTTTAATGTCAATGCTTTTATGCAATTTTCTTTTGATTTCGCCATTTTAAGTATGGTTCTTAATTTATTGGTTATGCCATTTAGGCCTTTGGCATGGAGCTTCTTCGCAGAAGAGATAACCCAGAATACAAGGTAACTTGATCTCTTTCTCAAGGTCGATGGATTGCATTATAATTTATATATCTGTGTATTGTAATCTGGCAATGAGTCAACTTCTTAGTATCAGTATGTCCAATGGATCTTGGTTTTGGGAGATACTATATATGGTTCTCCAAAGTCCAACCGGATTCTTCATTTAATCAAATAAGTATTATAGCACAATTCAGAAGAGTTATCATGCCTAATTAAAAATAATAAGAACTTCAATGAGACTTTGAATAATTTACTTGTATAGCCATTGTTAAATAAGCTAAGGAAATCTTGAGGGCACATTTCTCTGCAATCTGCAAAAATTACACTTTCTTGAGGGACGTGTAAAAGGTTAGCGTATTTTTTCACATTGATTTATCTTAATGATGGGCAATAAAACATTTGTTCTTGCTGTCAATTACTGCCTCTTGTTCTTCTCCTTTGAGATCCCTCCTACCCACCATAAAGAAAAAAGAAAAACGAAAAATGACAATCTAATTATTATATGTGTCAAAATCTTGAGTTGTTTTACTGGCTTAAGGCGTCTATCTTGTGCTTTTCCTTTTTAATTGATATTAATATATTCCATGTGAGCCTTATTTTTTAGTAAGAAATGAATTTTGTATCGATGTACAAGTGTATGATAAATGCAGATCATATTTATTTAAATACATTCTATGTTAGCCTTTTAACATATGTATCTTGACCATGCTGACAAAAATCTTGTCCCTTATTCAGTATACAGTGGCCATGATGGGCTATGGTCCTGAAGACAAAAATGCTGTTCTCGAGTTGACGTACAACTATGGCGTCACTGACTATGATAAAGGAAATGCATATGCTCAGGTAGAAATAGTTCCTCTTATGTCATTTCTCGACCATCTTAGGCAGCACAATTTGCTTTTGTAGGTATGCAAGATATGAACCACACCGTGGATGTTGTCTTTTGAATTTCAATTTGTTTCTGCGCTTTGTTATTTTAATTAGTTTGGGTTCTCTGTTTTTTCCTAGTATTGCTATATTGGTTTTTGCAGCATGCTTAATCTACCTTATTTAACCAATTTGGGTGGTATAATACCTCGTGTCCTGGCAGATTGCAATAGGCACAGATGATGTCTATAAAACTGCAGAGGCAATTAAACTCTTTGGTGGGAAAATTACCCGGGAACCTGGCCCCTTACCTGGTATCAACACCAAGATCACTGCTTGCTTGGATCCTGACGGTTGGAAATCGGTATCACTTAACACCTTTATGCTTGTGCTTGTGAAGTTCTTGGTTTTTGACGTACCTGCTATAACTTAGACTAGTACAACATGACTGAAAACTATGTTTGATTTCCATATTGGATAGGATGGGACCAAACTGTTAGTTATATAGTCAGCAGTGTTCAGTATAGGTTTAAGGAATGAATATCATTATCTGACAGTATTTGAATCCTGTCCTAATCAATAATCTGTGTAATTCAATCCATTTCCAATTAATAATTAGTCTAGTGCAGTCAAATCTAATCCTTTGCAGCAAACACAGTCTAATGGAATAGGTTCTTTAGGGCATCAGTAGATAGACTTATCATCTGAGGAAGAATGTACTGTTTGGGAATTAGATGGAGGTACTCAAATATAGCAACAGACTCAGCTTGGTTGGACAATTTTAATATGAATCTAATTTGAATGCGTTCTAGGCTAATTAACTTCTTTTCTTTTTTGGTTCTTTTGCTTACTATTATAAATTAGATTTTGCGTAGGAAATTCCTTTTGAGATATGCTTACGTCACAAGATTTATGAATCTTATCTACAGCAGTGGTTCAGGACTAATTTAAGGAAAAAAAAAAAAAATTTGCTTTCCAATAGTTGGGATTTGTGGCACAAAGTTAATTGTGACTACTGGCTACGAAGGACCAATGTTTTCCGCCTGATTGATTATGCTAACAGTGATTGCACATGCATAAACAGGGCTCAAAGTATATTTCCTGAAGTAAATTTCTGTACATGATTGTACTTTTGTTGTCTGGTGAGAATTATGATGCAGCTTTTGTTTCCTTTTCCTCTATGATTAGTCTGCTCTGATTTTGCAGGTTTTTGTTGATAATGTTGATTTTCTCAAGGAATTGGAGTGAGTATCAGGGACATGATCGTACCAAGCTTGCCACGCCAAAAGTCAGAATTGAGGCCAAAAGAAACATGTCGTGAAAGGAGTTAGCATGAAAAGCGAATCCAATCCCATTTTGTTGATAAGTTTCAGAGTGACCATTGCAATAAAACATCCTTGCCAGTAGCTTTTGGAAGGATAATATTAGTGTATCTGCTTAGTTGTTCTCCGTTTGTTTCTAGTAAAAAGCTTATTTGCGAAATAGTTACATTATGCTACGGCTACCTGTTTGAAGAAGCTGATTGTAATTTGTAAGCATACAGACGATACCAAAAGAGATGTAATATTGATAACTCCATTTTATTTAAAAATTTTCTCTGCTGATCTTATTTGTAAAATTCTTGATCTAAGAAATATGTATATTCAAGCCATTTTTAGTGTACTGGCATCGTGTAAGCAATGCCATTTACTAGTTATGTATAATGGTTTATGAGGAGTTGAGGACGAAAACAATGTTTTCCATATTTTAGTGCCAATTCGTGTAATAAATTAATAATGGAAAATTTTAAAAAATTAAAATATGAGTATTATGAATTTCTTAAAAAAAAAAAATAGTATTATGAATGAATAACAATTTTTAAAAATAAGGTGCTTTGTATGGAAAAATTGTTGCTATTTTAACATACTTTTTGATTAAAATATCCCATTTTAAATAAGAGTATATTTCTATATAATTCAAAAATTTGTTCAAATGCATTAATATGGTAAATCAATTTGTAATTATTATATAGTAAATTATCTTATAATCAATATAATTATTATAATCAATATAATTATCTTATAATCAATATAATTATTATAAATTAATTTATCACGCCATTTAGATAATTTTTTTCTTTGAGAAATATTTAGATAAAATTTTAGATGATGTAGTATTATACTTCAATTAAATATGCAAATGATAGGATGAAGTTGGTTCACTAAAAACCTTTTTGAAAATCTACTGTATTAAAGTTATGAATTTGAGTTGTGTTCCATAATCTTAAATCAAAATTAATCATAATAATTTTTTTTAAAAAAAAGAAAAATAATAAATTTCTAAATTTTCTAACGAAATCTTATCTTATTTCTAAGATTTACATTTTATTAATTTTAACAAAGTCTTAATACACCACGTTAGTCTCTCAAAAAGACACCACGTTGGCCTCCGCCAATTTATTTCCTTGCTATAGTAAAAATGTAAAATATCAATTTCTTTTTCTACTTAATTTTTGTTTGTTAGCATGTTTGGGCCAATTAATGATATAAATACATCAAAATGAATTATGTCTTTGTATAATAATATCAGTGAAATTTTATTATTACTATTATTATTTGAAATACAGTTTAAAGTGCGGTAGCTTTTTATCATCAAACTATTACACATCACAATCTTTATAGATAAGTAAAATGAATATTGTGAATATACCTTCTGAGGTAAATTATTATAATAACTTACATGGAGAAGTTGATATTCTTATAGATGATATTAAGGCTCTGTGTGAGAAGATTGATGTATATAAATATACGATCATTCTTAAAAATAAAAATAGTTTGAGACATAAGTTAGCCTATTTGGCCTTATCCTCTACGAGGTAAGTTTGTTAACTTCCTAGATTGATGTATATAAATATATGATCATTCTTAAAAATAAAAATGGTTTGAGACATAAGTTAGTCTATCTGGCCTTGTCTTCTACGAAGTAAGTTCGTTAACTTCCTTGACTTTGTCCTTTGTGGAGTAACTTTGTAGGCGTTTCGCCAATGCCTTTTGCAATTATTTTGGTACTCTTGATTTGTGAGGGGCTTTTGTTTACGATGATATTTATTTAAAAACAAAATCAGAAATTAAATATGATCTGTCGACTGACGTGAAGATCAACAAGCGGCCATTTAAAGCTACGCCTTTGATAGGCTTTTTGGTGGGTTTTAAATCAAGGTTTAAGCTAAGCATATAAACAAAATAAAAAGAAACCACAAAACCCTAACAATCAAAAAAGTAAAATGGAGAAGAAGAAGGCTGGTGAAGAAGAGAACAATGCAAACAATAAGAGAAAGCGGAAACAAGTGTTTCCTTTCGGCAATTACAGAAACTACTATGGATACCGCGTAATTTCTCCTTCATCAGTCTTTTTTCTCTAATTAAAAAATAACTCAATGTTTGTATAATTTTAGGTGTTAATATTTTTGTTCAGATTGGTGAGGGTTTGGACGAAGATCCTCGACTTCAGGTTTTGAACAAGGAATGGTTTCAAGGCAAACGCTGTCTCGACATTGGCTGCAATAGTGGCCTCATTACTATTCAAATTGGTATTTTTTCTTTCTCTATTGTAATAATAAGAAATCTTATATATTTATTGTTTGTGACCAAATATTGGTGTTGAATAATTGCCCCATTGATTTTTTTTTCATGTTTCTTCTGCAGCAAAGAAGTTTGGATGTCGAAGTATTCTCGGAATCGACATCGACTCTAGTAAGATTCTGATATTGTTGTGTCTTCCGGAGTTGTTTTGTTGTTCGATGTTGTCACCTTGTTGGGCAGAAGCAGAAAGTTGTTGTGTACTGTTTGATGAGATTTTGAATAAAGTGTCAGTTGCGCATTATTAGGCACACACCACATTTGCACGTGTTGTTAGTTATGGGTGCCGTAAAAGTTCTCCATTTTTTGTTTTTCGTGTGTAAGAAGTGTGTGTTGTAATGAAATTGTAAGTCTAAGTGAGTATGCATCTGATTTTAGTGCATGTCTTGTACAGGGGGGCTCATGTATTGCTATAGGTTTGACATTTATCGACATCTAATCTATCTTAATTTGACTTGAAGATCGAATTGAGGATGCGCACTGGCACTTAAGGAAGTTTCAGAGAATGAAACAGGCTGAGAAAAAAAGTGCGAAGGCTCCAGTATTGGAGGTTGCAGAAATAGCAGATGGTTCAGCGAATGGAGTTGATGCTTTGTCTGTCAAAAAGGATGTAAATTCTAGGGAGTTTTCTACTCCTGTGGAAAGAGACCTCTCTGAGATAGTTTCTTTCCGACAAGAAGATTTTGTTCATAGTCGGCATACACCAGATAAGCACTATGATACAATTGTTTGGTAAGTTCTTGTTTGTTCTTTATTGACCCTTACAAAAATGTTTTAATTTGAAGAGAGGGTTAAGAAATAGCAATGGAACGAGTGAAACTTGGATTCACGTATATGCATTTATTTATCAAAAAATTATGTCAGTTCTTTCTTAGGTTCTCAGAAAATGAAAATGAAAGACAGAATATTCTTACCAAAATTATGCTACTTCAGGAAAATAGTTCATCCTTCATTCATTTCTCTCTCCCTCTCTTAATCACTGGGTATAATGAGTGAATTGTAGAACTGTAATAAGTGCAATACTTTGTGTGGCTGGTGAGTTGTCATACTAGGATTCTCAATTTCAGATTTATTCTATTCTTTGGATCTTGTAGTTCTATTATAGTAATTTTTGGTTTTTATTAGATCAAAAAATCAATTCTATGGAAATATTACACAACTGCAAATTCTTAATTCCAGCGGCTTGGAAGTAAAGAATGAATTTGTTGTACCTCCACAAGCTTCTTTATGATGTCATGTTTGGTTGATTTTAATTTGCTTCTTTTGTGGTGTAATGGTTTTGTCTTCTGCAATGCAGTTTGAGCGTTACAAAGTGGATACATTTGAACTGGGGTGATGAAGGATTGATTACCTCGTTTGTGAAGATATGGAAACTTCTCCGTCCGGTAATTATGATTTCTGTTGTCTTACGATAGCACATTTTTTTGCTTCTTTATTGTCAATTCTTTATGATGGTAGTCATAGTTACATACCTTTGCATCATATATTATGAAATGACGTTGTGAATTATATGCTGAGACACTACGGCTAACTGTGAGCAGGGTGGCACTTTTGTGTTGGAACCACAACCTTGGCAATCATATGAGAAGAACCGTCGTGTATCTGAGGTTTGTTTCTTTTGCAAACCCTCTAGTTCATTTTGTCAAATTATAAATAGGGTCATGGTGTAGACATCCTTTTAGTAGTCAGGAAACTCTCTATTGTAGTCAGGAATTGGATGATTTAGGTGATGTCTTTTGACAGAATTAAGGGGGCAAAATATGCGAGGTTAGGGTTATTATGTTATTATCATTTGAGGCAATGATATGGAAAGCTTTTAGTTTTCTGATTGCACTTTGGTTTCTGCTTTATGAGCCATATACTTTATTTATATATTTATTTTGAATTGAAGGCCTTCTAAATGTTAGATTAGTGTAACAGCAACAAACTCACCTTTTAGTAGTTTTTCTTAACTTGATTTTATTGTTTAAGATCTACTAAAGGAGTGCTTTCTATTCTGCAGACAACAGCTATGAATTATGGTAATATCAAGTTCCATCCAGAACAGTTTCAGGAAATTCTTCTGGATAAGGTATATATTATATGTTATGTTTTGTTTTATTAACAGTCTTGACTTATGAGTTTGGCTGAATGGAGCTGTAAACACTTTGTTGGTAGTTATTATAAGCTATTGGTTAAGATCCTTACGTGATAGGTATTTTGCAGATTGGATTTAGAACAGTAGAAGATATCTCGTCTGGCGGTTTATCAGGCAGCAAAACAGGATTTGACAGACCAATTTTTGCGTTCCACAAATGAATGATCTAGTAAAATTACTGTTTATCGCATGACTCACATAGCATATGCAACTAATATCTTCCAATTCATGGTATAGATTATGTGCACATTTCTTTGGGGATGAATAGGTTGAAAAGTTTTCAGGAGCTTAAGCCATATTCCGTGATACAACGGTGAAAAAATTGAAATATCTGGGATGATCCGTGCTGTGTGATGTAACCATAGCATGCTTATCCTGTTGCAATTTTGCTGTGTTTAGATCGGGTCAGCATCTTCCCGAAGCTGAAAGTATACAGTTAGATTTGGAAAATGTTCATTACATAGGAACTTGTGGTGTGCCAAGTATGTAATAAATACAGTGTTCATGCATCTATTAACCCAATTTTGCATACAGCGTTATGGATGTATTACTGGTAGTAAAAGAGTGTATATTGCTTGAGATCCCATATTAATGCTGTTGGTTGCTTTTTGGTAGCTAACCAAACTAGTCTTCTTCTTGTTAAAAAAATTATTATGTTTAATAATTAATACAAACCAAATCTTCTAACATAGGTGAAATTTGAGCACAAAAATCAATTCACCCTAGTGTACGCAAATCCTATTAAGAAAACCTCTTACCTCTTACGCCAAATTTATTTTGTTAAATTTTACTCAATTACCGTATAACTGAAGGCCCTCATCTCGCAAATCACAGCAGCCAGCAAGTGAGAGAGACGCCAACGAGAAGGCATGGAAACTCTCCAAGGAACATGGAAAGCTTGAAGCGCATTTTCTCATTTCCTTATTTTGCTTTAAATTATAGAGGAAAATGTTAGTAAGAGATTTTAATGGTCTCTAATTAAGGTCAATTTATAGAGACAGTTTTTAACTCTTTTGTGGTCATTCCAAGAATGGAGGCAGTGCGTATTGTTTTATCATTATGGATTCAATTTAGACAACTTTTATTGTGTGAAGCTTTCAGCTGTCGATGTTTCCGAGAGAACCGGGTATAAGGGTACCAAGTCTTAAGTTGTCAGATAGGGTTGGTCTTGAGTGTAGAACCCAACACTATGCTGGCTAAACTGTGCTGAAGGATTCCAAGAAAATACATTAATGTATAGGGCAAATCGTAATAACACACTCCAATATATTGCAATATCATCGCTATATTAAACTTTTACTTCAGTTTCGAGAAGATTTTCTGGATTTCATTGCCACCGTTGGACATAACAATTGTCCTGATGTCATTTACCACATGTCCTATCAACTTGTCAGTTCGTCTAAAACAATTTTAATGCCTTTCTCTCTGCTCTCTCTCACGCCAAAATAACCCAAGCACTTGGAACACTTAGGTAACTCGGCTTGTTACAAGTTATACTTGTATTGTTTTGCAGCAATACCGCTTACTGAGGCAAATTTTGAGGTCCAATGAAGTGAAGGTCTTGTGTCGCCGGGCATAGTGGACAATATTTCAATGCGTTCTAGGTATGCATGATTTCCATTACCAGCAATGTCCTAGTATTTTTTATGGTTTGTATGATTTCTGTTATAAAAATATAAACTTGACTGATGCTCCTAAAGTGTTTGTTTTAATAGTTTTTTTAATTAACAAAATAATTTTATTTTTCTTCACTTACTAAATTTTAAGCTTTAAGATAGTTAGTATGAGGGCATTATCATCTTTGAATAAATGATCAGGTATAATGGGCATTCCGAAAATAACTTTCTCCCCTATATAGTTTTCAAAAAATAATCTCCAATCAACTTCTCAAGCTTTTTATTGGAGAAATAGATTATGATCTACACTGATTCAAACATGTCTACCAAACATCCTTTTTTCCAAACTTATGAAACAAGTGCCCGTATATTCAGCCACAGCAATCCAAAAGGAACTAAAATTTACAAAAGATTCTATCACCACTAACCTTCAGAATTAGATTTGTTATTTCACTAGGTGATGTCGAGTGGGTGTGAGCATCACCATTCGCAGATATAGTTAAGAAGTCTCTTCAAATAAATAAAAATAAAAAATAAAAAATAAAAACAGAAAAGAAAAAAAGGGGAAGAGAGTTGAGTTTTAGCCAAGCCCATGCAACCAGAGACAGGCAATTCCATTGATATATATATACCTTTTAAACATATAAAAATTAAAAACTAATAACAATAATAATCCTTGCTTTTCTATGATGCTGTTCTCCATGACAGTTCGACTATTCAACCCATCTTGACACAAAAATTGGGAATAACTGTGACAACCATTGGTATCTTCATAAATGAGATTGCAAAGAATTCCAAAAATTTACCAGACAGAAGGCGCAATCATACATTAACAACATTACAATGGCATAGGAAAAGCTCAATTTATTTCATATTTTACTGGATAAACTACTACTGTGTACATCCAGAGATTGCACAACATATCATTTACAAATAAATACTAAACTTGAAACTCAACATCCTTGTACTAGGCTAAACTTTGCAAATCAAGCCACATAAAGGGGAAACAAAAGGACTATTACTCATATGGTATTCTTTTTTATACCACACTACACCAGGGAAAAAAAAAACACGCTCACACATACATTGAGATAGAGATACTGCACAAGCACTAGAAGTGCGCCCATACAGACCTGGATAGCAAATTATGATTGCGCTGGCTTGTGCCAATCACAAAAAAGCCAAAACAATAGCAAGGATAGGTACAAATACCTTGACTGAAAAGCATGGAAGAAAACAAAATGCATCAATAATGCATTTGATTGGCCTTATGGTCAATGATCTTAGCTGAATGATCCTTTCCACTTTCTAAATCAATCCATGATGTGATTCTAAGTTCAATCTAAGCTCAGCAAAACTATTCAGACTAAAACAACTTCTTGGGGTCTGTTCACTAAACTGTTGTCAATTACATGTTTCCCATGCAATTGGCGACACCAATATAATAAAGTGGGACCGCATATACTGCCAATAGACACTGAAAAATCCTAAGTGTCAACACTGGTAACATCCACCTTCTTAAAAAGCTTATATCAAGGTAGGCTACTAAAATACAGGTGCAACCATGCAACCAACTCAGTGTTATGAGAAAAACTCCACCAGGGAATCATGTCACAACTCCATACCCCTGAATGCAAGTTTATAAAAGGTTGGTGGTAGCTGCTGACCATTACTCCATCATCCTAGACTAATCTGCTCTCAATAGTTGAAAATCATAACAAACCTGGAATGCAGATAATGATAAACCTCATCAGAGAGCAACGATTGCTGCCAACTAATTAAAGATGGTGAAACTTTTGGATCTTTCAAACTGTACATATAAATATATTATCACCCTCAAAAGTTCCTATCTCTAGACAAATCAGCAGACCCCAACTAATCAAATCCCATTCGTAAACTACTAACCACTATAAACAAAAGAATACACAATCCACTCCCAATCTCCTCTCCTTTGAATTCTGGCAACACCTGCAGTTTGGTTTCCAATAGCTGCACACTTAAAATGACACAGTGATAACTATAGCTGGCATGGGCCTATATTCCCTGTGATTCATTCAAATACACAATTTTTACCACAAAACTTTCTTGGCTGTATGAATGCACAGGCAATTTCTTTCACACGAGAATGACCAATTCTATGATCTCTTGTTGATATTTAAGAGAACTTTACCATTATGAACAGATTCTGTAGACATCTGGAAAATTTCTGGAGCCAAACATAAGACGCCATACAATTAACAGTTCCTTCATGCAGTCTTTGCTGGTCAGCAGTTAGGCAGCTTCGTCCTCAATCAGCAGAAGCTATGACAAGTTTTAAGGTCTTCAAATGCCAAACTAACATAGTATTTCGTTGTCATATTCCATCCTTTGGACAATGTTGTAGAGAGGTGAATCCTGCAAATGACAAAGTATTAACTAATAGAGAGGGCTACTTAGAATTAGTTTGAACAAATGAACAAGAATAAGCAAAATTCATTCAGAAAATCTGATATTGAATAATTAAAATGTTAAAATGGGAACTACTCATAGTCTTTAGAGAAAGAAACTAAAAAATAATCTAGGTCTCAAGTCAATACTTGAGAAGATTGTAGTAATAATCGAATAAAAAATTACTTAAAAAAAAGTCAGATAAGAAAACAAAATTACTGCAAGAAGTCTGAAGCTAGAAAAAGGGTTACACAACATTCTGATATCTGATTACATATAATATTAGTGTTCTATAAACTGAGGCTTTGCTATATTCAAATTCATTTAGAGTAGGATATTCCTAAACAGAAAGATACTGCCGAAATACGTGATTACAGATGAAGAAATCTTCCAGAAATAAACTAACCTGAAAGTAAAATGAAATATTAACCTGCCAATAATCCTCAAGACTGAATAGAATGGAAGAATGAAAATTTAAATCGCAGAAAAATCAGGTTATAACTCTATAATGTCATGATGACCAACCTAAGATAACAAGTCCATAGGCCACAACTTAAAACAGTCCTAAAGTAAAAGAATCATGCCTTGAAAATCAAATACTCAAAATCATCTCGTGAACTATTGTCTTATTCTAAATCAGCAAAACTCAGTTATACATTAGAAATAATAGAATTTTTTACAACTGCCCAACCAAGAATAAAATCACAACAATTTTCCAAATTCTAGAGCTCAGATCTTTGAGCTTATAATAGAATTTCTGCAACACATCTTTGATTAAAAAAGCCACATGCTAGTAATAGCTATAGTTGGAAACAAGAAAATGAATAAAGAATTACATATTTTTTTATAGGGTTTTTATAGTAGAAATAACCTAGGGCTACTTGATATCAGAAACCATGAAAGATAGGCCCTAACAGATTTAGTTGACAAAGCACAAAGTGCTCCCAGACAATAACCAGAATGCAGTCAAATGAATACTAAAATTGGAAGATTACACCAGGATATCATAATCATGATTCAAGTAGAACAAAAAATTATGTTGACAAACCATATATTTAAAACTGAACAAAATTATTTAGTTAAAGGAGGAATGAATAAACTTTCACATATAACTCATGTTATACAGAACCATAAATACAAGGTTGTAGTGAATTATCCATGACATCTATCTACAGCACAGAACCAAGCTTTGGTATCTGTCTTTATATAACAACCAATGTATTTGTAGTCACCTTAAGAAAAAACAATGAGCATTGGCATTCATGCATTGCAATTCTTAAAATTAAAAGCGTATTCGCAGTCTCCATGAATGCATTAGGAGCGACTTTCCAACCATATACATAGAAGAGAACATGACATCAAATCATCACACAACTGCTGCCTCCATAAATCTAACTCTAGAATCTTCTTGACCAGATCCATGGCTAAAGAAATAATGGAGAACATTTGGTCAACGACACTGATCAGTAAGGGGAAAAAAGTACTTGCTGCAACGAGAATGGATACAACTTAAAACAAGTTTTTCGAAAAGAAAAAATAAAATAAAATGGCCAGAAAACACTGTGATTTAGTAGGATAAATTACCACTTGATCACTTGGCAGATGAAATGCGCTGTAACGATGAAATCCAACTACTTGAAGGACCAATCTTGTTACTATGTCCATGACCAGTATTTGCAGCTTCAGCTGGATGTCATAGGTTTAGAGACATTTCTTCTTGTTGTCCCAGCAAGTGAATAAGATGTGGATGGCAGGTGTGCATCGCTTACAATCTGAAATAATAAACTTTTATCAACAGTGACCTATTTGAAATATCTAGGAGCAAATCAGTAAAGAATAGCAATGTGCAAAAGCAATGGCATTCAATAATATACTAGTAAAGAGATAATCCTAATAACTGATGTTTAATAACAAATGAGCTGCATCATAAGAAAAATTACCGATTGACTAGCATATTTCAAAATGAAGAAGTACAAAAATTTGTACTTTTGTTTTCACGGTTTTGCTTAAAACACATTAAGACAACTTACACTCTTGTCAACAGCATAATCAGAATTCAAATGCCTGCCCATTGTTGATTTAAGGTGCATGCGAGTACCAGGACCAGTAACATTACTTGATCTAATGTTATCTGTGACATCAGCAGAGTATGGATGGTTAATGCCTCCTGCCAGTAACAGAACAAATGAATATTAGAATTATCTCTTAGTATGGTAAATTATCCATAACTAAGAATAGATAACCTAATAATATTGGCTTTGTTCCATATTAGAGCCAGCCTCAAGGATTTCCAATATCTTACAGTCACTTGGCACCAAAAGATTTAATGAGCATTTTGATAAGTTGAAATGTAACTGATTTAATGGTAATTCAATGGTTATTAAAAATGAGGCTTCTGTTTGGTGGAAAGAAGTAAAATAAGATGCTATTTCCATTAAAAATAATTTTAGCAGCACCTAAGAAATTATAATCCTAATTAATTCGTTAAGGTTGTCTTCAACCTTCTTCTACCAACAATGCAATCTCCTCCTGCCCCTGCCCCAACCAAACAACCCAAGCAAAGTAAAGGTGTACACACACAGAAGCATGAAAATAAGTTTAAGTTAGAATCTTCAGATGAAGCACAAGCCCTCTCATCCTCAGTATGAATTCATGATGAATTCTTAGTACACATTGGCATGCATACATCAATTTTTATTTTGTTGTTGGGACTATTATGTTCTATAGGACTAATTGTTTTTCATGAATAAAGACAAGCATAAATCAAACAAGTTCACCCAAGTAAAGCGTTGAAAAGGCAAAAAAAGAAATGGTTTCACATTCAATGTCTAATTGATCGTTCTTGATATTGCGACATCTCCATCAAAATAAAATGAAATATGACGGGATGAAACTTTTAATAATCTTCTATGAAAAAGTAACACCATGCTGTTTCATGCAGCAAACAGGACAAAAAGAATCCAAGTTTTAACCTTGAAATACTAATTGTGAACTAAATCAGTGACACCATAAAGCCAAGAAAAATCAAATACAGCCAACAAAAAATACCAGAATTAAGCACAGACTATGGTGTTCTCTTCTAAACTTCTATTTTCCAACTGATAACAGCCTCAAATGCCTCAAATAACAACAGTCATTTGAGATGCTTGTTGATCTAACCTTGGTGGTTGTTCATATCCATTGGCATTGCATGACTAGTGCTTCCTCCAGGAACTGGCTGTAATCCACAAAGTAAAATCTAGTCAGGATTCAGGAACACATAAACATACCAAATCAGTTGCCATATCATTCATTTATCTGGAAACGATCGGGGAAACATGCACCATGAAAAAGGAATCTACATATGAAGATACAAAAAAGGTTTCATAGTACTAACAGATAATCGAGGCTGATTTTTACTTTTCTGCGCTTGCTGAAACTTAATGATGGTCCAGTCAAATATGTAATCAAATTCATATCCTGCCATGAAAACAATTAAACGATAGTCAATTTGCATTAGAAAAAGGCATAGCATGCATAACAAAAATTGCAGTTCTACTGCTATTCAATATGCAATCAATTATGCTTGTCTAGAGAACAATATATGATACAAGGTCAATTTGTATACCACCACTGCTCCGCAGCCCCCACTGCCTAAATACCTTAGATTATCAGCAGAGCATTGAAATGAATATATGCTATCTTTTAATTGAGTGGCTTCAACCTAATTTCTAGTCTAGGAGGAAACAGTTTCCTGAGGAAATGAATTCAGAATTATGGACAATTGAAAACTACACAAACAAATTACTCATTCAGTTCTTAAGTCGTAGCCTTATGACAAGCCCCCTAACCCCCTTTAGCACCTTACTTAGTCCTTGAACACTTGATCCAACATTAGGGATGGCTATCTTGAATGTCATTCAGCCAAAAAGCAGTAGGTCTCCACACAACTAGTTGAATATATTATTTGACTTTCTTTACCAGCAGAGCTGGAGACAATAAATGAGATCAAATCAAGACATTTAGTATTCAGGGAGTTCTAATAAAAGGAAAAAATAAAAAAAAACCAAGCCCGTTCCTATCTGGTTCAACAAGATATGAACAAGACATCTATTCAATATCTGAGTGCATTAAAAAATGTGGGCAAAACAAGACATTTTTTTTTTAATCAAATATTACCTTCACGCGCAAATAAGTCACGGAACAGACGTTTTAAGAATCCATAATCAGGTCGCTGATCAAATGTCAAGGAATGACAGTAATGAATGTATGAAGCAAATTCTACAGGGTGAGATTTGCACAGAACCTGAACAAGAAAGTTACTTTAATTTTAGTCATACTTGAAACAAATATAGACCTTCTCCTACAGAAATAATCACTAGACACACCTCAATCGGAGTTGATAACTTCTTCTCACATATTTTGTCATATTTCTGCTTCTTTGTTGCAGCTTTTAACCCCTGCCACTGGCAGGCTGCACAAGGAGCCACTTGAGTCAATGACACAACCATTCAGAACCCAAAATGTGAGCTTAAGCATTCTTCTATTTCAACTGGTTTGAATTTTTTATAATATTGCATTCAAATACATTAAGTGTACCTTCCTCTCAGAAAATACAGAAGTACATAGCCAAAATGTGAGCTTAAGCATCCTTCTATTTCAACTGGTTTGAATTTTTTATGATATTGTCATTCAAATACGTTACGTGTACCTTCCTCTCAGAAAATACAGAAGTACATAGCCAAGAGATTCCAAATCATCCCGCCGACTTTGCTCTGTGATGACGACACCATATAAGGAATATAAGGTCTCAAGTTAATCAGATGGATAACAGAACAATTTTTCTTTTATAGAATAAAAGAAACTTCTGATGTTTCCTTTCTTCTTACCAATCCCAAGATGTGTATTGCAACTAGCATATCGAGCAGTCCCCGTTAAGTTTTTGTTTTCCCTGTACAACAAAATGTTAACATTCACTAGAGGGAAATTTAATTTTTTACATACAGCTCAAATCTTTCAGCTAACAATTTGGTTACTTAGTGACAAACTGACAATATTAAGGATATTTACAAGCCAATAATTATCATGTATCAAAGAAGTAGTCAACATCATGCATGAAAGGAACATAACCACTAATAACTAAGATACAGTACAAAGGAACACTACCTGTAAGGAATATGTCGATTAGTTGTGGCATCTCGATATCTTTTTGCAAGTCCAAAGTCAATTATGTAAACCTGATGATTCGAATAGAAGCATAAAAAAAATGACACCAATCAACAAAGGCAACTACAAAAACTAAATGGAACAAACCCAGTTCATTGACAGAAAAGAGGGTGCTTCAAAATTGTCACCTGATTAGCTTTTCGACCAAGACCCATAAGGAAGTTATCAGGTTTTATGTCTCTATGCAAAAATCCTTTAGAGTGCACATATTCTATTCTTGTAATCTGAAACAACATATCAAAGATAGAATGACTGGTTAATTAGCTAAAATCAGCAAATATCCATATCTTCAACATAAAAAATAAAAAATAAAAATAAAAAAATAATAAAAAAAAAGAAGCAAATTTCAAGCTCCTAGTGACAATTTATCAGCTATAAACACAAACAACATTCACCATTTGATCAGCTAACATTAAGACTGTCTTTAATGAAAACTTCCTCCCACAATACACAAACAAATCCTCAAGACTCGGTCCTAGCAAATCAAGCACAAGCGCGTTGTCCTCCCCGTCCACACCAGACCATTTTATGCTCGGAATGCCACCTAACAAATTACAAAACAAACAAATCAATCAACCATTTCCAACTCTACATTTCATTATCCTGGAAACAAATGCAAAACTTATGGTAAGAGTAAAACGCACTTCCTCCTTGAAGAATATTGTATAACTTGGCTTCATAGAGCAGTTGCGGATGCTTTGTTTTATTGTTCTCCTGCAAACAAAATGCCGGTAAACAATTATACATCAATAATTCACTAATGAGAGTACAAGCAATTAAATTTATATGATGATCAAACTATAAAATTAAACTATGATGATCAAACTATGAAATTAAACTACAGTTACATGAAGACCAGAAATTCAACACTATAATCAGACCATAATCTACACAAAAAATAGAAAAACAACGAATCAAAATCAGACTTACAATTTTAACAGCGACGATCTCAAACGTATCAATATGGGTAGCTGAAAAATACATAGAAGGAAAAAAAAAAATTAGTACATCACCGCCGTTCAAATAAATTAGCTTTGAATAGACTTTTTCTTTGAAGAATAAAAATACCGAGATAAATTTCGCCGAACGATCCGCTTCCGATTTTCCGGCCGAGTTTGTACTTGGCACCGACGATCCGATCCATGTTGAATTAGATCGACGGAGAGATCAGAAGGAGTGAGGTTTTTATAGGTTATGATTTTGTTGAGTCGTGATGTTGTACAAGTGGAAGATGAGGAGAGAGTGAAAGTTGTTGTTGTTATACAGAATCGGATATAAATTTGAAACCACGTAGACCAGGACTCGGCAGCAGATGACAGACTGGAGAAGCTGTGGCTTTCTCCAGAGGATAAAGAGGGAATTTTAGAAGGGTAGTTTTGGGATTTAAGTTAGGTGGGCGCAGGTTGACTGGTTGACTAAAATCGGTACCTGTTGTATAGGTTTGCCTCCCGCCCCGCCCCGCCCCCGCCCCGCCCCCGCCCCGTTTCCTTTTTTTTTTCAGTTAACAATAACTACCGGAACCATTAAGATGGTTATTATTTTACTATTCAGAACATAAGCTTCTATTCAAGGGGATGACTATCCTTACCTCCTAAGGGACTTAACAATAATTAACTTACACACAAATGAGGGGCCAAACGATAAATATCTATAGTATCATGGGTATTCGAATCTGCGTACTCTTACTAGAGCGTAGGTGCATTGTACCATTCAGGCATAGCAACTTAGAGTGGATAGGTTTGTCTTTAAATACGAGAAACTTATTAGTATTAAAATAATATTTTTAAATATGATACGTTTAATAGAATTTATTAAAAATTATTTTTAAAAACTAAATATAATATACTATATCTTATATATATTTTTATTATTGTATAAGTATTATATATACTGTGTAACTTACCAAACATTCTAGATCAGAGTTTTTGAGATGTGGTCAGGAACTGGACTCCCAGAATTAGGAGAAAAAATCCATATCGTATAAAAAAATTATCCTCACTTCAGGATCTTAGGTACAGATCGAACAATGGATGTCTAACTGATGGGCCAAACTCCATAAGCTGGGGTTCCATTACAGCCATGTCATCTGCTATATCTTATATTATTTGAAAAATGAAAATCAAAATAGTTATTTAAAGAGAAAAAATGATGATTTATTTTGAAATATGGTAAAAAAAAAAAAACATAAATACGTTGTGTTTTACCTTTTAAGTAATAATTGTTTTTCATTATTCATAAATATATATATTTTGAAATCAATTCATGAAAATATTTTCCACAACCAAGTAAACAACTCATATCGTAAAAGAGATAAAACCGCATATATACCAACTTTTCAAAAAGACGAAAAAAAAAAATCAATCCAAACATTGCCACTAGTTGGCAATTACATATTTTTGAAGGATATTTTTGTAAAGTTATTGTTTCTTGGTAGACCTTGCGGTTCCTCAGCGATTGAGTTTATTCATTGTAGCGGACAATCATGTAGTTTGAAAAAATAAAGAAAAATTCCAAAATCATCTCTAAAGTTTTAGAAATTATTAATTACTTTTCGTTATTTTTAAATGGTCCAAAAACCTCTTGTATATTGCAGTACCAAAAACAGCATTCATTTTGGATGTTTGTCAGTCTCTACCCCTTCAATCAGAGATAATTTTGCATCTTTATTTAAAAACCTAAAATAAATTCAAAAAAAAAAAAAGAAACTGTATGTATTTAGGTCTTCATCATTGATAGAGATCAAACTCAATCGCCATCTCCACATGGAGATCAATACTTATCTTTTTTGTTTTTGAGCTGATAGGCTCTGGATGGAGAAGAAATGGTTTATGTATTAAGGATTTTTTATATCTCGGTTTTGAGGTGGTGGGCCTTTGATAAAGAAGAAATGGTGTTTGTGTTTTGTTTGGTTGGTAAGGGAGACATAGGAATTGTGAAGGTAGTGGTGAAGGATGGTTATGGATGATGCAAAGATGATAAGTCAATGCAAGAGAAGGCAATAGAGACTCGTCAATTGGAGACCTCGATAGCAATGAAGACTAGTCGAATGGAGACTCAAATCTAAGTCTCGATTGGCAACAAGATTAAGACCCAAATTTAGGTCTTCCAACTCTTTACAACGATAGGTTTCATTGTGCCTCCACTAAGACAAGTAGATTGAAGCTGCATTTGTTCCTATTAAATTCAAAAATTTCAATGGTTTTTTGAGTGGGTGATCGAAATTGGAGTGGCAATGGTTTGTTGACACATTAAATTAGGTTTACATTTCAATGACATCTAAACATTGAAATCTTTATGTACAAAGATCTCTAGAGGATATGAGTGAAGATTTGATCTCCACTATTCGTCTTTTAAGATGGTCGGTGCGGTCTCTCCACCTTTTTATTTTTTATTTTTTTTAAATAGGGGTGAATTTATAATTTCAAATGTTCTCTAATATTAACCAATAGAATTAATAGTTTGAAGGATATTTTTGGTACTTCAAAAGATGTTAGTGAGGTTTTTGATTTATTTAGGAAAAACAAAAGATTACTAGTAGTTGCAAAACCAGAGGGTGTTTTTGAAAATTTTCCAAAAAATAATTATAATAATAATTAAATTTGAATGGACATGCGTAATTCTTGATGTAAACTTTATATTAAAATAAAATTGTACTCTTTTATGATATAAAACATTACTATTTTTTTAGGTTTTATATATCAATAATTATTCTTAACATCTATTATTAGAATGGTTTTAAAAAAAAAAATTATTAAAGCATACAATTAACATAAACTAATTTGACTTGGTGATAGACAATAGTCATTCAACATAAAAATATCTTAAACTTGAGGAAGTCATTGCATTGTAAGTGACATTTGAAAAACAAATATGAGTAAATGAACTCGAACCAAAATTTAGTCCTCAATCAATAAACAAGAGGTGAATAGCTGAAATCATATGACACTATGTTTACTTCATAGAAATTCATAGAAATGGGATTTATATTTTTAAGAAACTAATATTAAGCTTTAAATATTGTATGGAAACATAAATAAAAATATTCTCAAATTATAATTCTTGCTTTATTGACTTAAAAAGTGCAATTGATCATGTTGGTACAACATTTTTCTCATTCCGCATGTTAAAATTAAATTTTGAATCTATAATTTTTATGATAAATGATATTATAATTAATGTACAATTACACATGATTTGAATTCACCATAAATTAATATAGACTACAATTTTAATGTTAATTTGAATTTATATCTGTTTGTTCAATGCATCAATAGATAAGCGTGATATTTTAACATTATATATATATAAAATTTTTAACTGGTTATAAATATAATATATCATCTTTTAACATGAATGATCGTATACATTCTTATCCATTTTAATGGTGGGATTCTAGTTATACTAACAATAATTTACAAGCTTACGTGCGGGCAAGGACAAAACTTCTTATGGGCTAGGGTAGACTCCACATCTACTCCTAGTATGTGTGATTGTATATATTTTCATGTATCTTAACAGTGGGGTTCAAGTTTTAGTGTAAAAGCAATTTAGAAAGGGTAGGAATGAAGCTTCTCATGGGCTAGGGTAGCTTCAAGTCTACCTAGCCAAACTTGAATTTTTTATAAAAGAACTTCTTAGAAGATTGTTATGAAGTTTACAATTATTTTTTATTAAATGTACTAAAGTACTCTTTATATTTTTTTCTTCAAACCAAATGATCATGGTAATAGATTTACTCAACTAATTAAAAGACAGTTGATTAATATCGAAAATATTTTTAAATAATTATAAAATTACAGTTATAGGAGTTCACTGAAATATCTTTTTTCATTTACTTTGAAAATTTGGCTTTCCAATTTTGTATACTTTTGTAAATTATATTTATTTGAATATTTTATTTTGAAACTTTTTTGGTTACTTTAATGTCAAAATTATAATGGAATAGTACAAAAGCTAAACGCAATTTAGAGTAAATAAAAATTTTACTTCATAATGCCTTCTTTATGGAAATCTTGTTGGATGTTAATTATCACAATGATGCATATTTATTTTGTTTACTCTCTGATCATCAAATTGACTTAAATTAAGTTTGAGCTTTTAGTATTGCCTTGCTTATATTGATTGCGAATGGATCTTTGATTGATAGTCCTATAGGATTGTAAATTAAGATTATTATATTATTTAATTTTTTACATTTGTTGGTGCTTCCATGACTTAAATTATTATCTATCATTTATGCATGTGGTTATCTTTCTTTAGTTAATGTAATTATTTTGAAATATACATTATGAGGGTTAAGATTTACTTTGCTCTTCTTCTTTAGGTGTAGCTTTATTTGTCAATTAATAAAATTTAAAATACATTCAAGAAATTTAATCATGCAATTAGATTCAATTAAGAAAAATTTATCTAGCCTGCTCTAACATGGAATCCTAGCTATATCCTTATGTGTGGATAGTTTTTTTTCATTATTTTGCGTGTAATTATCTCTTGTTACAAAAATATATTTTAACCACATACATATAGCGAATGATTTCGATTCGACCTATGTGACTTATCCATTATCAATTTAAAGAAAATGTAGAATAGAAGTTGTTCGTATGAAAGAGTTATTTTCATTTTTCTCTTCGATGATTAATAAATCATCATTTTTTTTCTTTATTATTTATGAAAATGTAAAAAAAAAGAAAAAGAAAAAAAATCTCTTATTGTCACGTTATAGAAGATCACTTTTCTAATGGAAGAATCTTTTTATTGATAATTTCTAAAATAATAATGGATAAAATGACATTAGATAGAAAAATGAAAATAACATTTGTATGAAATGACAGGACATGGAGAAAGAATGGTGGCTGTCCCCAAATTGACGGGACTACAGATGCATGGTCATGGAATATGCATTGAACGGTGTAATGAGGCCTGTGACGGGTTGAAACAATGGCCATTTGGTGGCGGGAAAGTGATTGCTCTGTTTTGCCTAACTATTTATAATATCATTATAGCATCGAGTGGGGAGGTAACTGCACGATGGATGAGAGAGAAACCCACAAATTACAGGAGAATGAGGTGTAAAAATTATGATTTTGAGAATGTTATGGGTGAACATTAGTTTACCACTACGTTATCATCCAAACCACTAAAAATTATTATGTATGAAAGGATGAGAGGCTTAAATAAAATCTACCTATAAATATAGTTTGAATAAAATAACATTAAATATACATTTCATTTTAAGAAAGTGACTCGTATTGCTTTTATTGAAAGATTAATCTTTGCCTTAGGACTTTATTAATACTCACAATCAACTAATGAATAAATACAAAAAAAAAAAATTATGGAAAAAAAAAAGAATGAACTCATTTATTGATTATTTATTGGTCCACTCACAATTTTTAAAGTGTTAACCCGTGTTTTGGATACATATTAATACTATTTTTTTTAAGAATTTAACCACTTTATCTAACCTAACCATCAACATTACCCATAAATTATAACTCTTAGATTAATAAAACTACAATTTATAGTTAATATTAGTGATTGAATAAGGTAGATAAATCATTTTTTTAAAACTACATTGAAGGCAACATCATTCATAGAATCATTAAGTTGGCAAAGTTGCCTACCACCAAAATCTCCTTCTTTTAATTTCAAGAACAATACAATCTCAAGTGCAGACAAATACATTTGTGTTATATAATAAAAAGAAAGCCATCAAATATTTTTAGATTTGCTGGTTAGAAGGAAGATTAAGAGTTAAAAAGAAAGAGGAAATTATACCTATTATGATGAGAAAGAAAACTTTTCAAAGATAATAATTGCAATTTTAATTATTTTTATATTAAATTTAATAAAATTTTATTCTTGGATGTCTTGGAAGACTATAATAGTTTATCCTAACTTTTTTTTTTTTAACAATTTATCCTTACTTTTAAAACTTTCAGTTCGGACCAACCGTCGGGAAATAAAATAATGATAATTTGCAAAAAATAAGGTACTAAAATGATAATGGACATATGTATCATGGAGCGCCGAATTCTGTGTTTTAAACGGTGTAGTTTTACAGAAGAAACTGTTGGGCGTGTTAGAAATCCCCGGACTCCGGAGCAGGAGCGTGAACTCGTGAAGCAGAGTAATCAGTAGATCAGAGAGCGATGATGGGCGACGTAGAGAAGATGGTGGCAGTGGGCCTAGTTTGGGGCGCCACTAACGCACTCATGCGACGCGGAGCCCTCATCTGGGATCAATCCGTGAAGAGCTCATCTTCATCCTCCGCTCCGTCGAACCCACAAAAAATCCTCCTCCACCACAAACTCTTCTCTTGTCTGAAAGGATGGTTCCGTCTCCTCCTAATCTGGCAATACTCGGTCCCTTTCTTGCTCAACCTCTCCGCCTCTGCCACCTTCTTCGCCATTCTCAGTCACACCCCCCTCTCGCTTGCCGTCCCTGTCACCAACGCCACGACCTTTGCTGCTACCGCCTTGTTTGGGATCCTATTGGGGGAGGAGACCCGCCTCGGCCTTTCCTTGCTCGGTACTGGATTTATTGTTTTCGGTGTCTGGCTTTGTATTTCTTCTTAGATCTGTTTCTTCTTTTTTGATTCGTCTGTGTTGTTTTCTTGATGATGTTCAGTGTATCCTTGATTCGTCTGTGTTGTTTTCTTGATGATGTTCAGTGTATAAGGAACAGAACACACTGTTATTGTATTTAATAGTTTTGTTTGTATAAATTCAGGTGTTGCCTGGTGTCGCGTATAACTTTTTTTTTTTTGAAAAATGTAGTCACTAACTTACCTCAAAATCAACATCACAATTTCATTCCTTTTGTAGATTGAATTAAGAATCTGTTATTCTTGTGTTTTTCCCTTGTTACGAAAATCAAAAGCACTTGCGGCGTGTGTGTGCTTATTTTTCTTTTTGTAGATTTGCTATGCTAGTAGTTTATCCGAGTATTTCGTGGGTTGGATGCTTGAACAAAATCATCTCGTTCAATGAGAATTGAAGTACAAAAGTACAATTTGGTACAATTGGAGATGATGAAAAAGAATTTATTAAAAATGATTGAAACAAGAGAAGCCATATTTGAATTAATCACCCAGAAAAAAGAGTGATATAGTTGGGCTCTTTAGAGGTGCAGAAATGACTTGGTTTGGAATCCTCGGCAATATACTACAAGGCAGGTGGTGAATTTTGCGCGAGCACAGTATTTTCAATGGAAAGAAGCTCAGTGTAAGCTTGAGGTGACTGGTTCGAAGTATGGTGGCATTGATAGTGGTGCCTGCTTGCTGGATTAAACTTCCTCAAGGATACTTCAAGTTCAATGTTGATGTTGCAATATTCAGCAATGTAGGCAATAGGAGTTAGGGAAGCTCTCAAGTTGGATCAAGAGTAAACATTTAGACAATGTTCTAGTTGAAATGGATGCCCCCAACGTGTTCCAAGCTCTTCAAAAACCATTGCATGATAATCCTGGTTGTGGCTTAATTATTGAGGATTGTTTATGTTTAGCTTCTGATATAGTCAGTTTGAATTTTATGACTTAGGAGATCTGTGAAGAAAGTAGCTTATAGTTTAACTAGAGCTAGTGGTTCTATGTTAGGTTTGAGGGAGTGGGATGATAGCCCTCCTCCTTCTATTTTCGATGTAATTGCTTTAGATGTTGCTATGTAATGAATTTTCTTGTTTTTTTCAAAATATATGTGTGCGTGTGTTTTGTGGAAATTACAAAAAATGACAATTCTAAAAAACGAATTTTTTTTAAACCACTTTTTTTTAAAAAAAAATCATTTTTAACTCCTCAAATAAATTAATTGCAACATATACCTAAATTACTCAAATCGCTCCTTCATATTTTATTCTTCTCCTCCATTTCTCATAATATAAGAGTTTTGATATCTTTGTTGATTGCTTGAGTTTTGTTGGGATTTTTTGAGTTTTTTTTTTTTTTGGTGATTTTTTGAATTTTTTTGTGTTTTAGATGTTGGGTATTGATGTTTAGAGTTAAATTTGATTAAGTTTGGTTAGGTTTAGCTTGAAAATAAAGATTTTCGATAAGATACAATATAAAAACGATGATTGGGTTGTACAGATTTTTAAGTCCACTTAATAACCGGTATCGGTTTGAAGTTACCAGTTTTTAAAGTGAACTTAAAAACCGTGTTTTTTTTTTTTAATTGAGTTTATTTTGATAATTTTAGGTAGAGGATGAAAATAATTTGTTTAAGAAGTTAAAATCAAATGTCTATAAAGAAATGTATAAAAACAAATTTTTTCTTTTGGTTTTGGGTAGAAGTATATATAAATAGGTTTTCCTTTAAAGTAGATATATATGACAATAGGTTTTTAAGTATTAGATATACCCTAAACGATGCATATTATCAATGTAAATTATTAAATTATAATATTCGATAAATTAATATTTTCCAACATATCCTAAAATGGTTTTTTTCCAAAAAAAAAAAAAGAAGGAAATATCTGTACGAATATATAGGAAAACTTGAAAAACAATTTATTAGAACCATGAAAAAGAAACTGCATTCTGGTCAAAGCGAAATCCTTCAATATTTCCCCGGTCTTGTCATATTTTTCCTTAGAACCACCACCGCCCAATAAGTTGCCCTGAAAAACAGGAACAAAACTCTAATTTAGAACATTCTTCAACCAACTGTAGAATCCTTAAAATCATGGAGAGACGAGGAGAGCGAATGAGAGACGAAGCCAGAGAGCTTCAGAAGTCAAAAAAGGCTTCTGCCAACACTTTGATTCGAGGTGTTAGCAGAAACAAGGCCATCCTATAATGGCAGCCATGTTCATCAAAGTCCTTTGCATTCTTCCTCTCTTTTTAGTTTCCGGGAGCGCACAAAACAATAAGCCTGTGGGCTTCCAGCCGGTAGGGAGTGCAACTAACTATACTGGGAAATGGGATCTGGTATCTCAGAATTCGGGTGTCTCAGCTATGCATGCAATTTTGCTTCCAAAAATTAATAAGGTTTTAATGTACGATGCCACGATCTGGAGAGTATCAAAATTTCCATTGCCTCCTCAAAAGATGCCTTGTCATATGGTTGATCCCGTGAACAAAATACAAGACTGTTGGTGCCATTCTGTACTATTTGACATTGAAACCTCAGAATTGAGTGCACTCAAGGTTCATTAATTCTACATCTCCTTGATCATAAGCAAATGAAATTGTTTTTAGTGATTTTTGCATTTAAAAATCCGAAAAAGATATGAAAAACCTCCTAGAATGAAAAATAATATCACTGAACCTCATTTTTTTATGATTTCATAGTAATTTAATTTTTAGTATATTTTGATAATATCCCTACAAAGTATTTACCTGTGTCTGTCTTTGCTAACTTTCTATACATATAACAGATTGAAACAGATACATGGTGCTCATCAGGCGGCCTGACAGTGGAAGGAAACTTGGTTAGCACAGGAGGTTTCAGAGCAGGTGCGAACACTGTGAGATATCTGGGCACTTGCAAAGACTGCGATTGGGAGGAAAACCCAACAGCTCTTGCAGAGCCTAGATGGTACGCAACACAAGTAACATTACCAGATGGTAACTTCATCGTGCTTGGTGGCCGTGACGCTTTCAGCTGGGAATACATTCCACGAGAAGGACAACCCAATAACAAGAAAGCTACCTTCCTCCCATTCCTCAGAGACAGCCAGCGATAACCTCCAATTAGGACAAAATAATTTCTTCAAATTGGAAAATAATTTGTACCCATTTGTTCACCTCTCAACTGATGGCAGCCTATTCATTTTTGCAAACAACCGTTCCATCTTGTTTGACCCGACTACTAATAGAGTTGTTCGTGAGTTCCCTGTTCTCCCAGGTGGCGCCCGCAACTACCCTGCATCAGGAATGTCTGTGCTTCTCCCGATAAAACTTTACGTTCAAAACGCTCGCAAAATCCCCGCTGAAGTCCTGGTTTGTGGTGGAGCACAATGGGATGCCTTCTATTACGCAGAGACTAAAAAGCAACTCCTTACAGCATTGAAGGACTGCGGAAGAATTAGAATTACCAAGGAAAAAGCATTTTGGAAGAGGGAAGTGATGCCATCACCTCGCGTAATGGGAGACATGACAATTCTTCCAACTGGAGATGTTTTAATGATTAATGGCGCAAAAACAGGTACATCAGCATGGGGTGATGCTGAGGAACCCAATTATGTACCAGTTTTATATAAGACCAAAGCAAAAAGGGGTACTAGATTTCAGGAATTAGCTGCTGCAACCATTCCAAGAATGTATCATTCATCATCTGTCCTGCTGCCAGATGGAAAAGTTCTTATAGCAGGCAGCAACACTAATAACGGATATTTATATGATGTCAAGTACCCCACTGAGCTTAGGGTCGAGAAATTCTCTCCTCCTTATTTGGATCCAGCATTGGCTACTCTGAGACAGGAAATCGTCGTTGATACCTCTGATAAGGTTATCAGCTATGGCAACAAATTCACCGTCAACGTCAGATCAAATGAACCAGGTCTAGAGAAGACTCTTGTTAAGGTTACAATGTATGCACCCGCCTTCACCACGCACGGTATCTCCATGAATCAAAGGCTGCTTATGTTAGGTGTGGCCGAAGTGAAAAATAATATCTGGCCAGCAACCCATAGCATTGTAGCTGTGGCTCCGCCATCTGGTAAAGTTGCTCCTCCTGGTTATTATCTTCTTTACGTCGTGTACAAGGACGTCCCAAGTGTTGGCATGTGGGTTCAGATCAAGTAGATATTCCTTAATTCCAGCTATAGCAGCCTATGATTGCCTACATTTTGTTTGGGTTGTCATATTCACTATTTATCATGGAGAGCCTTGGCGTACGTAGTGCATGTGTAAGGGCGTGTAGTAAAGAGTACTTTGGTGTCTGGCTGTCTGCTTCCTCTGGGCTCACTTCTGTCTCCAAATTCTTCCATTTTTGTTTTTGTTTTTTTCTTTTTAATTCATAATCCTGTTGTTGCATGTACTTCTCTTCTATATTTAACAGGTGAAAGTAATTCTTTATTTGTTAATTACGCGAATTAAGTTTATGCATAGTTTATTATAATTACATATTTTTTTTTATTAATTATATGGTTTTAGCACTCTGCCTCTGATCAAGTTCTTACATAATATATACATATATATATATATATATATATGAAAATGCCAGTTAGTACAAAACAAATATAAACTAAACCTTCCATTTAGCTGTGAACTCTTGAAAGTATCATTTGCTATTTATTAATCCAAAATGACAGCACAAGTGATTTGTTCATGTCAATTATAAATAATTTCCTACATGGTTTTAAATTTAATCTTTTTATTTTGTTTACACAATATGGTCCATAATCGTAATGGATAATAGAAATTTCAACTTTTTTTTTTTAATTTAAAATTTTAATCTTTTTAACTTTTTAAAGTTTTCGTTTGATATTTTTTAATTTAATTAAATAAAAATAAATGATTAAGGGTATTTCAATTATTTTATATATTCTGCAACAGGTGACTACTTAATTGTTAGTTTTTTTTTTTTTTTTTTAGTGTCTAATTTGGTGAGTTTTTAAAACGTTAGAGATAATAGGAACTAATAAAAACTTATTAGTAAGTAAAAAAAAAAAAATATTTCATTAAAATCTAGGAATTAAAATGAGAGTTTTCCATTTTAAAATCAATTCATGATTAAATAATACCCTATGATAAAACTGAATATTCAAAATTTAAACCATTTCAAATCCTAACAACAGTAATAAAAGAAAATACAATTAAACTTTATATTCCAACAAATATGTTTCAACACAATAAATCCGATAAAGTTTAAATTCCAATATCATAAATTTAAATAAAAAAATTTAAATCCATTACCAAGTTTGAGTTTCAACTTCCAACTCCAACATAATAAATCCCAAACTAAAGTGAATATATTTAATCTATAATTCGTTAAAGTTTGGTGAGTTTTTTTAAATAATAGATTTCGGTAAAGTTCAAAGATTTTGTATTGATTGCAATGTTAAAAAATGGTATCTGGACTGCAAAGTCTAGTAAGGCCCAAAAGAATCTGTTACCTTTAAAATCAACATCACAATTTCATTCCTTTATAATATTGAATTAAGAATCTGTTATTCTTGTGTTTTGTCCTCATTAAGAAAATACAAACGCACTTACGGCGTGTGTGTGCTTATTTTTACTTTTGTAGATTTGCTATGCTACTAGTTTATCAGAGTTTTTCGTGGGTTGGATGCTTGAACAAAATCATCTCATTCAATGAGAATTGAAGTATACAATTTGGTACAATTGGAGACAGAAAAAGAATTTACTCAAAATGATTGAAACAAGAAAAGCCATATCAGAATTAATCACCCAGGAAAAAGAGAAAGGAAAGAAAAGAAAAAAAAAAAAAAGAGAATGATGGGGTTGCCCAAATGTTTCTCTCGTGAGAAATCAACAGGGGTTCCTTCATGTTAATTAGAACTGTTCCTGGAAACATTCAGGAGGTAGTTGTCCATTGAACCTTTTAGTGTCTTTGCAGTAGTCATAGATCATGTAGTTATCTCTAACCCACTTCAACTGACCCATCTTGGCATCGCTCAAACGGCTGTAAACTGGGGAGGTCCACCAGTTGGCCGGGGTTTCAGCGGCACATTGACTAGTGCTGACCGGCCCATCCCAATTGCAAGCTCTTGGCCTGAATCTGCGTAATCTTGCTATGAACGGTGCACTGTTCCAGTCAATCTTAACAAGTCCACCTCTAGTTGCCCAGTTATCGGCATTCCATAAACTGGTGTATGTCCTCATTCCCTGCTTGTTAGGATAAGCAATCCCTTCTTTCTCATAGTTCCTGAAAACACGAATCGGCAGACTGTCGACATACCACCTGAAATTGCATCGATAAATTGATGATTTAGCTATAGTGTTGCTCCTTGTTCGGTTGAATATTAGAGAATGAGTTGGATTATAATGGTTAAATACGTGGGAAGATGACGACTAATTTTCAATGAATGATACAAAGCATGAATTTCTGTTGCTAAGTGACCTGTTTGCAATTTGCTGGGTGAACTGAAAAAAGTAATTAATGTGGTGTACAGAATATACATATGTATTATTATTATTTTTTTGTTTCGTTGGTTAAATTTTCCTGCTGTGAGAAACATTCAAGTAATGATGTTTTAGAAGAAAAGAAGACAGGTGATTTGGGAGTCAACTTACACAACTTCTGTTGGATTCCAATGTATGGTGTAGTTGTGGAAATCAGCAGTTGGGTCAAACCAGGGGTAGAATTGCCGCTCTTTGCTTCCATTTCCTTGAGTATAGACATTTGTGTGGATGATATATGGTTGTCCAGATATGTTTCCTAGGAACTCGAAGTCTATTTCATCATGGTTGCTGCCAGTAGAGGAGAGCTGCACAGATATGATAACGGAGAATTAGCATTTATAATAATAATAATAATATATCATTATGATTGTTATTATCACCATCATCATCTTATTTGGCGTGATCCTGAGATCTTGATATAGACCTATGCATCGAAACTTCGATACATGATATTGGTCGATGAGAGAAATTTTAATATATTATAATGGTAATTTGTGTCAAAGCCTTATCAACAAAGATAAGAAGCAATATTCACATTTAATAAGACCTTGTGTTTCTTAAATAAATGCTCTTACATAGAAGGCCGTGACTGTTCCAGCGGAGTTCCCAGGTACTAATTTTATTAGCATTTCAATGCTTCCAAATAAGAATGATCTCTTTGATTGAGCTCCAGAACCTGAAAAGCAAAGGCAACATAATTGTTTCAACAGGCTAAGAGAAATGATTTTAATTAATTGATTTGTTTGCCTTTCATGCAATCTATTGGAAAAAGATAATAACAGTAGATGATAAGATGATGTAGTAAACCTGAACTTTGATCCAAAACAAGTTGAAGGTCGTCGCCCGTGATTGCAGAATGATGTGCACCCCAGTTAATATACATGCTCTTGGAAATAGTGGCATTAACCACATCGTGATGAAATGCAATTGCAGTGAAAAATAGGATCATCAACAATGTTTTTAAAATTGCCATCTCAACCCCAATGAAGACAGACCTGTTTGTTATGCTAACTCTGCGGTTGAAAGAGTTCAACTGGGATGCTTCTTCAGGGATTTTGAGGGCTTTATATGACTTTATGTCCTGCAAACATGTCTGGTAAGTTGAAGCCTTGCTTCCACGATCTTCACTATTAAAATTTATTTATAAAACATTTGACTTTGGTTTGCTAAAAAAACAACCTATTGACTTTGTCCCTTCTCTTGACATTTCAACATGTTTGTGCCAACTTCCAGTGGAGCGCAAAAGAAAAATCAAATTAAATTTAGACGAGAAAGGTTGGTTACTGTGCAAAGTTTTTTAAAAATTAGTTAGGAAATTACGATAGATTATTTCAAAAGAGAGGCCAGAAAACTCCTTCCCTTGTTAAGCGCAGATTAGATTGAAGTTTGAGTCGATGTTAATTCTATCAATAAAAAACTAATTTAAAAGTTGAAATCATTAATTCCAACGAATTATGATGTAATTAATGATGTCTGGGGAAGCTTGGGGACCCTGGCTCCCCTAGAGTTTTTAGGAAAATATATATATATATATATATAAATAATTATAGTTTCCTAGATAAATATGGATTCAATTTAAAATATATTATTCTAATATCATAAAAGTTAAGTTTTCTAATAAAATAAGTATTGAAAAATGTGTGTTTTATTCAATTTCAAATATATATATGTGTGTTTTATTATGATGGTAATTTAATGTTGTTATATTTGACATCTCTCGTTCTAGTAAATTAAACTAAACATGATTAATTCACACTTATTTTGTAGACATGATACACTCATTTCTTTTGTATTAATAACTAAACAATTGATTTTGATTGAATTTTCATGGTCTTATCTTTAGACAATTTCTAATGTGTGTAATTTCTTTTTTTTTTTTTTTAAATAATTTAATTTGACTTTTTTTTATTCTACATCCCAGTATTGGTTTTCTAGGATTAATTATTTTGAGCTTTTAAATGGAGCATTTAAAATTGTTTGGGATACAACACAAAAAGCTGAATATTTTATTAGCGTTATCAGGTGTAATTCTTAATTTTGTCTTTCACCTTTATGAGAGGGAACATCAACACATGTTAATTTGAGATGTTTCGTAATTGTAACTCTAAATTAGAAAGAATTCATATTACTTTATTATCATACATATTATAGATAATTTATTAGGTATATACGGCGCCCCCAATTTTAGTTTCCCAGTTCCACCCATATATGTATATGTATGTTTGTGATCAATTGCATCATAATTTGCTGGCATAAGCTATTAATGCTGATGTGTATAGTTGAATAATGGGCCGGCGACGAGTGGATCACAGCTGGGAGGCGGTTGAATTTGGTGATGGAGAATGTCGTGCGAGACTATTGGCTAGTCCTTATGGACAACAAGAGTACACGACCCTTTCTTTCTGCATGGACGCGCAGAGTTTTAAAATTGGATTAGACAGTGTTGGTTCCCATTTTAATTCAAAGAATTTTAATTTAAAAGTGAACAATAGAGACTCGAAATCAGTTCTCAACTTTTTGTTTTTTCGAAAGGGGAAATTAATTCTCAACATATATATGCTTCCACATCCTATAAAGCATGTCACAGTCGCAGAAGTTCTGTAAAAGGAAAAAAACACAAAATTAAGTTAGAGCCAGCAGCGACTCATAAATAAGGTTGGCAAAATGCGGGTCTGGACCTGCACCAGGCCCAAACCCGCATTGGATCCCTCTCATTTTTTTGAGGGTCTAGACCCTACCCATACCCTCAAATTACTTTGAGGGTATGGTTCCGGACCCTACCCGCATATTTTGCGGGTCTCTTCAGACCCTCCTCAGATCCGCAACAACACCCAAATCCCAGAAATCCCAGAAATCAAAATTAAACAACAAATAAAATTTAAAGTTAAAATCCCAGAAATCCCAATAACACCCAAATCCTCTCTCTCTCAATAAGCATCTCCTTCACTTTCTCCTTCCCCAAAGCAATCCCCTTCCCCACCTAAATTCCCAAAACCACCCTCCACCCGCTTCTCTTTCTCCATTCTCACCTCCTTCACCGCCTCCTCCATCCACCCACCACCTCCATTCTTCATCGACACAAGACGCTGCTCGAGCCCGTTCAAGCCTCTCAAGCTGTCTTCGAACCTCATGTGATGAACGTCAGCCAACACATGCGCCTGCAAAGAAACAAAACCCCACCAAAACAGAACCAAAACCCCACCAAAACAAACTCGACCGACACAACCACAGGCAGAGAAAGAGAGATAGAGGGAAAGGGAAGGAAAGAGAGAGCACCTTAGAGCAGAGGAACAGCGGCGATGGAGAGAGAGAGGCGCAATAGAGCAGAGATCTGGGTTTTATTGGTCGGCGATGGAGAGAGAGAGAGATAGGGGATGTTCTGGTGGCCGGCGATAACACGGCGGCGATGGATCGCGGTCGATGAGGAATGACGGCGATGGAGATTGGAGAGAGACCTGGTTTTGTTGGTCAACGATGGAGAGAGAGAAACTGAGATGTTCTGGTGGACGGCAACAACACGGCGGCGATGGATCGTAGACGAGGAGGAACGGCAGCGATGGATCGCAGTCGAGGAGGAGAGGCAGATGGAGATTGGAGAGAGAGAGAGTCGAGAGAGTGGAGAGAAGAGAGAGAGAGTTGGGGTTTTTTTTTTAAATGAAACGGGTATTGGGCTTATAAGGAATGGGTATTTTGCGGGTCTGATAGAGACCCGCAGATGGACCCATATCCTACCCTCAAATTATGGATTTTTTCAGATCCGGTTCTTTTAAGGGTCTTTACCATGGAGGTTAGGGTCTATACCCGAACCGCATTGTTGCGGGTACGGATAGGGTCTGAAGACCCTGTCCATTTTGCCAACCTTACTCATAAATCAGCTCTACTTGATTTGTATCCAAGTGAAAACGCTCGAGTTTACCATCAGGGGAGAGGTGGACAAAAACGTGTATAGATTATTCTCCACAGAAGTAGTTGGATTTGCCAGACTTTCCATTGACCAAGGGAAGGAAGGTGGCTTTCTTATTGGTGATTCTGATTCCCTCCTGTGGGACGTATTCGTGGCCTCAAAGGGCCTACCATCAGGCAATGTCAATTGTCATCTGTACATGTTGCGTCCTTCAATCACAAGGCAATAAATGATCTCTTTAATTGTTTTGCGAGTACCATCTAGGGGCTACAAGCGCTGTTGGCTGTTGGTATTGTGTATTGGGTCTGCATAGATGATACTATGTTAATATATCGTATGTTTCATTGATCTCAATTTTAAATATTACGGTTAAACGTTATCCTATAATCTTAAACTTTTAAGATTTAATGATCATCAATACGGTATTAGAATTTAAAAATAAATGAGTTCGAATCTTCTCTTTTTCTTTTATCTAAAATGATTATTCATTATATATATTATATGGTAAGAATATCTAATATGTTCGATGTTTATTATTCATATAATAGTGGAGGATTAAGTTTAGACAGGTATGATGAAATTCATGTTATACTTCACAAAATTCTTTCGCATCCACTATTGCACCTACAAATTCCGGCTAAATTTACACATAACTTGTGAAATTTTATAAATAATTTTTAAAATCAATTTACAAGTAAATAATATCCTAAAATAGAACCGAATAACCAAAATTTAAATCATTTTGAAATCCTAACAATAGTAACAACAACAATACAATTAAACTTTATATTCTAAGGTATATGTTTCATCATAATAAATCCGATAAAGTTTCAATTTCAACATCATAAATTTTAAAATAAAAAATTTTAAATTCGTTACCAAGTTTGAGTTCCAATTGCCAATTGCAATATAATAAATCCTAAACTTAGGTGAGTGTATTTAATTTAGAATTTGTTGGAGTTTGGAGGATATTTTTTTTTAAATGATAGATTTGGATAGAATCTAGGGATTTCATATAGGTTTTTATCAAAATTTTGTACGAAATCTATGACAGTATGGCAATCTTTGTTACTGGTCTTTAAATTCATAAATTTCATTTCAAAATCCATTAAATTCATCACTTAATAAATTAATGTTTTTAATTCATTTAAACAAAACACAAAAGTCTTCTTATCTCCTCCACAACCAAATGGAACACAATTAGACAATCATTCATAATTTCTTAATATAAGAATTTAGATAATTAGTAATACTACAATAATTTCTCACAATTAGATAAATTATCATTTTCCAAAAATAAATCACATATCTGATTCCAGTTTTTTTTTTTTTATTATTTATTTTATTTTATTTATTTATTTTAAGAAAAATACATTATATTATATCTTATATATAATTGGTTTGCAGATTTGGGTGAGGGTGCAATTTTTGCAACTATGTTTGTCCTAAATCCGCTTTGGATTTGAAAATGAGTGTTGATATTTACACCTCCTTAAGATTGTGTGTACACCCCTTTAGTAGATTCACTCTATTAAGTGAGTTATAATTATAATATATATGTATATATATAGTATTTTTACTATCAGTGTCTTTTAATTTTAAAAAGTTAGGACGAACCAATTAAATTCATCATTTGCATTTGAATTAAATAAGAGAAAGAATTTGTTTTAAAAAAAAAAGAATGCAATGTATGAATTTAATTGATTTGTCACAACTTTTTAAAGTTAAGATATACTAATAGTAAAAACATTATATATATATATATATAATTTTTAATGGGGTGTATGTACTAAAGGGGTGTACATACAACATTAGTGGGTTGCAAATATCATTTCTCTCAAAAAAATTCATATCTACATTTGTCTAGTCAAATCTACATCCGCCCATCGTTGATGGACATCCTCGATTCGCAGATGGAATGACCATCCCTAATTGCTATACCAATCTTATATCCTAAGATGCGCTTACTAATTCAAATTACTGTATCCAGGAGATCGAAATAACAAATATTAATGAGGTTGCAAGCATATATCATATCCTCTTCCTAACGTCTCCAAAATTGTAGTTAAAAGAGAAAAGAAAGAAAATCATATACATACTTGCACCAATAGCTACTAGTAATTAAATTCTAAATCTCTCTTATAACCACCCAAAAATTTTTTCAAACAAAAAAACAAAACAAAGCAAAAGTTATATGAATCTTACCAAAGTTGGTCTAGTAATGTACTTCTCACACTAATAAGAAAATTCCACATTGAAGTTAAAATTAAGGAGATAAAATAATTTATAAAAAGCCAAACGCAGAATAAATTAAGCACCTCATATTAGTATATTGGATATATATATATATATATAGATTTTGCTTTAAAGTAGAAATATATATATATATATATATATCACAATAGGTTTTAAGCATTAGATATACCCTAAAAGGTGCATATTATTAATGTAAATTACTAAATTATAATATCGGATTAACTAATGTTTTCCAACATATCCTAAAATGGGCTTTTTTTTTCCCAAAAAATAAAGGGAAAAATCTGTTCGGATATATAGGAAAACTTGAAAAACAATTTATTTATTTATTTTTTGAAAACTTGAAAAACAATTTATTAAAACCATAAAAAAAGGAAACTGCATTCTGGTCAAAGCAAAATCCTTCAATATTTCACCGGCCTTGTCATATTTTTCCTTGGAACAGCCACCACCCAATAAGTTGCCTGAAAAACAGGAACAAAACTCTAATTTAGAACATTCTTCAACCAACTGTAGAATCCTTAAATTCATGGAGAGACGAGGAGAGCGAATGAGAGACGAAGCCAGAGAGCTTCAGAAGTCAAAAAAGGCTTCTGCCAACACTTTGATTCGAGGTGTTAGCAGAAACAAGGCCATCCTATAATGGCAGCCATGTTCATCAAAGTCCTTTGCATTCTTCCTCTCTTTTTAGTTTCCGGGAGCGCACAAAACAATAAGCCTGTGGGCTTCCAGCCGGTAGGGAGTGCAACTAACTATACTGGGAAATGGGATCTGGTATCTCAGAATTCGGGTGTCTCAGCTATGCATGCAATTTTGCTTCCAAAAATTAATAAGGTTTTAATGTACGATGCCACGATCTGGAGAGTATCAAAATTTCCATTGCCTCCTCAAAAGATGCCTTGTCATATGGTTGATCCCGTGAACAAAATACAAGACTGTTGGTGCCATTCTGTACTATTTGACATTGAAACCTCAGAATTGAGTGCACTCAAGGTTCATTAATTCTACATCTCCTTGATCATAAGCAAATGAAATTGTTTTTAGTGATTTTTGCATTTAAAAATCCGAAAAAGATATGAAAAACCTCCTAAAATGAAAAATAATATCACTGAACCTCATTTTTTTATGATTTCATAGTAATTTAATTTTTAGTATATTTTGATAATATCCCTACAAAGTATTTACCTGTGTCTGTCTTTGCTAACTTTCTATACATATAACAGATTGAAACAGATACATGGTGCTCATCAGGCGGCCTGACAGTGGAAGGAAACTTGGTTAGCACAGGAGGTTTCAGAGCAGGTGCGAACACTGTGAGATATCTGGGCACTTGCAAAGACTGCGATTGGGAGGAAAACCCAACAGCTCTTGCAGAGCCTAGATGGTACGCAACACAAGTAACATTACCAGATGGTAACTTCATCGTGCTTGGTGGCCGTGACGCTTTCAGCTGGGAATACATTCCACGAGAAGGACAACCCAATAACAAGAAAGCTACCTTCCTCCCATTCCTCAGAGACGCCAGCGATAACCTCCAATTAGGACAAAATAATTTCTTCAAATTGGAAAATAATTTGTACCCATTTGTTCACCTCTCAACTGATGGCAGCCTATTCATTTTTGCAAACAACCGTTCCATCTTGTTTGACCCGACTACTAATAGAGTTGTTCGTGAGTTCCCTGTTCTCCCAGGTGGCGCCCGCAACTACCCTGCATCAGGAATGTCTGTGCTTCTCCCGATAAAACTTTACGTTCAAAACGCTCGCAAAATCCCCGCTGAAGTCCTGGTTTGTGGTGGAGCACAATGGGATGCCTTCTATTACGCAGAGACTAAAAAGCAACTCCTTACAGCATTGAAGGACTGCGGAAGAATTAGAATTACCAAGGAAAAAGCATTTTGGAAGAGGGAAGTGATGCCATCACCTCGCGTAATGGGAGACATGACAATTCTTCCAACTGGAGATGTTTTAATGATTAATGGCGCAAAAACAGGTACATCAGCATGGGGTGATGCTGAGGAACCCAATTATGTACCAGTTTTATATAAGACCAAAGCAAAAAGGGGTACTAGATTTCAGGAATTAGCTGCTGCAACCATTCCAAGAATGTATCATTCATCATCTGTCCTGCTGCCAGATGGAAAAGTTCTTATAGCAGGCAGCAACACTAATAACGGATATTTATATGATGTCAAGTACCCCACTGAGCTTAGGGTCGAGAAATTCTCTCCTCCTTATTTGGATCCAGCATTGGCTACTCTGAGACAGGAAATCGTCGTTGATACCTCTGATAAGGTTATCAGCTATGGCAACAAATTCACCGTCAACGTCAGATCAAATGAACCAGGTCTAGAGAAGACTCTTGTTAAGGTTACAATGTATGCACCCGCCTTCACCACGCACGGTATCTCCATGAATCAAAGGCTGCTTATGTTAGGTGTGGCCGAAGTGAAAAATAATATCTGGCCAGCAACCCATAGCATTGTAGCTGTGGCTCCGCCATCTGGTAAAGTTGCTCCTCCTGGTTATTATCTTCTTTACGTCGTGTACAAGGACGTCCCAAGTGTTGGCATGTGGGTTCAGATCAAGTAGATATTCCTTAATTCCAGCTATAGCAGTCTATAATTGCCTACATTTTGTTTGGGGTGTCATATTCATTATTTATCATGGAGAGCCTTGGCGTACGTAGTGCATGTGTATGGGGGATGAAGCAAAGAGTACTTTGCTGTCTGGCTGTCTCTGCTTCCTCTGGGCTCATTTCTGTCTCGTCCATCTTTTTTTTTTTTTTTAATTTAAATTTTAATCCTGTTATTGCATGTACTTACTCTTCCGCATCTACAAATTAATGAAAGCAATTCTTTATACATGTAGCCTTTGACCACTTTCATCGAAGCTTCCCATATTTGTTACATTGCGAACTATTACACCAAAGCTGTGTGAGACATATATGTGTGTGTGTGTGTGTATATATATATATATATATATTTTTAAATAGGTTTGTGCAAGATATTTATTTACAAGTCCATCTAGTATTAATTATCACATTTTCATTGATGATTTTTTATTAAATAAGGGATATTATGAAAAATCCCCCTAAAAAGTAAACTAATTGGGAACAGCCCTCTGTTTTTTTTTTATTAAGTGAACCATCCTCTACTGGTTAAAAAAATTGGTTAGTGTAAAATTTGAAAGGTATAATGGTAATTGGATGACTAATTTTTTTTGTTTTAATAAAATTTAAAAAAAAATTGAAATTAAATAAAAATTAAATAATTAAATGAAAATGTTAATTTATTAGATCTCTACCGTCTATCTTAAAATGGACGGTAGAGATTAACTTGAAAAAATTAAATAATTATATAAAAATAAATATTTTTAATTTTTAATTTGTAATTAATATTAATTAATTAATTAAAACATTTTTTTTTTAAAATAATGTCATCTCCACCATCCATCACAAGGATGAACGGTAGAGATGAAAGCAATATTAAAATAAAAAAATATATATCAAAATTAAAAAAACAAAATTCGCAAGCAAAACTAGATCTTGCTTTTCATTTTCTTGTTCTATCTTCTTCTTCCAATTTCTTCATCTTCTTCTTCTGTTTTCTTCTTCTTCTTCCAACTTTGCTTTTCATTTTCTTCTTCTTCTTTCATCTTTGCTTTTCATTTTCTTCTTTTTGGTCCATCGCCGATAGCCAACACCCAAGTCGGTTTGGTCTCCGACAAAGGAAACCAAAATTGGTCTCCATCGATAGCCAACACCCATCAACCTCTGACCAGTTCTTCTCTTCACCATTGAAGTCGTCGCCAACCCCTCAACCTCCATCACCTTTCTCCTTCCTCTCTCATTCTATCTCATTTTTCCCTTCCTTTTGATCTGCAATGGATTATGGTTTTTTTTTTTTTTTTTGGTGGTTTTGTGTGGTTTGTTGATGAGAATGAATAAGAAAATGAAAAATGAAGAAGAAGAATGTTGATGAGAATGAAGAAGAAGATGAAGAATGAAAAAGAAGAACAATACAATGTTCTTTAATTTTTTTTTTTCATTTTTCTTCTTTTATTTTGGATTGATGATTGATAATGGCTTTTGATGATGGTCTCGGAGATTGATGTTAGTTTGGGAGATTGGGAGATTGATAATGTGTGGAAACCCAAGTTTCTAGGCTTTCATTCTACTAGAAACCTTATTTCCAGTCGAATGGAAACCCACAGTCGAATGAAAACTTGGATTATAGGTTTCCAGTTTAATGGAAACCCGGATTTTGGGTTTCCAGTTGAATGAAAACCTAGAACAATTTTTTCATTGTTTAATTTCTATTGTTATTATTATTATTATTTTAATTTTCATAAAAAAAAAAACTTTAATAATCAATAAATTTGAAGGGCATTTCAATCATCACATTAATTTAGAGGGTATGATATAAATTTTATAGAAACTTGATAAGGGTATTTTGGTCATTTCATGATTTTGGATGGAAAATTAACAGTAGGGGATGGTTCATTTGATAAAAAAAAAAAAAATGTGTTAATCCTGATTAGTTTACTTTTGAGGGGGATTTTCATAATATCCCATTAAATAATGAGAGGCCTAAAATGTCTATAATTAAAATGCTATCCTTCATTTTAAAGAGTGGGACATGATGAGTTTTAAATGTTATTTGTTTCTTCTTATTTGTTATCTGTTAGTTGTTTCATTGTTTCAAATATCTTATCTTTAGTATTGTATGTTTCTAAGCTCTGAATTTTATTATACAAGCATAAGTACAAAATATTTTATTATACAAGCATATGTACAAAATATTTTCAACTAGGAAGATTGGAATCCAAAATAACCAATAGCTTGAAGCTCTAATTAATTTTTCAAACTTGACTTTCTTAACAAATGTTCAACTTGTATGTTTTTAAACTCTGAGGTTTTTTTTTTTTTTTTTTTTTTTTTTTTCTTTAAACAAATTTTCCATATATATGTCTCTTTTTTATGAGTAAATTTATAATATGAGTTGTATATCATATTTATGGATGAAAATATATATTAATATTTAAATGGTTATATAACGTAAAGAATAGAAAAAAAAGGGAGTTATGCTTTTTTTTTTGTAAAAAAAAAGGAGAAATTTGTATATTAATGTATGAAAAATATAGATATAGATTATTTATATAAATTTTGAGCCATTGTCATATGGGCTTATGTAGATAGAGAGGTGCAATATTATCATCAAAAAATGTGATTTAAACATCAAATTTTGAAAATAGACCTAATGTGATTTAAAATTTATAAATAGGCACAGATCCGGTGGGAGGCCAAGGAAGGTCATCCAATTTTAAAACAAATATTCCATGTCCCTTTTTTTAGCCTTTTTTAGCTTTGACCCCCTTTTGTATGGGTAAATTTGTAATATGAGTTTTAAATCATATTTATGGTTGAGAATATATATTAATATATAAATGGTTATATAATGTTAAGGACTGAAAAAAAAATAAAAGAGTTATCTTTAATTTTTTAAGACAGAAAAAATTGTATATTAACACATAAAAATATAAATATGGATTATTTATTTAAGTTTTGAGTTATTATCATATGGGCTTATTAAATGGAGAGGAGTAATACTGTCATAAGAAAATGTGATTTAAACATTCAATTTTAAAATACACATAATGTCAAAATTTATAAACAGGGCACAAATCAGGTAAGAGGTTCATCTCGGCCACCCTCACCCACCGCCACAGCGCCCCCCTCGCCCCCCTCCCTCGAACTTTTGAAAATTTTGAATTTGACTTTCTTATTTTAGTTTATTATTTTAGTTTGAAAATATCATTTTACCACACAGCTGGTGGGTGGTGCACCATATCTATCTCTCTTTTGAGAGGTCGAGTTCGAGTTGCACCTCCCACTTATGTGAGTTAAGTTTATAACAAATCCCTACTTATGTGTGAGACTCTTCTTTCAGTTTTTGGAAGCTTTTTTGTGGTTGCGTTTTAGTGTATACACCTGAAAGTCTCGACTGTTATATCCATACTTGTTAAATATGCTCCTAGGCTTTGAATGTTTTTTCTTCGATCAATCCAAACACAAATCAAACTGAAGCTTGAACTTTTTAATCTACGTCTTAAATGAAGTCGAATCGCCACCGAAAGAGAGAGAGAGAGCAACGACAGCCTCATGCTTTCGAGAGACAAGGAGAGCGGAATCGATGTTAGTAGCAGTAAAGGAAGCAGCAACAAGGGATCATCATCTGGGTTTAAAGTTGTTCCAACCTATATAGATGACGATCTAGGTTCAAAATCAAACCTAGATCGTCATCTGAGTTCGATCTGGATCTTTGAACATTGTTGATGGTAATGGTTCTTAGTCTACGATTTGAGTTGTTAGTGGAGGCTAACATGATGGAAACTCATGCTTGATGAAGGCTAGGTCTAAGCTTGGTTTAATTGAGACAACAGGTGTTGATTAGTGATGGTTTGATGGTTTTTTGTAATGGTTGTTGTGAAGAAGATGAATCTGGTTAAGATGAAACTAGATCTAGTGATGAACAACAAGTAAGAGATGAAGAAGACGATTCTATTTTGTTTTGTTTTTCTTTCTTTTATTTAATTTTTAAGTTTTTTATTTCTTGTTTTTTAAATTAAATTAATTTGGTGATGATACGTGTTCTATTTATATTTAAAGACAATAATACCTCTAGAGCGATTAAGTTTGACTAACAGTCAACTAATGGTCGGGACCAAATTAATTTATTTTCTTAAACTAAGAGACAACACACTTTATTTCATCAATAGTTAGAAAAAAAGATATTTCCTCAAATATTAGAGATTAAAATGAAATTCTCCCTTGTATTTATTAATTTAACATGGTCCATCGTTAAGAGAAACAAGAAAATGAATAAAGGAATCTTTAATTCACCACTTATCGAGAAGTGGACTACAAAAGAATAAGAAGGAAAAACAAAATGAAATTGTGTTAACGACTAAAGAGAGCTACAATTAGCTTTACTTGATCTGAATCCAAATACCAGCACTTGGGACTCCTTTGTAGACGACAAAAAGAAGATAATAACCAGGAGGAGCAACTTTGCCGGATGGCGGAGCCAGAGCTGTAATGTTATGAATTCCTGGCGAAACGTTGTTGACCACATCGGCCACACCTACCATAAGGAGCCGTTGATTCATAGCGACACCATGCGTGTTAAAAGACGGTGCATACATTGTAACCTTAAGATCGTCATTCTTGGTCAATTCTGACTGTTTTGACCTGACCTTAATGGAGAAGTTCTGGCCGAAGGTGATAAATTTATCCGTGGTATCAACCATGATTTCCTGTCTTAGATCCACCAATGTTGGATCCATATAAGGAGGTGAGAATTTCTCAACCCTAAGTTCAGTGGGATACTTGACATTATATAAATATCCGTCATTAGTGTTACTACCAGCTACAAATATTGTTCCATCAGGCAATAACTCAGATGATGAATGATACATTCTTGGAATGGTTGAAGCAGCTAATTCATGAAACCTAAAACCAATTGGTCCATCTGGCCTATATAAAGCTGGCACCAAATTGGGGTCCTCAGCGCAACCCCATGCTGACGTACCTGCTTTAGCACCGTTAATAAGAAGAACATCTCCATTTGGAAGAAGCCTCATCTCTCCCATTACACGAGGCGTTGGCATCATTTCCTTAGTCCAGGCTGGATTTTGATCCATCAGGTTAATTCTTCCGCAGTCTTGCAATGCTGGCAGGTATTGCTTTTTGACTTCCGCGTAATAAAACGAATCCCATGGTGCTCCGCCACAAACCATGACTTCAAACGCGGTTGGTGCAGCAGTGTTGTTAGCGTCAAGTTTTATTGGCAGAATCACAGACATCCCCGATGCAGGGTAGCTGCGGGACCCACCATCTAGAATAGGGTACTCGCGGATCACTTTATTATTAACTGGGTCGACCAAGATGGAACGGTTGTTGGCGAAAACGAAGATGTTGCCATCAGGGACGAGGTGGACAAATGGGTATAAATTGTTTTCAAGTCTGAAGAACTTATTCTTCCATATTGGGAAGCTATCAGCGGTGTCTCTGAGCAATGGAAGGAAGACGGCTTTCGCATTTGATTGTCCTTCTTGTGGAACGTATTCGTAGCTGAAGGCATCACGTCCACCAAACACTATGAAGTTACTATCTGGTAATGTTACTTGAGTTGCGTACCATCTAGGATCAGCAAGTGCTGTTGGATATTCCTTCCAATCGCAGTTCTCACAAGCGCTAAGATATCTCACTGTTCTAGTTCCTCCTTGAAAACCTCCGGTACTAGCCAACGTTCCATCTATTGTGAGGCCTCCTGATGAGCACCATGTATCAGTATCTACCTGTACCCAAAATAATTTCAACTGTTAGTAAATAAAAGCTAATTGATTTTGCTAATTACCTAGCTAGGTTGTTGAAGTTGACTTTTAAAGTTCTTGCCGCCAAGATAACTAACCATATTGTAATTTGTGGCCATGAAAAAGTAATATAATATATATACATATGCGTATAAGAATGAACCTTGACTGCTGTCAATTTCGAGGATTCAGTGTGATCAAATAGTACAGAATGAGCCCAACAGTCTTGTATTTTCTTCTTCGGGTCAGCCAAACGACAAGGCATCTTCTGAGGAGGCAATGGAAATTTTGATATCCTCCAAACGGTGGAATCGAAAATCAAAATTTTGCTTGTATTTGGAAGCAAGGTATTGTGCATAGCTGAGACACCTGCATTTTGAGATATTAACTCCCATTTCCCTTGAAATGCATTTTGGTAGGCGGGTTGAGAGTTAACCAGAGGACCCAAAAATAGAGGAAGAAAGCAAAGGACCTTCACCAGATTGACTGCCATTGCAGTGTGGCGGTATTTTGGCTAACACGTTATCGTGTTAGCCAAAAGATTCTCTGATTCTTCAACCACTTCTTGCTTCTTCTCTCATTCATTCTTGTATTTATAGATGCAGAGACTCTTTAAAAATGTGCGAAATTTTAGTTGTGTTGCTCTATTTCAGGGAAGTTATCAAATGGATATTCGTTGAGAGAAATGACAACGCCTCGATTGATTGTTTCAGCGTAAATTTGGATTCCCTTTTTATCGAGCTTGAATTTCCTTTGATGTTTTTGATTATCCTGACACTAATCACTGCGGAGTTTCCTCAAATTCTCTTTCTATTTGAATTTTGTCCTTTATTTTAATAGAATTTCGGGGAATTAAATATCATTAATCTCCCTTTTTATTGGTGCAAACGAAGACAAGTTTTTGTGGTTGGCAATTTGATAAATTTGTTTAAATGAAATTAGGATGGTTTGATAAATTATTTAAGAACTTCAATGGAAATTAATGATTGATAACTCATATATAAAATAACACTAGAAAGTGAAAAATTAACTTGTGTTTTTGTCACCTTCATGATATGGAATTGGCTATTGCTTTTCTGATCACTTCGTCGTATAATTATTTATTCTCGTGGTCCATTTGGGTTTGCCACCAGTCAAGATGCAATATAGTAGATGAAACTAAGTAAATGGTTTTTAAAGCGGACAAACTATATATGTGGCTTCTAGATATATTAATTGTTAAGCTCTCTCTATTTCATTTTAATTTATAAAATATTATATATGTGTTTGATAAAATACCTTAAAGAAAAAGTGCAGTCACAACATCATTGAAGAGTAGTAGTGTTGGTTTTGATTTTGTATAATGTTTCCAAAGAAAATCTACAAAAAATTTATAAATTTTTACATATATCAAATAACTCAATAAATCTTTTTAAATGCAAAACATTATTTTTTTAAAATTTTTATTTTCTCGTTCATTTAAAAAGTAAAAATCAACCTAAATTCAAAATAAAGTTCTATTCTTAGTAGCAAATTTGGTAACCTTTATCTATAAGTGCTTCTTTTTCGTCTCATTAAAGTGTAAAATTACGGTTATCGTTAAGGTTAAGAATTTATGTTTAAGAAAAATAAAAGCAAATATCAAAGATAGAAAGTTAATTTGTTTTAAATGAATATAATTAATTTGGTTTATTATAGAAAAATTTATTTTAAAAGAATATAATAAATTTTATTAGTATAATAAAGTTTGTTTTAAATAAATATAATTAATATTATTTGTATAGGGTTATTACTGACATAGGGGGCTTATTTGTAGATTTTTAAATTTAATCAAGCGTATTAATAATTTAGATGTGTAAATCAGATTTATGAATGATAATGTCTACACCAATTCTAAAAATATATATTTTGAGAAGATCAAATAAGACCCTAGACCTTAAAGACACAATGAACATATTAGACCTAAAAAACACATTGAATACACTCTTTCTTAAATCATGAGAGAATTAATGAATGACAATAAGCGATTAACACAAATGCACCAATATGTATGTGTGCATATATATATATATATGTGTGTGTACATTCTTAAATTTCTTCCAGAGATTAATAAAAGTTTGTACAAAATACTTACCAAGCAATCCATCCTTTTTAAGTTCATCGACATATTTGGATATTCATTATGATAAAAGATATTTAATTCATAAATTCAAGTAAAGAGCGTTTTATTAAGGAATTGAGCCAATACCAACAAAATATTGAGAACAAGTAAAATGAAATGGATCTCCACTCGCATTTGTTTAAAAGATTTCAAACGCGCGTTTTAATATGACTAAGTCTCAACCTAAAGTAAATAGTGATGAAAAGATATTTGGTCTTAAAAAATCATATTTAAAGCAATCGTTAATAAGTTTTGAAAAAAAAATAAATAAAAAATAAAAATTGTTGCTTTACTTAGCATAATATATTATATCAAATACGCATCTTCATGCAGTACTTACCGGGTGTAGTGATCAAAAATTCTTAAACCCAAAATAAAGGCTCAAAGCTTATTGAAATAAGCTTAGCCCAATAAACTGATCAATCCATTTTAATGGCCAAATATATGTTACAAGCAGATAGTCCAGCAACTTGGTTGATCCAACCTAAGTAATGGGGATTGATTGCTTTTAATGAATGAGGTTTAAATCAATTGTAACGGAAGTTACATTAACTCTATAACCAACATATAATTAACTATGGTATTTATTTCGTAACCGACCTGACATTAATCATAATATTTATTTTGTAACGGACATGACATTAACTCCACCATAAGTGCCTATGACACCTCCTCTACCTATAAATAGAGGTCTCATTTGAAGCCAAAATCATCCCACCTCACTTGCTCTCTTCTTGCAAGCTACTTGAGGTCTCTCATCTCTTTTCTTCATTCTTTCACTTTAGATTCAAAGTTCTTGTGTGATAGAGTTAGTAGAGTAACGTGGAGGTGCATGTCTAGGAAAGGTTCTGACTAGGAAAGACTTGGTATTTAACTGTGTCCATTGTGACCGACCTCTCTTTCCTGGGAACTTACCTGGTGTACTATTCACGGTCTACTTACACTGTTTTATTATACGGGGTTTGCTCACTGATATTTAATATTTTAGTGTTATCATTTCGTCCATTTTTCTGTCTTACCTTTTTCCGGCATACTCCCTCTAACCTGACGACGCTTTACAATTGCTGCATTATCGTATATTACAATCAGTTTACTGACTTGAGCGTCGGAGTGTCTTCGGCCGGCACCCTACCGGTGTCAAGATCACTCGCGTTCTTTTTATTTGATTTGTGCAGGACACAGGTTGCTAGGTTCCAAGGAAGTTGACTGACGAGGCCCATTCAAAGTCAACATACTGTAAGATTCACCCACTACACCGGGTTATTTCAATTTTGCACCAACTAGATGGCACTAGAAGGGATCATTAATTGATTTCAAATTGGATTACTTTCTCTTTTTTATACCCTCATTTTACTTAGTGCTCTGATCTTTGTTGTTGTTCTTTCGCTTTATCTGCGACATAGCTTGATTATTTGTATGAAGGACTTTCTTTGAAATATCTATCCACACAATTAAAGAATAAGGATATATTCAATCTAAAGTCTATTAAAATTTAAAAAGAATTCTAAAAATTTAGTGCACTCAATCTAGAATTTTAAATTAAAATATAGATATATTCAATTTTAAACTTCTAAAATTTTTATTAAATCTATATGTATTCAGTATAGACTAAAGAATTCCATTCAAATCAAATATATTCAATCCAAACCTCTAATGTTGTTATTAAATCTAGATGTACGTACTTAAATTCAAATAATTTTTTGTATATTCAAAATGTCATTTATTTATTAAAAGACTGTATTTAATGGATTTTATAATGATATTGATGAATAAAAAGGCTCTTACAACAAATTTTGCATTACTCATAAATTTTTAAAAAATTTCGATAAAATATATATAAAATCTATAGAATTCATAAATTCATTAAAATTTATCTTTAAAAAATAATAATAATCACCAAAATCTAACTAATTTACTCCGTAAATCATCTCATTTAATTTATGCCCGTGGAGAGAAACAGAGGTAAATGGAGGTCGACTGATTGATAAGACGAGTTATTTCTCCTCCTGTACACCTCAAATAATCAAACTTAAATTATTCAAACAAAACTCTACGATTGTATCAACCTTCCTATTATGTGCAAGTGGCTTGATGACGAAATCAGTAATTTAAGTAAAAAATTTAAATCCATACATTACAAAACATATAAAAATATTCGTAACACTTAACTAATTAAGATTAAAAAAAATTATTAATTAATCATATAAAATAACTAGATTAAAGGAAAAAAATAAATGAAAACTATAACCAAGTAAGTAGCAACACATCTTGAATAAGCTCTATTTGATCTGAACCCAGATGGCAACGCTTGGCACTCCTCTGTAGACGACATATAGGAGATAATAACCAGGAGGAGCAACTTTTCCGGACGGCGGAGCCACAGCTATAATATTATGAATTCCTGGCGAGACGTTGTTGACCACATCGACCACACCTAACATAAGTAACCTTTGATTCATTGAGATACCATGCGTGGTAAAAGCCGGTGCATATATTGTAATCTTAAGATCATTATTCTTCTTCAATCCCAACTCTTTTGACCTGATCTTTACCGAGAACCTCTTGCCATAGCTGACAACCTTATCAGAGGCATCAACCACGATGTCCTGTCTTAGAGTAGCCAATGCTGGATCCAAATAAGGAGGCGAGAATTTCTCGACCCTAAGCTCGGTGGGGTACTTGACATCATATAAATATCCGTTATTAGTGTTGCTACCTGCTATAAGAACTTTTCCATCTGGTAGCAACACAGATGAGGAATGATACATTCTTGGAATGGCTCCAGCAGCCAATTCCTGGAATCTAGTACCCCTTTTAGCTTTGGTCTTATATAAGACTGGGACTAAGTTGGGTTCCTCAGCATCATTCCATGCTGATGTACCTGTTTTTGCACCGTTAACCATTAGAACATCTCCAGTTGGAAGAATAGTCATGTCTCCCATTACGCGAGGTGAGGGCATCACTTCCTTCTTCCAATATGCGTTTTTCTTCATGATGCTAAGTCTTCCGCAGTCTTGCAATGCTGGCATGAATTTCTTTTGGGTCTCCGCGAAATAAAAGGCATCCCATTTTGCGCCGCCACAAACCAGGACTTCCGCGGGGATTACTTGAGCGTTTTCAACGTAAAGTCTTACAGGGAGAAGCACAGACATACCCGATGAAGGGTAGTTGCGAGAGCCACCTGGGAGAACAGGGAACTCGCGGACAACTTTATTAGCAGTTGGGTCAAACAATATTGACCTGTTGTTTGCGAAAATGAAGAGGTTGCCATCGGGGACGAGATGGACAAACGGGTATAGATTATTCTCCAATTTGAAGATGTTTTTTATCCCTAAATTGAGATTATCGCTTGTGTCTCTCAGAAACGGAAGGAAAACGGCTTTCTTATTGGATAGTCCTTCTCGTGGAATGTATTCGTAGCTAAAGGCATCACGGCCACCAACCACGATGAAGCTACCATCAGGTAATGTTACTTGTGTTGCGTACCATCTCGGCTCGGCAAGTGCTGTTGGGTATTCCTTCCAATCGCAGTTGTTGCAAGTGCCCAGATATCTCACAGTGTTCGCACCTGCTCTGAAACCTCCGGTGCTAACCAAGTTTCCTTCCACTGTCAGGCCGCCTGATGAGCACCATGTATCTGTTTCAATCTGTTATATGTATAGAAAGTTAGCAGAGACAGACACAGGTAAATATTTTTAGGGATAATATCAAAATAGTCTGAAAATTAAATTAACGTAAAATCACCTCTTTTATGTTAAAAAATGAGTTTAGTAATATTATTTTTCGTTTTAGGAGGTTTTTAGATTTTTTTTGTATTTTTTAATGCAAAAATCACTGAAAACAATGTCATTTGCTTGTGATAAAAGAGATGTAGAATTAATGAACCTTTAGTGCACTCAATTCTGAGCTTTGAATGTCAAATAGTACAGAATGGCACCAACAGTCTTGTATTTTGTTCACGGGATCAACCATATGACAAGGCATCTTCTGAGGAGGCAATGGAAATTTTGATACTCTCCAGATAGTGGCATCGTACATTAAAACCTTATTAATTTTTGGAAGTAAAATTGCATGCATAGCTGAGACACCAGAATTTTGTGACACAAGCTCCCATTTCCCTTTATATCCCGTTTCGACATCTTTTGTACTATTCTGACCGGGGACTTTAGCAGGGATTGAGGGCTGAATGTTTTCCTTTTGACCCGGAAAATCGAAGAAGGGATTCCAGAAAAAGGTTGCGCTCCCCGAAACAAAAAATAAAGGAAAAATAAAGAGGACTTTGATGAACATAGCTGCCATTAGCAAACTTTCTTGCTTCTTCTCTTTTAATCCTCTGACTCTCCATGCATGAATATAAGGATGCAAAGAGTTGTTAAAGAATTTGCCAAAATAGAGTGTTGTTGCTGTTTTTGAGGGAACTTATTGGATGGTTGTTAATCACTACAAGGAAAAAAAATAATAATAATTTGGTTTGAGGGTGTAATGACCAAATCCGTTTCTACTAGAATATTGGGAGTTTGCCCTTGACGGTCTCAAAGAAAAAAGCTTTACCGTAACAATATTCGTTAGGGATTTAATTGCGGGTAAATTATATATCATCAACGTCTCCTACTGTTTTTGTATCAATCTAGACAAAAAATTGTTAAGTTTTAACAGGAGTTTTGTTTATGTAGTAATAAAATTAGTATAAGTCCTAAAACTAACACCGAGTTATGAAAATGAATTTTCTTAATATCATTATTGCAACAGGTAGTTTACAAATAAAGAAGAAAATAGCTCGTGAAGAAAAGAAATTGTGAAAAAAATAAAAACTCATTTTCATAGTTTCATATGAGTTACAAAACTCACAGTACTTTTAATATCATTTGTTGGGATTTTTACTTTTAATTAATAAATATAAAGGAGGTTTGTGAGAAATTTTTTATTCAACTATTATAATTTGGAACTTGAAGAAGTTTTTGTTTTTCCCCTTACAAGCTATTACAATATGGGGTTTAAACCATACAAAACTCAAACTAGGAACTCATTGATATTGAAATATATTACTAAAGGAATCTCATATGATTTTGAGAAACTTATCATAATCGGATTTTGCTACTATAAAGAATCTTTATAGTTAATGGAATAATATTAATCATTAATCATTAAATTTAAGGGACAATTTTAATTGTTTCATGTAATTTTGTATAATAGCTAAAAAACCCTCTCACTTTATAATTAGTAAAATCCGCTTGTAGTTTATAAAAATAGTAAAAAAAAACCTGGTGAAAGAGGTTGTTTTACTATTTTTATAAACAATAGTGTTTTTGTCTTGATTATTTTTATATACTATGGGAGATTTTTAGTGATTTCTTAAGTCAAGGGGTTTTTGAGCTATTATGTCAAACTATAGGGGTGAAATTAGAATTACCCCTAAATTTAAATTCAATGGTCCACAAATATTCATGGTTTGAAATTTTAAAAAATATATGTATAAAAAGATAAATTCTTCTTATAACTACACCTGGATTGAAAAAATTCTTGTATTCTAGCAAAATCCATTAAAATCTGAAAATAAAATCATCCGTAAGTATGATAATATTATATTATAGGTTAATTATTATTACTGCTATTTAAGTGTTAAAATCTCCATGATACGCTGGTCTTCCAATCATTGATTAACTTTATTATTTTCCATGCACAAAGAAGATTGAGGGTTGATTTAAATTTTAATGTATCGTGTGCAAAATGAATGTATCATATATAAATTTCTTACGTTTGCTTAAAGGGTAAATTAAATTCAATGCAGGTGACACAGATACTAAAATTAGACCAAAAACCTACGAGCTCATGTCGACATGTTGTGGGTTCCTTGTACTGATCCAGTGTTTGAATTTTTGTATTTAATAAATTAATTTCGGAGTCTTATGTTATATTAATTAAAAACAGGAAGATGCAAAATTGGGGATTTTGTGTTTGTTTCGGGTTACGGTTTTGTGAAATTTTATCAACATTTGAAATTTTTTTATTTTTATTGGTGGACTGTAAATTTAAGAAATGGAAATTTTTTTAAAAAAAAAATTGGCTAAGATTGGATGCTGAATGGAGGAGATGTGACATCGAATCTCTTCCACCGGACCCAGATCTCCCGTTTGGTCATAGGGAGGGTTTTTAAGTTTTGTTGTTCAGTAGGTGTAAGTAGGGATGATAAAAATACTTGATTTGACTCAAGCTGATGGGACACTAATCTATCTGAGAGGGAAAGTATCAACTCTTTCGGAGCATGGATTGGATTTAGAGCAACCCATAAAATAATAATAATAATAATAATAATAATAAGAGAGATTGGGTTTAAGGTAGTTAGATCCCAACCCAATCTGATCCGGTACCATTCCTAGTGTAGTTGATGGAGAATTTAAGGTATTATGATGATACCATCAATGTTGCTGCTAAGAATTCCGGGTATTATAATCCAGTTCTGCTAATTGTAAATTTCATTAATTACATTAAAGAATTAATTTCATATCATTATCTATTTGCATAATTCTACAATGCCTCTATTTTTTTTTTCTTCCATCCTTTTACAACCCAATGTTGAAAGTCTCATACCTATTTGCAGAAATGATTGAGCTGATGAAGCAACTCACTCACATAGTGTCCTCATTTGGTTATTTTATAGTTATTATTTTGGTATTTGTGAGAGAATTTTACTATGTAGTAGTAATATTTTGATGTGTGAAATAAAACTTTTTCATGTATATAGTAAATATTTTGATATTTGTAATTAAACTTTTTTATATATTAATTCCTATAGTATTTATATTTAAAGAATTTATGTTGTCTATGAATTTTATATTGATAATTATTTAGATGTGATGTTATATTGAAGTTAAGATTGGATTATTGTAAGTTTAAATTATTATTTTTTGTTTGTATATTTGTTTTTTAATTTTAATTGTATGATTTGTTAAAAAATAAATCGGGTCAAATAGGCTGAGTTCGGTGGGGCAAGCCACCTCAATTGGGTTCAGTTTAGGGGTGGAAAGCAGCGATCCGTTCAGAGCACGGGTTGGGTATAGGGGACCCCACCAAAAAATTGGGTCAAAATATGCCGATCCGACCCATTGTCATCCTTAATTGTGGGTTGAATAGTTGTTTTGTAGTGGTGGACAATTAATGATGATGATAATGATGGTGAAAAAGCCTTTGTATGGATGGTTATAAAACTCATAAGTCTTTGTGATGGACGGTGATCATGATGAACAAGATGATAAAACAACTTGTAATGGACAATAATGATGATAGTGATAACAGAACAGCCTTGAGATGGACGGTGACAACAAACATATGAATGCTATTTTTACATTTTTAAATTTGTTATTTTCACTTATTATTGATTTCTTAAAACCTTAAAAGTTTAAGGTTTTATTATTATATTTTAATTTTTTAAGGTAATAATAGAAAGTTTATATTTTCATTTAGGGGTATTATAGAGTATCCATTTTTCAGTTTCAACGAAGGTTGATGGAAGCAGTGAAACATGGAATACTTTGGAAACAAGGGGTAAAACGTCATTATCTTCCAACCCATGAGAGATTATGATATCCATTATATTAAAACATTAAATATAGTGCATTCAAAAAAATTAACAATAGTAAAAATTATTTTCAAAAAAGGCCACAAAATAGTGAAAATTTGTTTTTAGTCGTTTTAAGCCCATGAAATATTCATTTGGACTGAAAGTGGAATAAAAATTGAAGTTTTATTTAGGTCCAAAACAAATAACATTTTATTTTCATTTTAGCTTGGGTTAAAATAAATTTAGCCCTTAAAAATATTGTTTATCTAGTAATAGTACACTACTCAAAAATTTACCCAAATATATTATTCAAATGATGTGAAAAACCGTGTGTAATTACTGCATCATTAATACATCATTTCATAATTAATATACAGAAAATTCAATAAAATTTTTAGAAGTGTGGCATTATTAATTGTTCAATATATATTGAGTGATGATTAAGTGTTGGATATGTAGATGTGATATTATCCTCATCTCCAAAGAGAATTTGTGTTGCAAGTTTTGTTGTCAAATTGAATCCTTCTCATCTTGTTTTGGATATTTTCTCACATTTAAATTAAGTTTAAGGTGAATAATGTGTCTATTAACTTTTGTTATGGATCTGGCTCATCTCTTGGTCTGAGATTTTTCCTAACCTTTTTTTAACTATATGATTTGTGGTTAAAAAAGATAATATGAAAAATAATTACATCTCAACCATTTATTGAATATAATGTTTATATATCATGAGATTAGATTGACTAAGTTTACAAAATGCTTAGAGCAGTAAAGGATGCCAATTCTTTCATTAATTATTTATCATTTCCATTGTCTCAATTTCAAAATGACGTTGTGAGACAACTCATCAATGCTAACCAACAATAAAGAGTAAAGTAGAAAAAAAGAGTATTCAAACTATAAGTTATTAAATGACGCTTAATCAATACTTGATCAATACAAAATTAACAGATAAAATAATATTTATCTGTTTATATGGATCCAAGTAAACCAAAATGACGAGAAAACAAATAAAAACACACAAAACAAAAGATAAAACAGACTACTCAACTCCCGAAGCTCTATTTGATCTGAATCCACATGCCAGCACTTGGAACTCCTTTATAAACCACATAAAGAAGATAATACCCAGGAGGAGCAACTGCTCCAGATGGTGGTGCCATAGTTGTAATGCTATGCACTCCTGGCGAGACATTGTTGGTCACATCAACCACGCCCAACATAAGGAGCCTTTGATTCATGGAGATACCGTGCGTGGTAAAAGCTGGTGCGTACATTGTGACCTTAATATCGATCTTGTTCAGTGTTGCTTCTTTGGACCCTATATTTACTTTGAAGCTTTTGCCATAGGTGATAACCTTGTCTGTTTTGTCAACCATGATTTCCGGTTTTAGAGGAGCCAATTCTGGATCCAAATACGGAGGAGAGAATTTCTCAACCCTAAGCTCGGTGGGGTACTTGACATCATATCTGTATCCATCATTAGTGTTACTACCTGCTATAAGAACTTTTGTGTCTGGTAGTACGACAGCTACTGAATGGTACAATCTTGGAATGGTTCCAGCAGCTAACTCCTCAAATCTAGTACCCCTTTTAGCTCTAGTCTTATATAAAACTGGGACTAAATTGGGTTCCTCAGCATCATTCCATGCTGATGTACCTGTTTTCGCACCATTAACCAATAAAAGATCTCCAGTTGGAAGAATCATCATATCTGCCATGACACGACCTGATGGCATGGTTTCTTTCTTCCATACCGCTTTAGGCTTCATTAGGTGCATTCTTCCGCAGTCTTTCAACGCGGGCAAGAATTGCTTTTTAGTGTCAGCGTGAAAAAATGCATCCCATTGCGCGCCACCACAAACCAGGACTTCAGCTGATTTAATGTTAATGTTATTAGCGAAAAGTTTTAATGGGAGGAGCACAGACATTCCCGATGCCGGGTAGTTTCGAGCTCCGCCAGTTAGAACTGGATACTCACGAACGACTTGATTAGTGTTTGGGTTAAACAAGATGGAACGGTTGTTTGCGAAAACGAAGACGTTGCCATCGGGGACGAGGTGGACAAATGGGTATAAATTATTCTCTAGTCTAAAGTTCTTTCCCGGCATGTTATCGCTGGTGTCTCTGAGAAATGGGAAGAAGACGGATTTCTGATTGGATTTTCCTTCTAATGGAATGAATTCATAGCTGAAGGTATCGCGACCGCCAAAGATGATGAATCTACCATCAGGTAATGTTATTTGTGTTGCGTACCTTCAATGACAAGGCACAATGTTAACAATCCCTATATAAATTTAATAAACACATTCAAAAGAGAGAAATGTGACAGCGCACACCATCTAGGGTCAGCAAGCGCCCTTGGGTATTCTCTCCAGTCGCATTCTTCGCATGTGTTGAGAAATCTCACAGTGTTTGCTCCGTTCATAAAACCACCAGTGCCAACCAAGTTTCCATCTACTGTAAGGCCGCCTGATGAGCACCACGTGTCGGTTTCAATCTGTCACGGAAATAATCGAGTTTAGACCGTTTAACACCCCCCAGAAAAAAAGAAATATGTTATCATCTGAGTTAATAAATTTGGTTGCAATTGTCTCTTGTTTGCCAAGGAAACATACGATGTACTGTTTCTCTCTAAAACTGTTTTTCAAATTATTACCATGGAAAGGATGGATTATATGTGACAATAAAATGACATTATATATGTCTAATGTAGAGTGAACCTTGAGTCCTTTCAATGTGTAGCTTTCAGTGTCAAATAACACCGAATGGCACCAACAGTCCTCTATTTTCTTCACTGGATCGACCATGTGACAAGGCCTCTTCTCGGGAGGCAATGGGAATTTTGATATCCTCCAAATTGTTGCATCGTACATCAAGACCTTATTAATTTTGGGAAGCAATATTGCATGCATAGCCGAGACACCGGAATTATCAGATACCAGCTCCCATTTACCCTTAAATCCTGTGTCAGCATCCTTTCCCATGTTTTTTTGGAGATTGGGATTTGCAGCAGCGTCCGAGGGCTGCTTTTGATTGATGTCCACTTTCAAAGGTTGATCTTGGAGTACGTGTGCATTCCCAGAAATGAACAAAAGAGGAAGAACATGTAAACAAAGGACTTTGAACATGACTGCCATCGTCGATTAATTTACTTTGCTTGTACTAATTGCAAATTGTGATTCGTACAGAACTCTCATTTATGCTGTCTTTATCCCTCATTTCACTCCTTGTCTCTCTCAGAATTCAAGGATGCAAAAGATTTGCTAAACAATAGACCACAATTTCGTTTGTTCCCGATATACAAGACTGACAATGAACAAGTCAGTTTTCAACATAAAGCGAGTTTTTCTTTCATGGTCTTAAGAAATTGCTTAATTTCCGTGGCATTGATAGGTCAAATCAAATCTATTTCGTGGTGTTTTTTATTTTTATTTTTTTATTTCTTTTGAAAAAGGAAAAAAAAAAAAACCCACATGCGCCCTATTAAAAAAAATATCATATGAGCAATTCAAATTAAATGAGTAATTCAATTCTTAAATCGTATTAGATAATGATAGTAAATAATATAATAATTGTGATTATAAATATGTGCTTTAATAGCAATAACTATTTAACTTGACAACTCCCCTCCTTAATGATCCTTATTAGTTAATTAACCACAAGTAAGCAAAAATCAATTATAAGACCAAATAAATTAACAATCTATTTTGATAACCCTATACTTATTTAGTTAATCAAATAATTTATTCAAATTTATAATTTTAATATTTTTCCATTATGTTTCAGGTGTATACGAGAAACATTAATGATAGAAAAATGAATCAATTGAAGTTAAAATCATAAATTTAAATCAAAATTTTAAGTTAATATAATCTTATCCGATTATTTTTTTTTTAAAAAAAAAACACTATCTTATAAAACTTTTGGTGCTAAAAAAATTAATTCATGAAATCTCTACTTAAAAGAACTTACCAAACATATAGTCGTACACTATTCAATTCTTTTTTTTTTTGAAATATAATTTAATCTAATTTGAATAAGCATAATTTGTATCCAATTTGTAAATAGGACAATTGGAAAAATCCAATTCCAAAACATGTTTAAATTCGAATTTGAACACTTGAAGAAGATCTTAAAGTTAAGAACGGTAAATCCAACTTTGAAAATGCCTAGTTGAATTTATCACCATATCAGTTAAATCCATAGCAATGTTATTGCCATACTTACAGTTATGGTGATATTAACGAGGCATCACTGATTTTCGTGTATATAATTATTTTAGTTAGCATGTATATGTAGGAGTTTGGTTTATTGATCCTTTAATTTATCTATCACAATTCAATTTCAGAACAGTCCAAAAAACAAAATTTAAGGGTAAATATTATTTGTGTCCCTATACTTTAATATTATTTCCCATTTTAAACTTCAAATCTATTTATGATTTGCATGGTCCCTCGTGTTGTGAAAATACATCATTTTAGTCTCAATCATTGGTCAACCTTAATGAAGGGAGGATTATTTTTGTTGTTCTAATAAGATTATTTTAATTAAAAAATATTAAAAAAAAAATCCATTGTCCATTAGATGGACGAAGAAGATCAAAACTAATTAAAACAAAATAAAAATAAAAATAAAAAAATCACCATCATCTTTGAAATGGACGGTCGAGACCAAAATTGATTAAAAAAATTAAAAATTAAAAACATATATGAAAATTAAGATTAAAAAAGAAAAAGAAAAAGAGATACCTACTATTTATCTCTAAAATGGACGGTGGGAGATCGAATTAATTGAACAATTTTTTTCAAATAATTAAACAATTTTTTTTCCTTTTAAAAAGAAGAAAAATTGTTAAAACATATTGATCTCGATCTGGTAAGAACCAAATCATTGAACAATCTGGCTTCAGACCAAAATCATCAAATGATCTAGACGTAATTTGAAAATTTCGAGATCCTTAAACGATCTAGAAATTTTACAAATCGTCAAATACCACCAAATCATCAAACAACAATCTAGTTTCAACAAATAGATTGTCATTACTAATCTGGTTTGTTTTTTTAATCTCCATCATAAGATGAAGCTTCATCGTGCGAAGGAGACGGTCCTCTATCGCTAACGATAATGGTCCCTTGTTAGACTTTTATCTCTTGAGACAAAGGGCTGACATATATTCATCTGAATCTCTATGGAGATTCAATCTAGATAGACCGTGGAAATTAGAGATGTGCCTTTTTTGAGTTTTCATTTTATTTTTATTTAATATTTTTGGTATAATTGCTAAAGTTTTCTTATTTATAATTCATTTTAAAAAAAGTAAAATGGTAACTTAATTTTCTTACTTAATATCATTACTCATTGCTAGCGGGTCTTATCATCACGAGGAACCCGCTGAAAATGTGTGTGGTAACTACTAATTATAGGTCTTGAAATTTTTATTTAAGGATCATCCTAATTAGAAAGTTGTTGTTGTTATTATTATTATGATAATGTTTTAATTGTAGTATTTTATAAATTTTTAAATTATGATATTTTTTAAAAAATTAAAGGAAATGACGTGGCTAGTAAGTTGTGGGGTACAAGATATATCTCTTAAAAATATATTAATGAGTAGTATTTGTATATATAAATTGGGTTAAAATAAAATTTTTATTAAATGGTGCAAATATCATTACTCATCACTTGCATGGGAGAAATGGGCTCAAAACAATAAAGAGAAAACCAAAATAAAATTTCTACCTATAATTCATTGTAACAAGCAACTCCAAAACATAATCCGGTTCATCATGTAAACCCAAATCCTTGTATCATCAAGCCCAAACAAGTCTAACCCAAAAAGAACTTTGTTTTTTAAAATAAAAGGAGAAAACAAAAATAGATTTTTTACATATAGTTCCTTTTTTTTTTTTTCACGCTTCATTTTTAAAGAAACTCGAATTTAAGAATTTGAATTTTTCTAAGTTTCTAATGACACTTCAATTTGCCAAAAAAAAAAACATTTGATCTTTTCATACTCCTTTTTTTAAAAAAATTTCTTTTTTTTTTTAAAAAAATAAAGGGTTCATAAAATTCTTGTTTTTTTATTTTCAATTTTTAAAATTTTATTAGATTTCATGGAGGTTATTGTCATTTGTCAATACTCAATGACTACAAATGAATTAATTTTTACTTACTTTTCCTTTTCCACTCTTTTTGTTAGCTTCAAGGTTTCCAACTTACAATTACGATGATCATAAACAATTAGTTAAGAGCCGATGGATATGGTTCAATGTAAAGATAACTATTAAAAAAACTTCTTTTAAAAACTAAGAAAGCTTGTACAAGTATTTCGTTACATATTAGTCTTCCTAACATTTGAAATATATGCATTTTTTATGAAGTTTACAATTAGACTTTACTCAGGAGTATATTGCATTTTGCTCAACATCTTTTACTCAATTGAGTTTCTTTTTAACTACTTCATAATAAGTCTCAAATATCGTGTAGGTTGAAAACCCAAAATTGAGTGTGAAGTGCTCACTTTTTACACACGAGATCGGATGAGGGGTCAAATATGTGACCAAATAGGTCACTAAACATGTCAGTTGTCCATTAGGTCATCTGCCAAATAAGGCATTTTAACATTTGGTAATGACTATTCTTTTTGTCTTCCAATGGGTTGCCCAGTGGAGGAAAAATGCTTATTTAAAGTCCTCCACACATACAATTTAGATATTTGTGTTTTTCCAATACAAATTGAAATCAACTAATCCCATTTGAGTTCATTGATCCTTTTAGCCTTAAATCATTCTTATCTCCTCTTAAGCTCAATCTTTTGTAAGATTTTTTTTTTTTTTTTGAAATATTAGTTAGAGTGTCTTATTTGTAAAATCAATTTGTAAGTGAGAATAGAAATATCTTTACTAGTAATCGTAATGTGAGAGCAAGAGAATGAAGTTTTGTTAGGTTGCATGAATTTGTTTTCTTTTTAGACATTAAGACTCTCTGTTATTAAAAGAGACTAACATCTTGTCATCTTCATTGTATTGATATTGAACTTACTTGTAAAAGGAATTAATAAAAGGAACAAAGGACTTTGAAATTAGTTTAAAATTTTAAAATAAATAATTACAGAATGATAAAATAATATAAATTAGGAAAAATAAAAGCTACAACCGCCGTCCTTCCACTAGCAGAGAGGAAGAGCAAATGGCCTCCCCATTCACCTCCGACGAGGCTCATGTCAGCCTTCTCTTCGCTGGCAGAAGGCTTATGCAACGTTCTTTCTTTCTTCAACCTCTTATCTGCATAAACATCCCTCCATTCTACGCTCTCATTTCTCTCTTCTCTCTTTGTTTTGACGTTTAATTTCAATGGTGATTGTGCTTTAGGAATGAATTTGGTTTGGGTGTTGGTTGGTTTGGTTGATTGATCTGAGCTATGAATTGGTTTTGATGGGTAGTGGTAGGTCATTTGGTGGTTTAAGGGTTTATTTATTTTTAAGTAATATTGCAATTCCCAAGCAAATGGGAACAAACCGCAAGTCGATCTGAGGTCCGACGAGGAAGATACGCATATTCAGTAAAATATCGTACAATTGGAAAGTCAGAGCCAGTAGTCAGGGGATGATCGTTGACCTGATTGCTGAAGCGATCACTGGCAGTGCCGTTGCTAGTGACTGATGGGGTCACTGCTGGAAGGCTAAAACTGATGGTGACTCTTACTGGCTCTACCGCTCCAGCTGTGGGCTGAACGATGCATTAACAGTTTTCTACGTGTTTTTTTTTTTTTTTTTTTTCCAATTTTTCCTTTGAAAATTATTTTGTATTTTTGATAATAGTGAATGGAAGTATATTTTCTTTTTGATGGGCTGTATGATTTTTTATTTAGCTTTATTATTTGAATCCAAAGTCCACATTGAACTAAAATAGGAATCTAACTTGGAAAGTTATATCTAAACCATTTTGAACTCTAAATCAATTGTGCTGTAAATATTTATCTCTTTCACTTGTTTTAGACACTTAATTTATTTTTCGCATATAGTTATAGTGAGTTTTTGGAAAGGCAATTATCTGCATAAGTCTAGATTTATTATTGTAAAGGCGTACACTGTGTTTTGTTCCAACATATTACTTGTGATTGCACACATATTTGCACGTGTGTGTATGCATAGTTAATCATCTTACGACCTTAGTTTCTTAGAGCATCAATGATTGAGAAGAGTTCACTTTGCTAGCGTGTGAGTTGAGGAGACAAATTCATGAGTATAGCAGATCAAGAAGATAGCTAGATGGATTTTTCAACTTAGTTCATAAAGGATGGGATCGGGTTGTTATAATAGATCAAACACTATTTGCATTTTATTATTAGTGGAGTTCCATTCGAAAGGGGTTGGAGAGTGTTGTAAAAATCGTTATGCATGCTTTTCTACTTCTTCTCTCTTTTCTTTTATTTTTGTTTGATTTTTTCCATGTGTATTCTTTGGTAACAAAGAAAATTATAGCAACAAATTAAAAGTTGTAAAAAGAGATTGAGGATGATTCAATAAAAGTTGTAAAAAGAGATTGAGAGTGGGAATCTATATCATCTTCAATTTTTAAGTTCCATTAATTTAGAAGTGATTCAACGTTGCTTAATTTAGTAAGAAAATAGTATTGTCATCATCAAACAATGACAAAAACAAAAATATTGAAAGAAAGATTGATTGTGGGGTTGAAGGGGCTACATGAGGCCAAAATATTTTGTTTAAACAGTTTATTTGTAGTTGGTGGGAGTCCATAGCTCTACTCATTGCTCACAAAGGGGGAAATCTCCCTGCATTATTTGTAGCGTACGTAATGTTAGAAATGATGTACAGTCTAGATGTCATATGATCTTTAAAAATTGATCAAATGAGATTAAATTATAAGATCATTTAAGATAAGGTTTTTAAGATTTACCCACATATAAGACATTAAATGAATTTGGTGTTATATGCAACAACCTACCTATGGTCAATGGAATTTATAGGTATGATCCACAAAGTTATTATATTCATAAGCGAAGCATAGGTATGATTAAGCTAAGAATCTATAAAACGAGACAATTGTAGCATTAGAAGCTAGCTGTTGATGTGATATTTAAATCATATCTCAAAGCAATTAAATTATTGATTTTTTTTACAAGTCATTAATTAGATCATGGGGTCTTTTTTTTTTTTCTTTTTCCGAAAACTTAGCAGTCTTGAATACAAATAACTAAAATCAAATAATTTAACATATCTTAAACATTTTTATGTAAGTATATATTGATAAGATTTTCAAATAATTTAACAAATCTTAAAACATTTTTATGTAAATAAGATTTTTTTTTTTTCGAACTAAGTATTGATAAGATTTTATTCATAATTAAGATATAATAAAAAAAAATTATGTAGAAATCGTTTTATATTATTTAAAAAATAAAATGACAATAGTGTTGGAGTAATAATGACTAACCGAACTTTCAAGTTATTTGTCATTAAAAAAATATTGATATAGCAATTAGTTTTTGTTTATTGTAAGTATTAGGATATATTTAAAAAAAAAAAAAATTGTTCAATATAATAACATGATCAAATTGGGAAATATGATCTTTGGGAGGAGAGATTTGGAAGAAAATAATTTTTAATATTATTTTTGAGAAATTAAAATCTTAGTATTTAATAATTTTGATATAAAAAATGTGTTTAGTAAAATTTATAAAAAAGATATTTTAAAAAACAATTATAAAAAAATTATTTAATAATCTGAATAGATTTGGTTGCACTTTTAAAAATAGGTGGGAAGTTATTTTGCAAAATATTTATGAAATAATTTATTGCATGATTTATTGAATCTTTTGAATGACCAAATGATTCTCATAATTAATTGTAAAATGCACAGATTTATATTATAATATATTAATTTTATAGAAATATATTTATACCACATATAAATTAAAAGATATTATTGTTATATCTATTTTAGAAATTTTATAAATTTACAGCAATTATCATAAAACTTACCAAGCATTGTGTCTTTTAAGGTTTATAACAATTTTAACAATAGAATTAATCAAACAACCTCATTGAAAAAAAAAAAAAAAAAACAAATCTATGAAACAAAATGTAGCTGTCGTCTCTACTGAGGAGTGAATGACGATAATTTTCTTTTCAAGAAAACCAATAGAGAGAGATACTGTTTACTGAATTATTTGCCTTAATTAGCATAGACAATTGAAATTGAAAATAATTGGCATTATAATTTGTCCGATTAGTTATATCTGGTTCTGTACAATCAATCATAATAAGCTTCTTTTGTCCAGACAAATCTTTTCACTGATTTGACACTAATACAGCTGTTTTACCATTAATTTCTCTTCTTGATTATAAAGTAGCCAGCTTTAATTATTTTAAACTATAGTGAAAGCAAGGCCGATAAACACATCAAGGTGGCCTGTGATATTACCGTGGCTGGCGGTCTGGGTGATGACAAAACTAGTGAAATAAAGACTGGCCCACTCAACACAAGATGTTTTAAGATCTTCATCAAGTATAATTAGAAACCCTAATTTGCAAGGTTAACTTTCACTAGGTTTTACCAGAAATTGTAAAACAGCTTACACTTTTCACTTTTCTTAAAGCTTCCTGGAAAGGGTACGTAGAGCCGACCAAGGAGGCTGCTATTGTCTTATTCATTATCATGTGATTAATGCATGAGAATCTCCATGAAAATTAAAAGTCACTTTTACTGCGAAACCACACTTTTATTGTAAAAGTGTGACAATTAAAAATGAAAATTCACTGTTAGCATTGTTCTTGAAAATTAAAAATCACACGTTTATAATGTCAAAAAAAAAGACCAATGTCACATTTCTACTGTACGTGAAACCAGTATCAGCATCCGTGTGGCCCTCTCAACCAGCTATATATTTTAAGCTGTCATGAAAAATCTTCCATTAAAAAGTATTTGGTAAACCTACTTTTCGATTTGATGTGAAGCTTTATCATGCAATGGATTATAACTGAATGTTCTAACTTAAAATATATAATTAAATTGCATTGGTCACATCTTCTATCTTAATTAACAAACTAAACAAAGAATTCCAGTTATTATTTTATTTCATGCATTAGATTATGCTCGTCTATCTAAACATGTGAAGAAATTAGAGACATAAAGAGAGGCAGAATGAATTGGGAGCTTTATCAACACTCACCATTGAAGCTATAGCCTCCTAGCGAAAGGAAAAATTATGCTAATATGTCTCCAATATTCAAATTAAGGTTTTACTAACGCCAAGCAGAATTTCTAATATCAACAATTGATATAATTAACTTCTAATTATATTAGGAGCTTCTGACATTAGACATTCATTTGTAACGTGCTGTAACCCAATTTGACGGCTAGATCTGATTAGCATCTAACCTTTGCAAAAAAATATACAAACAGCTTCTTATTCAATCAACTAAAACAATAAGCACAACAGTGTATAAGAAAAATTATATAATTGACATTGAAACTGTCGGACACAGCTTCCACCCTATAATGAAAGTTTATATAATATCTACTTGATGTTTTATTCTTGATTCCCAATTTTTATTGTCTTGCAAAAAGTTGCACATTGTTCAACACTTGATGGAGATAAAAGAGAGAATGAAAACATTCTTCAATCCAGTTAATGCTGTTAGTATTTGCGAGGAGAATTATATTTCCTCATTTGTTTGACACTAATTCATGAACAAGAAGAAGCTTTCATTGTCTTATGCAGAAAGTCAAATCTACCTTTCATTACATAAGATTCTTTCCAATATACGAAACTTCAAGCATGCATGTTACATGTTCATTACCTTTGCTCAAATTGAGCTCAATTTTTCTAAAATAAACGGTTATATCTTCAACTTGCAATCATAAGTAAAAGAGCTTCGAATTCAAATCCATTCGTTTGAGTGGAAAGTCAGCTGCTGGTTAATTAAAGAGAGAGTCTGAGCTCCAAATCAACATCTTGATTGTCACTGGACTCAGAATTCTGACTGCTAGAGCCCATTGAGCTACTCCTGTGTTTCTTGTTCTTCTTTGGCGGCTGTGGATCCTATCATTTATGTAAAACATAATAATGTCAAAACGAAACCTAAGAAATCAAGTATCATTTTTTGTATCAAATTATTTGAATACAAATCTATACAAAGGATTGATTATAACAACCTCAACATGTAGATTTAGAAGGTGTCTATTCATGCTTGGTTGTGCAAAATGTTGGTTCTCTATGATTCCACTCCCAGGATTCCGACTGCTATACAGAGTTTCAAAGTATTAATTAAAAAGAAAAAAGCATACCGTAAATAAAATTCCTGAAATATTGGAAGTACACGAGAAGATTTTTCTTTTAAAAGCCGTTGCTTATCAAAATCTAAGAAGCATCAAAATGAAGGAACATAATTGAAGTACCTGGCTGTAGGAGTAGTAGGCTGTGAATCACCATATATAATCGTTGATCTTTCATATTCCCCTAATCCCATCTGCAAGAACATGCGATTTTCACAGATTTAGGGACCATTTAACATCACTTAGAAAGAATAAAAGCAACACATTCAATCACAATTTAACTAATGTGGTTATTGATAATCATTAAGATGTTTGTGATGATGCTGGTGATAATCAAGGGTGGATCTTTATTCCTCATTTGGAAAGAAGTATCTAGGGTTAATACCAATTAATAAGTAGCATCCAAATAAATGGAAATGATCAATTCGGAGGATTTCCCGATATCTAAATAATAGATTCATTTACAAATTTATCAAATTGAATATCGTGTAATAAATTATTTTAATGAGGCCCAGCTAGCCTGAGATGATGATAGACATGACCATTTCCTATATTCAATGCAAATCCACCAAAATTTTTCTGTTTGTGTTTTTCCCTAACAGTTATATCCTACATCATCATGATTGATATCCAATAACAACAAGAAAGTGGTGACACAAAAAAATCAGGTCAAAAACATACATGAAAGTGAATCAATAATAATCTGTGGTTCTATTTCTGAAAGCGCATGTAAGAAACAATAAAGAAAATTAAGCAAGTTCATATCCATATATCTATATAGTAGTATACCGTGATGGCGGGGTGATAACCATAAGAAGTTGGGGATGCCGAGGATGTTGATGAATAAGAAAAAGATGACGATTGCATTGAAGAATAAGCCGTTTGCACTCTCATATCCTCCTGCATGAATATTGATAAATGAATTATATGAAAATGCTATAACTTTACAATCTTCCAACACTATTCAAAGGCTACCTGATTGAAATTAGTAGGGTATGGAGTGTGAAAGGAAGGATGGTAATTACAACCCATCTGGCCATGTAATCTGATCTTCTCCAATTGAGCAACGCCAAGACCTCTCTGAGGTTGCTTAGGCTTGTCTGAATTGCTTTTCTTGCCTTTCCTTGAAGAAGACCCTCCTCTTTCGTTTCCCAAGTTTGGTTCACCAAAATAACTGCTACCCATCTTCTCTTTTTCTGTGATATCTGTGTGTCTGAGGCAAATCAGAGAGAGAGAGAGAGAGACAAACTGCTTTGCAAATCCCAAGCTTTCCGATCTCCAGCTGCAAAACTTTTTATTGCTGCTGAGAAATCAGAGATCTCCCAGTGCCTTTTAAGCTGTTTGAAACACAGTAATTATTGCATCGCTGGATCAGATTGTGTGAAGATTTATTAGATACATACACATAGATTTTATGCTCTTTATCCCCCACCTTCTCTTTTGCCCTCATTTGATTTGAGAACTTCTATAAATTGTAGATTATTGCCTACATTTATTATTATATAATTCCCCTTTAGTTATGGACTTTCAAGACTAGGACTTGAAAGCGATTGTCTCTCCATTAATGTTTCTTTTTAAATTCTACTCGTAAAAGATATTGCCATCCCACGCGCCTCTGCACTGTCATTCTATAATCTATGAGTATATATTATAAACGTATGACACCTATTAATTATTTTTTTTTCGTCTTTGATTATGCTGTGCACCGGACAGCGAAAATATATCGAGGCATTTTAAGTAAATGATTTTTTTTTTATTAATTATTTATTTGATTTTGACCTTAATAGTATAATTGGAGTTGAAATGTGATCTTTTACAATGATATGATTTTATTTTGTTACAATTACGTACTTACATTATATATAAAAATAAAATAATTATTATATATCATGGATTGTGTTTTAAATTGTTTTTCTTTTTTTTTTTTATCTAATTGTGAATTAAAAAAAATATATTGCACAACGTAGTCATCACTTTTAACCAATATTGTTATCAATAATAAATATAATTTGTTAATTCATTTAATCAAATAATTTATTCAATATAATATTAATATTTATACCTAATCACAATATTATAATTTTAAATAGGTTTTATTATATATTTTTCAATGATTCCCTGTGATGTAGCGATTTTAAGAGTGTATGTTACGCTCTTTGAAGGAAGGTAGTGTTTCTTGTGATCTGTAATTATAATTCATGGTAACTCCTTATTAATAGGATACAAATCTGATGAGAGGTTTTTTCTTTTTCTTTTTTTTAAAAAAAAAAAAATAGGACAGATCATTGGGGACCATCGTTTCAATTGATGATCATCTAGATTGTGTTGATGATCATGTAAGTTTCTGAAATAAAAACGGGTCCCACTTTACATGTGGTTTTCAGTTCCATCATCAAATCGTCTTACCTGACTGAAACCCTAAGAAGCCTTATCTGTGAAATTATATAGGTAAACTTAATTAGAAAGGGGAAAAAAATAATTAAATAGTACAACCAAACCACATTTAAATTGTAGATTCTAAAAATCTTATTTGCAGCTTCATAGGGATTTTCAGGTAGGAGAGGAAACTACAGATTTCTCGGCATTATATCGGTATTTAGATTTCACTGTAAAATTATTTCTTTATACAATACCAACTGTAAATTGGAAAAGCTTTGAATGTAAAATACATCTTGCTCAGAGAGTTATAATATTAAAAAATTTAACTAGTTTCTAAAACAGAATATAACAATAAATGCATAAGGTGATAAATTTGACCAAAAGATCGCGATAATTTGAAGAAGATATGATCATTTTGCCAATTAGTATGAACCAAATCTAGTTGAGCTGTTTCACGCATGATTTGTGGGTCATATTTTATGAGTTGTTTGTGTGGTGGAAAGTGAGAATCCTCCAATTTCTTAAACAGACATGTGAACTCACTGCAATTACCATATAAACCCCATTAATTTAAAAGCAAAATGTACATGTAGAAACAAATATATATATATATATATAATTTTTAATTCAGTACTATGATTAGAATAACTTATTTCGTAGGCTTAATGGCTACACCACAACACCAATTGTCTCTTAGCTTTGCACCTTTAACTAAGAGTAATTATTTTGTGTCTTTAATTAAGAGTAATCATTTGCAGATGATGAGCTTAATATTGATCAGTTTTGAGATTAACCCAGATCTGAGAAATTGATGAGCAATTAAAGTAATTTTGTTTCTTATTTTTGTTTTAATTAACTTACAACATCTGAACCAAAGTCAATAGGGTCAGTAGTCTTCACAAAAACGCAACCTAGCTTTCTTATAATATAGTTTGATTAATCACTCATTTTCAAAGATGTTGAAATAACTGAGCTACAGGAAATTATAATTAAATTAAGGATCTTAATATATTATTGTCTTAATAATATATTATTGCTAGCTTGCAGTATGAGATAAATACAAACAGTTTCTCATTAGTTGTTCTTGCGGCCTACAGATGCAGCCCAGTCTATAAAATTTATTTGATTATCAATGTTTGATGTACAACCTATGAAAAATATAGTCTATTAGGAGTATAAAATACTACCATTCCCAATAACAATCATATATTAAGACATGTCGTGAATCAGATGATACTAAAAAAGCGTTTTTACTCATAACAATTTTAAACAACTCTCTCTAGCTCCTTCTGATTGATATATATATAGAGGATTATATTTGATTTTAAAAAAATAAGAACCAACCAATTAAATTCATTCATTGCATTTGAATTAAATATAAGAAAAAATTTATTTTAAGAGAGAGAATGTAATGAATGAATTTAATTGGTTGGTCTTTAATTTTTAAAATCAGGTATACTTGATTATAAAAATATTATATATATATATGAAATAGAGCGAGACGCTTTGCTTGTACTACTTTTATTTTTAATGATTTCTTTTATACTTGTATAATATTCATTTACAATTGAAGTATAAGTTGAACCTTTCACGAAATTAAGGCCACTTACATAACTTTAGTTATACATAAGTCATGTCTTGTTTTTCCTTCGTAGCAACATATCTAAAGCATATTTTCTTTGCACATCCTCACTAAACATTGGTTGCTATACATCTCTTCATTCATATCACAAGTTCATTTTACAAGTTTTATATGGGTAGTTTTCTCTTGTACTTGTATGATATTCATTTACAGTTGAAGTATAAGTTGAATCTTTCGTGAAATTAAGACCACTTACATAACTTTAGTTATACGTAAGTCATGTCTTGTTTTTCCTTCATAGAAACATATATAAAGCATATTTTCTTTGCACATCCTCACTAAACACTGGTTGCTATACATCTATTCATTCATATCACAAGTTCATTTTATAGGTTTTATATGGGTAGTTTCTTCTTTTATTGTAGAAATAATTATGTCCATTTTAAAAATGAATATCCGAGTCGAGCAAATAGTAATTGATTAGAAGGTGAATCTTTGATCTATTCGGTCATTTTTATAAAACACTTTTTTTTTTTTTTTTAATGTCAATACCATATAGCTATTATTTCCTTGACAATTAAAATAAAAAATGAGAAAGGAAATTTTAAAAATTCTTGAAATTTATTAAAATTGAAAGATAATCATATGATCTTAGACTTAGGTAGAAGGTTTAGGTTTTTTTTTTTTTTTTTTTTTTTTTCCTTTTAAAGTAAACACCAAGCAAGTCAAAATCCCAGTAGAGACATCAAACATTATTTATGCAGTTCGAACATCTACTTCTATAAATGAAAGAAAAATAGTCATATAGGCTATAAACTTTTGCGAAATCAAATATTATTTGTACGGTTCGAAAATTTATTTTCATAAATAAAAGACAATTATTCTTACTATAAAAAAAGAAAACTAGTCATACAAATTATAATATATGCGTTTGGTGAAATCAGACCCTCAAATTCTTGGAGCATAAAAAGTACACAATTATATTATAGTAAGATGTGATGTCTAGTAGGGTTTTTGAGGATGTTTTATGGGTAAATATATAGATCTTTATCTAATTTGGAAATCATATAATTGTATTCTAATTTTATGTACAATATTACATATTTCTGAATTTTGTTCAAATGAATTACTTGTTTTGAATCAAAAGAAAATCTAAATGGGATTAAGTTGTTAAAGAGCATGGGCTGGCTTCTACTAATTAGTCATTATCCTTTGAACATCAAAAAATGAGTAGAAAACTAATTATATTAATGACGACATTAGTGGTAAGATAAAACAAAGAGGAGGAAATCTTTCATGAAACTGTCTTATAGTTGATGTGATGAGATTAATCAAAGAAACAATATCATTTCTTTGATCCGTGTCATTACATCAGCTATGAGATAGTTTCATGAAAGATTTTTTTTTTATCTCATAGTTGATATAGTAAAACGGACTAATGAAATAATATCATTTTTTTTCTAATATTTTTCATTAGTAATTTATTTTTCACTTGTATTTTTCATTGATTCGTCTCACCATATTAATTATGACACAATCCCATTAAATATTTTTTACATCAGTTATGAGACAATCTCATAAAATATTTTTTCAGTTGAAAGAAAAAAGAAAGGATTATGTTGATTAGGTGTGATTTGATGAGTGATGTTGTTAATAATAATATAATATTATAAGGAAAGAAACAAAGACAAAGCTTAGTGGAGAGAGATTTAGAGAATATCATATCTACTGTAGATTGTGGGCACATGCAAACTTACAGAATGCATTACTCCACACGATTTGCAAAGCAAATATGATATCCCTTGGAAAACGCTGTCTATGTGTCTCAAGACCCAAAATCCATCCAAACTATAAAACCAAATCAACCTCTATCTCATTTTTTATTAGATTCTTCATATTTTGTACACGGGGACTTGCACCAAACATCTTTTGGACTGAAGGGTTTCTTTATTTTTTAATTTTCATTTCATTAATTGTTAAGGTACACAAGCTGGATATATGTAATTTGTATTCTGCTTGTGTGCGCAAGAGCAAAAAAGTAACAGTAGACTCAAGGTATCTCAACCTTTTTAAATGTAAATTACTAAAAAGAATCCCCCCAAGATTCTTAAAAAAAGATTGATCCGATATTACATCTGCTAGTGTGATTTGCTCTCTACGTTTATTAACATTCTTTTTCGATTGTGCTGTTTGATGTTTATGCAGTGTACTTCCTTTTGTTATAAATTATAAACAATATATTATTGTATAGTTTTTAAACTTTACACCAACAAAATTTTATGTCTTAGTGGCATCAAAAAGAAAATAATTAAAATAAGAAGGATTTGAAGATTTCATCAATTTCCTTGGTTTCATTCCTTTAACTACCATATAAGTATTGCTACTTGAATCATCTCAATATAAAATGATTAATCATTATATAAATATATATATGTATATAAAAGAAATTGTTTGCTCTAGATCTTCTCACCTGTACGTTACTAACATTATATATAACACAGCAAAAGCATCATATCACAAGCTTGGACATATGGAACATCGCTTACAAAAGTTAGGGCATTAGGGCTAAGCCAAACCCATTTGAAGTATTACAATGTATGTAACATATAAGCACATTTCTCTCTAAGGCATTCATCCTACTAAATAAGTTCATAAATCAAGTATGAAGCTGTAGTTAATTTCTATAACTCCCAAATCTGCAAATCTTAAAAGCGCTGATGTATGTCCAATTTTTTATTTATGTATTATAATCATTTATAGTTTATGAACCTCAGTAAGAGCCTATGGTTTGGTGGATCATGTGGGGCGCTTGCACTAAAATGCTTTTAGGTGGTGAACAAGATGCTTATATGCTTAACTAGCACTGCATTATTGAGTCAAGGAACCTTATATCTCATTTAATTAGCTTGCAAAGCTGATTAGCCTAAAAATAATATCCATGAATCCATGCTAAGCCTAGGTGGAAGATTTTCTTTTCTGATATGATATAATTTGTTTGCAGAAAGTCTATATGAATTGTATAATTGGGATTATGGGAGTTGGTACAACTGGAAATGGGACCTCGGAAACTGCAAAGAGAGCTCCTGACCCACATGTGAGATGCTGCTTCATTTCAACACTTGGCAACTTTGGATATTGTAGTCTACGGGGAAAAAAGTATAAAAAGGCTCCACAATGACTTGGAAACGTTGCAGAATTAATGCATTCGGTCCTCTTGTCTCCTATTCCATTGAACATACCAATCCCAAAACCAACATCCCCAGTGCTGTTATGATCTATCTTGGATACGGTTTGTTATGTTGTTGATTTTGAAAATCCAGTAGCGTCATTAACTTAATTTTCATTAGTGATATTCCAATAATATACCCATCATCATCACATCTCCTCATTTTTTTTTTAAAATTTTATGATTGTATTGTTTAATTAGTTGATAATCGTAATTAGAATGATCCTGGAATGCATATTAGTTTCTGCACCCACTAGGGTTTATCTTATTGCATATACATACTTTATTGAACCCCAGATATGAGACCTCTAAGGAGATCTGTTCCAACAAATCAAATAGCCATTTACAAGTTAAGAACCACTCAAGTTGTTTGAAAATCGTAAAAGTAAACAATTTTATTATTAGTATCATTTTAAATACCATTTATAATACAATACATTCGAGGAGTTCAAACATTATTATAGTGAATCATCACTCTATACAACATTAAGTCATATTAAATATTGTCACAATTAATTAAGATATAATATTATTGAAAAAATTATCTGATATATTTATCTTATTCATAATGTAGGAATCAAATTTCACTAAAAGAAGATTTTTAGATCCAACGACTTCACAATCAAATTTTATTATTTAGCTAATTAGACAGCACCTGTGCAACTACAATGCTCACCCTTTCCCCAAGTGGCTGAGTCTTTTAAATTTGTTTATAATAAACATACGGAATAAAGAAAAATCTGCATTATAAAGTTTTTGCTTGTTTAACAAGCAATAGAAAAACTTCATGACTTTTTTTTTGTCTTCTTGTAGTGTATGATCCAAGCAGTGATGAGGTCATACTCCTCCATGGCGAATCATTTTTTTATAGTTCCACCCATGCTCGCTTCATTTGTTTAATACTTCTTTTAACTTTATATGGAATTTGATTATGCTGCCCAATAAAAATATACGTGGCATGGTACTCTTTTGAATTCAAAACTTAGCTTGCATGCATGCATGTAGTCACATTTGCTCTGATTTGATATAATTAATTAACTTCAACATTTGTACATCACTTCACCATTCTTAAGGCGTTAGGTTTCTGGGCTGACAGGTGTTCTCATAAAAATGGGTTTTCTGATACTCAATCAAGAAAAAGTTTTAGATCCTTCAGAAAATATAAATGTTACATATGATTTGAAAAACATTGAGATCCCACAATGAACATGGAATATACAGTAATAACATGCTTACAGTTCACAATTAGTTTAATGGGAAAAATTATAGAAAAATAAAAATGAAATGTTAACAATAGTGTAGAAAGGGCTTACTTATCATCAATTGCAGCTAGCTATGCACAACTTTTTTTTAAATTTTTTTCTTCTTGTTGGCTTTTTTTTTTTTTTATTATTATTATAAACTTGAAAATTAGTAAAAAAATATTATTTAAACTTATAATCTCATTTGTACATACATGAATAACTTATCATAAAATCACCTTAAGTTTTGTTATTAGGTACACGTAAATTCTTGAAACGTCTCTTATCTAAGGATCCAAACAATATCAGTACATTACTACGTTTACTATGTGGTTGACATTCAAATTTTGTATTATACGTTAAGGTAGCATTTGATTCACATTCAACAATTGTATTAAAAGAATATTAATATAATTTGGAGTTCTTCCAAAGAATGTACTTTTTTATTTAATTATTTTAAGTCTAATTATTTAAAGTTTAATAATTAAGTCTAATTTAGTCAAACATATTTTATAAAGGAAATGGACTCATTTGAGCCCAAAAGGAAGATAACAACAACTGGAAGCCCACAAGTGAGAAAATGGTTGGGCTTACATGAATTGGGGCTGGCCCATGATGAACGCTCTAATTTGTGTCTCCTATCAGAAAGGTGGGTCCCCAGAATTAAAGAGCAAAAGAACATCACCATCCACCATGAATTTTTTTTTTTTTTTTTTTTTGTATCCAAAGAAGAGGAAAAATAAAATGGGAGTGTGGTTCACAAGATAAGGATTTGAAGCCTCGCCTTTCATTTCCCTCTCTGCTTCAATACACTCTTATCGTCCTCCACACTTTGAGTTACTTGAGGCCTCCCCTTTCCTTTCATCTATAGGTACACTTATTGCTTCAATATAAGTTATTGGGTTTCTGTTTTTCAAGCTTCTTCTTTTACCAACACTGGCTATTCATGTGGGTTTTCATTATTCTCTAATTCTTGGCATGGTTTCTTATGGTTTTCAATCTAAGCTAATGCTTATTTGCTTCTTTCTCACTGTGTGTGTGAGTGTGCGTGAGGTTGTGATAAGTGTGCAGCATGGTGTTATAATTCAATGTCCACTTGAATAATTTTGTTGAATGTGAGTTCTAGAAATTTGTGAATTTTCGTTTTTTGGAAATTCTGTTATGTTTCCAGCTACTAGTAATAATTTTGTTTGAGCTCATAATAACTACAAGAGGGGGTTTTGAGAAAGATATATCAGCAGTTGGTACAGATAATTACAGACTATTAACTGATAAGTGGGAGAAGGAAAAGGAAAATTTAAAAGTAATAATAATAATGAAGTCCACCTTTACTTGGAGTGAAGGAAGATTGTGTTTTGGTTTACTGTAAGTGAAGGCGTTTTCGTTTGTGCAGTTATTCTCAGACAGCTGTGTTGAATACAGCATTCTTAACTGATGATTGTTATCATCTTATCCTTGAAGCTATGACTGATCAATGTTTATCAATTGTGTGAAAATTTTATACGAGGATACTGAGACTATACTGATGTTTGATTAGTCTATGAAATATTTTGAGAGTAGTAGGGATTTGGGAACTGTTTGTGGCATTTACAGTTGATATATAACTTAACCTTGTGCATTATTGCACTGTGTTTGGATGTGCTATCTATGATGTACTGTGGAAGTTACTTAGATGAGGTAATTAAATTAAGTTATAAGGCATACCAGGTACTAAAAGAAATTAACAAAAGTGACCTTATTGAACTTAGTGAAAGATTTTCAATGGGAAAATGTTTTTCGAAAAGAGGGTATGAGCACTATCATAATTCTATTGGATGAAGTTTATGTCATTGACTTCTCACTGATGGCTTGTGTGTTGGTGAGTTAACATTAACTTTATAACCAAATTCCACAGGTAAGAAATTTGGGCCAAATATATACATTGAGATGTAGACCTGACATCTTTTGATGAATTAAATAAAAAGAAAATGGTTTGTAGATCAAACTTACCAATTTTCTGGCATGTGACGGAGATGATGCTTGTTAAACCAAATGACTGCTTCTGACTTCTATTCTAGTAAAAAGTATTTAGCACCTTGGTTTTGCACTTTTCTACTTGGATGTCATGTGCTGAAAGGTTTAATTGATCTACCTCATTGTTTTTACATTATGTGCAGGTGAAGATAGGGATGAAGAAATTGTTCTAGCTGCAGATTAGACTCGAAATTTTGCTAGTGAAGTCAACATGACACCTGTGATCCCATGTTCTATGAGCAATGTTTCACTCATTCCTCTGACTGCTCTCACTATAAATAAGAACAACTGTTTAACAAGATACAGTTCAACAAGGAAATCTACAAAACATCTGATATCCTCACAGAGATATGTTTTACCTCTATCATCTTCTGTTAGATATTTTTCACAATACCATAGGGAATGTCATCGTAGGTCTCAAGTTCGTATATTATCAGCCACAGGAATTGATGTAGCAGATGCAGTAGAAGAATCAGATTCACCTGCAGGAGACGAAGATCCTGCTGGAGCCTCAGACATTCCATCCAACGTGGTTGAAACGAGTGAAACTTCCCCCCAAAAATCAGATGCCAGTCCCACTTCAGCTCAGTCTAAACGATCAAGACCAGCTAGGAAAACTGAGATGCCTCCAGTAAAGGATGAGGAATTAATTCCTGGTGCAACATTTACTGGTAAAGTAAGATCAATCCAGCCATTTGGTGCTTTTGTTGATTTTGGAGCTTTTACAGATGGCCTGGTACATGTCTCAAGGTTGAGCGATAGCTTTGTTAAGGATGTTGGAAGTTTTGTTTCTGTTGGACAAGAAGTCAAGGTGCGGTTAATTGAAGCAAATACTGAGACGGGACGTATTTCTCTTACGATGCGTGAAAGTGATGATACTGGCAAACAACAGCAACAGAAAGATGCTCCTGCCAGCAGTGAGAAGGCAAGGCCTGCCAGACGGAACACTTCAAAGCCCAGTCAAAGAAGGGATGAGATGAAAACCACCAAGTTTGCAAAGGGACAGGACCTGGAGGGCACAGTGAAGAATTTGACCAGGTCCGGTGCTTTCATATCTCTCCCTGAGGGGGAGGAAGGATTTCTTCCCACCTCAGAAGAATCCGATGATGGATTTGCAAACATGTTGGGAGGCTCATCATTGCAGGTAGGTCAAGAAGTCAGTGTTAGGGTATTGCGCATTACAAGGGGACAAGTAACCTTGACAATGAAGAAAGAAGAAGATACTCAATTGGACTCACAGCTTAGCCAAGGGGTTGTCCATGTGGCAACAAATCCCTTTGTCTTGGCCTTCCGTCAAAATAAAGATATTGCTGCATTTTTGGACGAGAGGGAAAAGGCAGAGAAGGCAAATAGAAAACCAGAGAAACCCCTGAGAGAAATAGAAGGAACATTAAACCTAAGCAAAAGCAAAACTAGTACTTCTCAGGTGCAGGACCAACTAGCAGGCAGTGATCAGGGTATGGTCACTGCCCCTTCTGCCGTGGATGAAACAGTTAAAGATGAAGCTCAATCACTGGAGGAGGGTGGGGAAGCTGACATTCCAAAGAATGATGAGGACCTAGCAAGTGTAGTATCCAGCTCAACAGAAAGTGTTGATGGGTCTCTCCAAACTATGGAGAAAGAAACAGAGGAGAATATCAAATCTTTGTCTCCTGCAGAGAGTGTATCTACTGAGAATCAGATAAATGAGGAGGTTTCTTCAAACAGTTTATCTGGAGATGTAGCTGAACAAATCTCATCTTCTGAAGATCCAAAAGATGAAGAAGTTATCGAGGGTCAAACTGATGATACTGTAGCAAAAGATGTTGTGCAAATAGAAACAGCTTCTGCAGAGAGTGAAAAGGAATCCATTGCACCGGTTGAAGACGAAGCTGACAAAAATGGCAATGTCACTGGTTCAGGTGTACAGCCAGATGTTCCTTCTCCACAGGAGGCAAAAGGTTCATAACTATTCTTTATATTCATATTTTTGGTTTACTTGGTTGCATTCTGGGAAATTTTGACCATAATATAATGTCCAAATGCAACTTGAAGCCAACACATAATTCTTAAATTTAAAGAGATACATGGTATTTAATTATATTTTGTAAAATAAAAACATGATGTGAAAAGTTTATGGTTGAGATATTCAATTGGCAAATATTTAATGGTACTGTACGTTCTATTGGATATGAGTGAGGTTCTGCTGAAAACAAGGTTTTGTTGAGGGACTCAAAACTATTTGTTATAGTTCTTAAATTTTATTACATCCTGTTTCTCTACTAATCATCGTGCTTCATTGTTATATTATAGAATCAAGCAAATTTTGGGTTATAAGTTATGTCCATGGGCATTACTTCCCTTTCGATATCCTTTCAGTTATACTATGTCTGTGTGCAGATGGAGAAGAACTTGATGGAAATCCTGATCCATCTGGAGAATCAGCTGTGAATCAAATTCTGTCTTCAGAAAATCAGGTCAGCCAGGAAGTTGTGGAGAATCAAGTTGATGATGACAAGGATGAAGTGCAAATACAGACACCCACTGCAGAAAGTGAAATTGCTACCACCGCAGGAGTTGCAGATGAAGAGACAGGAGCTGCTTCTGAGAAAGACGGCAATGTGGGAAATTTAAATGGACAAAATGACACCCCTTCCCTCAAGGAAAATGCGACAAAAGGTATATACATTAATCATATTCCTTTTAGCTATCATTTATGCTTGTTTCAATGCATTTCATAAAATTTTTGCATTAAATTCAAGTCCAAAATGTTGACTCGGAAGCTGATACTCGTTATCAGTACAAATGTGTAGATGAAACTTTCAAATAATTTTTAGCACAAATAGCAACAAGAAGTTCATCATTGATACAGTTCTTCAAAACAAGAGTGTGATTTCGGAATGCATGATTGTAATGATTATTTGGTAGTGGAAAAGAAAATATACTTTGCGACCTTCGGGGTTTATCAGGGTCTCCCAATAATATCCTGCTGTAAAGCTAAAGCACAGAGATTGATAAAATAACTAGCAGCATCAATTTGTAATTCCATTTATTTTATTTTATTAATTTTCCTGTACCTTTTTAGTGGTGGGAGTATGTTTTGGATGGTTTACATGTGGTATTGTGTATTATCACAGTTTATCATTAAATGCTGACCTGCCAAAGTCCTTTATTTTTACGACCATTGCACATGTCTGTGTGCAGATGGAGTAGAACTTAATGGAAATCCTGATCCATTTGGAGAATCAGCTGTGAATCAAATTCTGTCTTCAGAAAATCAGGTCAGCCGGAAAGTTGTGGAGAATCAAGTTGATGATGACAAGGATGAAGTGCAAATACAGACACCCGCTGCAGAGAGTGAAATTGCTACCACCCCAGGAGTTGCAGATGAAGAGACAGGAGCTGCTTCTGAGAAAGATGGCAATGTGGGAAATTTAAATGGACAAAATGACACCCCTTCCCTCAAGGAAAATGTGACAAAAGGTATATACATTAATCATATTCCTTTTAGCTATCATTTATGCTTGTTTCAATGCATTTCATAAAATTTTTGCATTAAATCCAAGTCCAAAATGTTGACTTGGAAGCTGATACTCGTTATCAGTACAAATGTGTAGATGAAACTTCAAATAATTTTTAGCGCAAATAGCAACCAGAAGTTCATCATTGATACAGTTCTTAAAAACAAGAGTGTGATTTCGGAATGCATGATTATAATGATTATTTGGTAGTGGAAAAGAAAATATACTTTGCAACCTTTGGGGTTTATCAGGGTCTCCTGATAATATCCTGCTGTAAATCTAAAGCGCGGAGATTGATAACACAACTAGCAGCATCAATTTGTTATTCCATTTATTTTATTTTATTAATTTTCCTGTACTTTTTTAATGGTGGGAGTGTGTTTTGGATGGTTTACATGTGGTATTGTGTATCACAGTTTATCATTAAATAGTGACCTGCCAAATTCCTTTATTTTTACGATCCATATGATGCAGTAGAGACTATAGAGTACCAAAACTTGCAGATAGATGCTATTGAAATTATTGGAATTCTCCTTATAAAGCTTTTTGGCCTCAGTGAAATGAGAGATTGTGTAATCAATGAGAATATAGGTTCAATGAGAATATAGGTTAGAAACTCATCAATGATTGTTGGACATTATTCCTCTTGTATGATCATTATAATTTGTGTGTAATTCATGTATTAATGGCAAATCCTAGTTGAGGATGGTGCCTGCCTTTATTGATGATTTCTTATGCTTGTGGATTTCAGCAACGATATCACCAGCTCTCGTAAAGCAGCTACGTGAAGAAACGGGAGCAGGAATGATGGATTGCAAGAAAGCACTAGCAGAGACTGGAGGCGATATTGTCAAAGCTCAGGAATTTCTAAGAAAGAAAGGCTTAGCAAGTGCAGAAAAGAAAGCCAGCAGAGCCACGGCTGAAGGAAGAATAGGTTCTTATATTCATGACAGCAGAATCGGTGTCTTGATTGAGGTTAATTGTGAGACAGATTTTGTCTCCCGAGGTGAAATTTTCAAGGAGTTGGTTGATGATCTAGCCATGCAGGTGGCTGCATGCCCTCAAGTAAAGTATCTTGTTACGGAAGACGTTCCTGAAGATATTGTGAACAAGGAAAAGGAAATTGAAATGCAGAAAGAAGATCTCTTTTCTAAACCGGAGCAAATCAGGTTAAAGATTGTTGAAGGACGGATCAGGAAGAGGCTTGAGGAGCTGGCATTGCTTGAACAGTCCTACATCAAGAATGATAAGATAGTGGTAAAGGACTGGGTGAAGCAGACGATTGCAACCATCGGAGAAAATATTAAAGTGAAGAGGTTTGTGAGGTACAATCTTGGAGAGGGATTGGAGAAGAAAAGCCAGGATTTTGCTGCTGAGGTGGCCGCTCAAACTGCAGCAAAACCAGCAGAAAAAGAACAACCTGCTCCTGCTGCAGTAGAAACAAAGGAAACTGTTCAAAAGTAAGTGGCTGCATTCTATGAACTTAGACTTGTATAATATTGCAATAGTTATGCTTTGTCATGAGACTAGAGGTTTTAAATACTCTAGAGACTAACCGTAATACATATAGCAAATGGATTCTTTTTATGTGCAAGGAAAATTCGGCATAATATAGTGCACGAAGAGCTCAGTATTTAAAATAAATTGAAATGTTTATTTCCATTAAATGGACTTGAGAAAACCGGCGCAAATAACAGAAAGCAATTTTCATTTACCGCTTGCAAGAAACATAATGCAACCTACATGTTTGAATATGTTGTACATGTTACATATGCTCAACTCCCTGTTACAGGCCACCTGCAGTAACTGTTTCTGCTGCACTTGTTAAACAATTACGGGAGGAAACGGGAGCAGGTATGATGGACTGCAAGAAAGCTCTCTCTGAAACTGGAGGAGATCTTGAGAAGGCACAGGAGTACCTCAGAAAGAAGGGTCTTTCAACAGCTGACAAGAAATCGAGGCGGCTTGTAGCAGAAGGCAGAATTGGTTCCTACATTCATGATGCTCGCATTGGAGTACTGGTTGAAGTCAATTGTGAAACAGACTTTGTGGGTAGAAGTGAAAAGTTCAAGGAGTTGGTTGACGATCTAGCAATGCAAATTGTAGCCTGCCCACAGGTGCAATCCGTATCCATTGAAGACATTCCTGAGGACATAGTAAATAAGGAAAAAGAACTTGAGATGCAGAGAGAAGATCTTTTGTCAAAGCCGGAGAACATTAGGGAAAGAATAGTCGAGGGGAGGGTCTCAAAGAGGCTTGGAGAGCTTGCTCTTTTAGAACAACCCTTTATTAAGGATGATAGTGTTTTGGTGAAAGACTTGATCAAGCAAACGGTGGCTGCTCTTGGTGAGAACATAAAAGTCCGGAGGTTTGTTCGGTTTACTCTTGGAGAGAACACCGAAGATTCAAAACCGGAAACTGAAGCATAAGATGGAAGCATGTCATCCTAGTCAGAAACAAGAAACTCGAGAAACCACACTTGTTCACAACCAAGAAAATATAAAGGGTGACAGAATTTTGAATGAGAGAGATTGTATTTTTTTGTTGTTATTGAAGTAAGTTAGCTCTTCGATCTGTTATATGTTCCGCTACTGATTTTGGACGATAAAGAGAGGTATTTCAAATTCGTTGAGTACAGAAATACTTCTTTCTGAAGGCATTGTTTAAATGTTTTACTAGTTTAGCTAAGAATATTATCGTAGACAATGTAAAACATACCCTTATGACGAAGCCAACAATCTTAATTTCCAAAACAAACACAAATGATTGATAAATAAAGGTTTGACGAACGACATAAAGGATATGTGTGGATTTTCTCTTTAATTGTTGTAGATGTATATGTAGTTGGGTATCTTTCATGTGTTCACCCAGTACGATACACTTCATGGTTATTCTTGATACAATGTTAAAGACGCTTTCCTTGATTTCGTTTTGGTACAAACCGCCACAGGTCCACAGCGATATCCACCTCCTTTTTCTTATGAAATTTGTATAGTTGTGGAACATCAAATTGAAGCTGCAAGAATGATGGAAAAGGAGTTAGAAACCAAATCAAGCACTGTGGCAGAGGACTATAACATTATTAACATGCATGCCAACCAAATACGCCCAACATATCAATGTAATGCATAACCCTCAGCATATAAACTTCTTAGAGGAGTTCATCAAATTAATCCCCGAGATAAACTATCTTCACCTACCTCACACAAAACCTCAGCACTACTAGCATTGAAGTCCCGCAAGGCTGCCTTTCTCACATGCTGCAGTGCCAGGGGAAATGATCCCATCATTGTTAGTCAAAAGAAAAGTCTATACAAAACAACATACGTACAACAACTTCACACTAGCTACAAATGCATTAATACAGAACTGATTCACAAGAAACAATAAGGTGCATAGCTACATTTGATACAAAACAAGTATACAATCTTATGATGCTACACTTAATATGCAATATCCAGAAAGTTGAAAATAGACACAAATTATCAGACCTCTTTTGGCACCCCACTTTGGCTAAAAAAAAAAAGAAAAAAAAAAACATTAGACAACCTGTAATTGGATCCAGCAAGTATCAGGCAACGTTTAAAATTTGTAACAATCACACAAATTTTCCGAGACTATCACTTTTCATCGCAAAGTCCAAACTCATTTCATTATGACGATATTTTGCAGTAACAATGTTCCAACTAGAGGTTAATGAAGGGTCCTCCATTGCCAAAATTTCTGTGTCGCCACTTTAGGCACTGAAAAGATGAGTAGCTACATTTATTCACTGTTCATTATTTAACACTTACAATGATGTATAAGCTATAATGTGAATGGCAGATTATATTAGACAATGTAACAGTGACAATGACAGGTCTAAATTTTAACAGTAAGAAGTTACAAACAACATAACTCACATCTCTTGTGGAGGTCTTATGCAAGGAATAAACTGCTTGAGAAGCAACCTAACAAAACAATAATCACAGGGACAACAAGTCTATTAGAATAAATAAGATGACAGATGCATCTTAAACATCAAACTTCAGTTCCTTCTATTACCTTCAAAGCCACACAGAGAAAATCCATGTCAGCCCCCTTTTTCCTAGTTCCAAATGGAGGATTCATAACAACAGTATCAATAATTTGACCTAATGAAGAGATGAAGACCAAGGGCAAACATGTAAATACATAAATAAACAATAACAAAGTAAATGGAAAAGTTCTTATGAACATATATTTTATTTTAAACATAGGAATTCTGTTGTTTCTTTACTGTCAATTTTATTCAAATTTTAGTTAACACAAATACCTAACAGATAACTAGATCTTCAGTAAACCACAAATAATCAAATCCCCAACATAATAACAAACAAGAACCCAAAGAAGCATTACATATCAATTTACTCATTTCCTTAAAAACAAGCTAAACAACAGAAAACCTATTATAAACCTTGTTATTCCCATTAATAAATTGATGAGTATCTACCAAGCCAGTTCATATCATCCATAAGCACCTTCATTACATAGCGAAGACTCTCAACAGAAAAGCAAATTATGGCAACCCATGCTACAATTTTCTTTGACTTCAAATATTAAAATTTGATAGAGAACAAAGAAATCCCAAGTGATCCTAAGGGAATAGCCCAGTTAGTTTTAAATCTTCTATTAGGCAAGTAGTCTTGAGATCCCTTTCCCTCACAGAAATCTTGGAAGTGGATTCAGTTTCATTAATACTTGTGTATGGGATAAATGGGGTCATGCCCGATGCATGGTGAAAAGAGAAAATTACAAAACTACCAATTGGAGATAGAAATGAAACTAATTGCATATATACAAGACTTCGGCACATATTAGGTAACATTAAAGTATCATGTTGCCAATTCCAGTTATCATGATTGTCTATCTCAATTTGCCCCCATTTTCAGACCAAGTCAAAGGCAGTAGTCCTTATTTTAAAGCCCAATGACAAAGAAATGTTGATGATTTTTGGGTACGGTACAAGAAAGTGACAAACAATTATGCATGCAGCAAGTGTGGGGTGCGTGCAGTTATCGTTACCTCTCCATACTAGGTTCCTGATGTCACACTGAACAAAATTTATGTCCAACTGCAAGTTTGATAAAAGAAAACAACAATGCATCAATTGTCCACTGGTAGCAGCAACCGTTCTAGTTACTGAATTTATAATTAGTTCAACAAGCACATTATTAAGAACAAGAGAGAGAAAGAGGAAACAAAAACTTTTATAACAGTAAAATCCCTAATTCATGTACTGTGGACAAATATATAACCAGCAAAAGCTATAAAAATAGCCGCCAGTTACCTCAAGCTCTTCTGCATTTTCTGATGCTATCTCAAGAGACTCTGTATCAATATCAAAAGCAATAACCTGCCTGTTCCCAAAGTTGAAAAAATAAGAAGAAGAAGAAACGCAAAAAGAAAACAATTTGCACCCAAACCCTAATAAAAATCAGCGCACGGACATATTTATTCGACAGAAAATTTCATTCCCCATTAATATGAACACATAACTTTCATTTTGAGATAAGGAATTGTGAGTCGGAATGCTGGTTCGACAAATCTACACGGACAAGATAAGGACTAGAGGAAAAATGAAAAAGGCATGACAAGTAACTGAGTTTGAGATAAATATTTGGCTACTAAAACAGACATAAAAGAGCAAAAGGTAAATAAAAGTGACTCACTCTGCACCCAAGAGAGCAGCTGCAGCACCTAATGTACCGCATCCGCATCCGAAATCTGCCACTACCTTATTGCTCACATCCCCAAATGAATCCTCGGCCTGATATATTAAAATTCAGGTAATGCACAAAACATCCTCAGAAGGTATCTGGATGCAACTCATTACAACAACAATAACAATTACAACTTCATGGGAAACAAGGGGGCAGTGATACAGACAGTGTAAAGCAAGCGAGAAGCGATGTGAGGTCCAGTAGGGTACTGCTCCAGCTCCACCTTTGGGTTGGAGAATTGTTGAATGCCACCCAGTAGGCTTTCCAATTGCTTCAGCTTCATCTTGTCACCTCACCTGCAGAATCCAAGATTCTGGCTTAAACCCTACTTTGGACCTTTTAACTAATATTTTGGATATTCCTTTATTTCTATTTTATTTGCACTTTTTTTTTTATTTGATTGTTTACCTCAAATTAATATATTATAATCAACAGCCCAAAAAAATGTAAAAATTTGTATTTGGTCCAAACAATGTATTTATTTATTTTTAATCCCAAACATAACATTTGTTTTTATCCGTTTTACGTGGTGAACATTTACGTGGAATGTTGTACATTAAATACTTTTATTTATATGAAATGTTTTCAATTGATAATACTCACATGCAATATTACATGAGATATATTTCAAAGGGTTGAAAAATAGCTAAAAATAATTGAAATCCCATTTAGAATTACAAATAACTTTTATTTTTAGTAAAAATAAATAATTTTTGTTCGCTCTAAAATTGAATTTACGTTTTTCATAAAGAATCATACCTTTGTTTTTCCACTAAAGATTTATATTAATATTCAATTAATCCTTTAAAAATAATTGTTAATAGTTGGTCATTGTTACATTTTTTTTAAAAAAAAAAAAAATGATTCGTTAATGATTGTCTTCTCCAACAAAAGAAGGCAAATGATGGCCACTATAACAAAAGAAGACCCACAAAACAAACATTTAAGAAGACGTATCACAACTCTGATGGTAAGAATGAAATATGGTGTTAGAGAAGGTTCATGATGTTAGAGATAAAGGTTGGATTCCAATGTTTGTTGATCTCTATCTCTAAATGAAGATAAAGGTTGGTTGTGATTGATGATGAAGATCCCAACAATGAGATCTATATTCAAAATGGAGAACTAAATTTGGTCTCCATCGCTCTTGATGGATCTTTGCAATGGAAATTGGATTTGAGTTTATATTATGATAGAGACTCATATTTTAGGTTCTCCATGACAATGATGGGGGCTCAAATCAAGATCTCCAACTTTGGATCTTTCTTATCGTGATAAAGACTCAAAACCTAGGTCTTTCACAATTGAGACCTAACTCTGGTTCTCAATCACAAATATGGACATTAGATTTGTGTTTCCATTGCAAATGAATACCTAAATTGGTCTACATTACATCATTGATAGAAACCTTTAGATATTCTTTTCCTAAAAAAATTTTTCTATCCTTTATTACTAATTTACTATAGTAGATAGTAGATATCTTAACTTTTTTTTTTTAAAAAAAATATATATATATTCTTCTTTCATAAAAATTTCGACCATTTATTTGAATAGATGATGAATATTCAATTTTTTTTTTAATAATTTTGTTTTTTTTTCATATCTTAAAAGAAAATAATAACTAAGGTAAACAACAAACATGTCCTTAAGTCAATCAAGTTTGATTATTTTTTATTGACAAAGTGGATGCTTATAACTTCAAATGGGCATGTAAAAAACTAAACCTCAAGGGTTTGGTTTTTAACATTTTAATTATTTAGTTATTATTATTCCTTATTTTAGAGTACATATGTCCACATTTCAGTGGCACTATGGTGTAAAAAAAATAATACCCTCTAAAACAATTAATATTAGTAACAAATGGGTAAGTGTGATGAAATTCTAAAATCATAACAATAATCGTAATAATTCAATGACCAAATTGAAAGTTCCCCGGGTTTAAAATGAAAACGGCAACGTGTCATAATTTAAGTGGACAGGGTTACCGTGTAATTGTTATACTAATTTCACTGAAGCTCTTCTCCAATCCAGCGCGCGAGTTTGTTTTTATTAAAAAAAAAGAATTGTTGTTGAACCCTAATCTTCAAAACGGTTTCATTACAGGGGCTTCCGACTCCTTAAACCCACTGCATACTTCTCTTGCCTACTCTACCTTCGCAAGTTCCTGCCCCTCCGCCGCCGGTAAAACCTCTAACTTGCATTTTTTTTCTTTTTTCTTTCTTTCTCTCTTTTTTTTTTTTTTTTGTAAGCACAAACAACATCTATGCTAATAAAAATTGTTTATTTCAAAAAAAAAAAAAAGTTGTTTTAATTTATAGTAGAAATAGGTTGATGTTATGTGTATGCATAAGTTGTTGTAGTTTAGAATTTTAAACTATTTGATTGATAATATGTGTTGGGAAACTAATTACAGTGAGAAGATGACTTTGTCGGATGAGGAAATCAAAAGGCTTTTCAGAATCCGGAGGACGGTGATGCAGATGCTGAGTGATCGGGGTTATTTTGTTGGTGATTTCGAGATCAACATGACTAAAGAACAGTTTCTTTCTAAATATGGCGAGAATATGAAAAGGGAGGACCTTGTTATCAGTAAAGCAATGCGCAACAATAGCTCTGATCAGGTATATACTTGTTCGTTTTCAGTTATGTAACTTTTTGTAGGCAATTGGAAAGATGTGCATGAGGAGGGACACAGCAGAGTGAAAATATAGAGTTGGTGATGAGTGAGTTTAGGGAGAGAGAAAGAAATCTTGAACAACTTGAATTGGCTAGCTAATTTTTTGAAATTGGGTTTTTTAATGAATTAGACTATAGGGTATTATTATTATATCAAGGCAAGCTTGAGCAGCTTGACTACCTGGCTTTATCATTCTGAATTCAATTTAAAGATCTGACTCAGGCCACTTTCGTATATTGCTTGTTTATGTTTACTTTGTGAAGTTAACTGTGCTGGATATGAAACCATGCACTCTTAGGGTTAAAAGTTTGTTTCTTTCTCTCTGTCGTCTCTTTTTCTTTATCTGATTCCAGTTTTGTTTCGAAAGTTTCTTAACTCTTTTAAATGGATTTGCGTTTTAATTTTATAAAAGTTAGTGTGATACTTGCAATAAAGATGAAGCAGATTCGGTCGGTTTGTTGTTCATTTACATCGTTTATGTATTTTTTTCTCTGATTTTTTTCCCTCACTTGTTTTTTTCCTTTACCAGATTTATGTTTTCTTTCCTGATGAACAAAAGGTTGGTGTTAAGACAATGAAGACTTATACCAATCGTATGAAATCAGAAAATGTTTACAGTGCAATATTGGTGGTTCAACAGAATTTGACTCCCTTTGCTCGGACATGTATAAATGAGATATCCACAAAGTTTCACTTGGAGGTATTCCAGGTAAAATCAGTTTCTTCAATTATATTGACAGCTTTAACTTCTGGATGAATTCTAACCAATGTACTTAGTAATATGTGGGTAAATTTTGTACTATATCATAAGATCATGGTCAGATTGGATGGTAGGTTCATTTGATGATTATGTATATTATTTGTGGCCCATTCTTGCAATTTCAAGGTTGAAGCACTTGGGTCTAAAGAATTCCTTTACTGTTTGGTCTGTGGTAATGGTAATGCCTTGAACTTGAAGAAGATCATTTATGTTCTTATGATTTTCTTACTCCGTTGATACAGGAGGCAGAGCTTTTGGTCAACATTAAAGAACACGTTCTTGTTCCCGAGCATCAAGTGCTTACAAATGAAGAGAAGAAGACTTTGCTGAAAAGGTATACAGTCAAAGAAACTCAGGTCAGTGCTGACAGTCTTGATATCTTTATCTTGTTTATATGAAGTCTTCGGATGTTATGTGCTTAACTACTGGCTTAAAAGAAATCAGGTTCCTTGGATAAGGCTTTGCAGTACACATCAATTATAATTCTAGGATGCTTTGCTTAATTAGTTAAGATAACAGGACGCAAGCTTGGAAAAAGTGCACGTGCTTGTTATAAGTAGATGTAGCTTAAAGCTCTTTGGAAGAGGTGTTTTTATTCAACTAGTACTGTTTTTCATTGTAGGCCGTTTATTTGTTTTTACATGGACTCTCCCATAAATGTACATATGTGAAGCATGTCTACTTCATGTGCTTGGCCCCTTTTCTAACTTTTTAGAAGGGTTATTTGTCTGTCTGTCTGTCCTGCCACAACAGTTTTATTTAAAATTTCGCACACACACACATGTATGTATATATCTACGTATGTACGTACGTATGTATGCATGTATGTATACACGTGTAATCCTAATTGAAGATTGATTAAACTAGAATTGGTGGGGTTGTAAATTGAAATTTGCATCATAGATGCATCACTGTTGCGGTTCTCAGAGGGAGGTTTTAAGGTCACCTCTAAGTAGAAATTTTCTTTTGCCTTAAGCATGCTTATGCTTCAGGTTATGATTTACACTATGTATGCATGTTTATTGTTAATTAAGCTCATTTCATTTTTGTGCTAACACGGTGTTATGTAAAAATTACAAATTCTGATGAGAAATTGTCTTGATTTGAATAACAGTCATTCTTTAAAGTAATTTATCGATTATTTTTCGATAGAGTAATAGATTTAAAAGAATTATTCAAAATTAATTAACGGGTTAATCATTTATATTATTTTTGTCTTGTGAGTTTGAACCCTTCTTGAATTACAACTTTTCAATTTGGCTATGTTATGGGCTTTTGTATTTTGGGAGCTTGGTAGATACTGCTTTTAATGCGTTTTCGTATGTTTGATCAACTATAATGTGGTGTTTTATTGTTACTTAAGGTTGGGATGTCAGTTTTGTATTAGGCGTTTTAGTATATAGCTCAGTGTGCTTTTCTGTTGCAATCTTATTTGTTTCCAATATTCTGATGTTGCCATTTTCTTTGAGGTTCGGAGTTCAGTTGCCTCGTATTCAAGTGAGCGATCCAATTGCGAGATATTATGGGCTGAAGCGTGGACAGGTTGTGAAGATTATTCGGCCAAGTGAGACTGCTGGGCGTTATGTCACCTATCGATATGTTGTCTAAGTAATTTCTTCAACGACTGCATTCATTACTTGAGTTAGCTTCAGATACCTCGCTTGCATTGGAATTGCTTTTATACTTGCTTCTGTCAGAATGATAGGTGAACCCAGAATCTGTTGTAGTTTTACTTCTAGGACCAGAAGATAGTCTTGATGTTTAGTGCAATCTAATATTGTTATGCTACCATATCTGCATTGTAGAAATGTCCTTAGACCTAACTGAAAAGCCATTTGTGGTTTTGGAGACTCGCTTTAGGATGTTTGAAACTTGAATATATATGTTCAATGTCATCTGAAGGTGTTATGGCTTCTCTGAGTTTTTCTTTACTTGTGGCAGTTGGCTGGTTATTTTGAACTTGCTTCTTTTAACTATTTTGCATTGAAATTGAACTCAACGTTACCAAAAGACCCTGCCTTTTCAGTTCTAACTGCTATTCTTGGGCCATGAAAGATTTAAAATGTGCTTTGTACAATGATGTTTCTGTTTGGGGAATGTTACCTACTCTTTCTGCATCATCAATTAGTGGATTTTGTTATACTTTGAACTTTAACTGCTTTTCGAACCCACTTAAGTACTTATGTTATCTTCAGGTTCACTTGGAATAATGGATGATTGAAGAATTATTTCGGATCTAGTGTCAATCACAGGAAATGACCTGGTCTCTTTTGAATTGCCCGTCGACACATTTAGACCATTCAATCAATTTTCGTTTTTTTTCTTAAATGTACCAAAATTTAACTAAAATTGTTAGTCCAATTAAAGGGGATTGAAGAAGTAATTCTATTACAGTACTTTCATAAGCTGAATAAGTCAGTTATCGTTGTAAAAGTGTTAACCAAATTATCAACGGTTGAAAGGGAAATTTTGTGTAATAAAAGTTTTTTCGTATGCTAAGTGAAATTTACTCTTAAAACTAAATAATTGTACAAGCCATAGAAGAACATAATCAACTCTTCTTAGCCTCCCAGTTGGAATTTATACAGCAATTATAAAACAACCAATCGTGAAGAAAGAAAAACAAATGAGAGACTTAAATATAAGAAAATTTATACAACAATTAGAAAAACAACCAACCACGATGAAAAAAAAAAAAAAGGTAAAAACAAACTTAAATATAAGAGTTTCTTGGGAACCAAACATTTATTCTTATACCAGAGTTCAATCTTACCTATTCTATTCCCTCAATTAAGAGAGATGGGGTTGCTAAAAGAAGCAAACAATTTACACCCATAGTTTTGTGATTCTGAGCAGCCAGCATTCATAATACATGAAATAGAAAGTTGAGGGGAGGATACATCTATCAAGAGAACCTGGAACAAAAGTCTACAACGTTATGCCTTGCCTAGTAGAAGAGCGTCTTTTGCTTAGTACACCAAATCCCGGGAATTTAGAAAGCACACATAATAGGAATATTGGACCTGGTTTTGAGACACTTCAAGAACTTCCAACTTTCAGATAGTAGCAACCCTGATTTTCCTTGTGCCTACAGACAACATTTCATCTGTTTGCGCCGACAGCATCAGACTAGTTACGGTTTCTACACTTCTCCATTGCCCTTGGAGCTGCAAGAAACAGATATAGCAACATTCATTAGTAAAACTTTTCTCCATGCCAATCGTCTAAAATAGGACTAATTCATACAACCAAAGACTAAAGCAAAATGATTGTCTGCATTTCAAAATGGTAGATTCTATCTTCCTGATTGCCAATCAAAAGCATCAAACCATCTCTTAGGCATTTTTATTTTTATTTTTGTTTTAACATTTGTGGTGCATTTAGTTGCATGTAATGGGAATGATTTGAAATCGAAATGATTTAAAATTGAATTGGCCTAGAATGAGATTGATATTTCGGAATCAGAATAAAGTTGTTTACTTCAATTGCAAAAATCATAATAAGAATCAACGATATTCTCTTTAAGATGTTTATTTTAATTTGGAATCATAATTGATTGTTTACAAATTATAAAAATGTCCTTGATTAAAAATATATATTCCTTTAACATTTTTTAAAGAAAATTATGTATTTTTTATTGTCATGAAGAAATATGTATGTTTATTACAATAATATTATATATGCTTATTAAACCATTTTTTTAATAATAATATTGGTTTTTTTAATAATAATTAATGTTATCTACTATACCATTGATAAATATAAAATTTGTTTTCTCACTTTTTTTTTATTTCCAAATTTGTCTTTTTTTTTTTATAAATAGGGGTATAAAGGACTTTTTGATATTTAAAAATGAATGAAAATGGAAATCCTAGGAAGGGTGAGGAGAATAGCAATCTCATTCTATAACCTAAAATTTAAGTGAGATCTACATTTTTTATTCTCATTACGGATTAATTTAAAGTAAATAAATACATACAATCATGTACAGTTCTCATTCTCATTCTTTAATTCTACTAATAAACACACTATTGGAGTTTTCGAGTTTCAAGAAGGAAATAGAAAGCATTAACAGTAAACACTCTTCTCACAGTTGTTTTTTTTTTTTTTTTTTTTTTTTTAACCAAATATATATTAACCTGGACATGACAAAATACAACTTTCAGTGACTCCCTGCCACTGACGGACCTCATTCGAGGACAAGGCGATTGAGGCAAGTTTATGCGCCAAACGGTTCCCCAACCTAGGGACGGCTTGGCACACCACCATACCTGCCACAACACACAATGCCTTAATATCATCAACAATAAAACTGCTGTCACCCCACAAAACATTCTGAGAAAGTATCTCCCCAACAGCATTAGAAGTATCCACCTCAACAGAGTGAATGCGCAAACCCATCCTGCATGCCAACTCCAGCCCCACTCTCAACGTTATCAGTTCGCCCAGCGCAGGAGAGAAACGCCCCACCATTGGTCTGGCCTCAGCAATCACAACCATCCCCGCATGGTCCCGAATAGCCACGCCCACCCCACACCAGTTCTTATCAGCACGCACGGCCACATCCGAATTCAGTTTTAGGCTCCCATGGGGTGGAGGATGCCAGCCAACATGCACACTAGGCCCTGGAAAACCTGGGGAAGAGGAGAGCACCACTGCGGAGGACTGAAATTCCTTCAGGGCGACTGCTGCCCATTCAGCAATATCCTCCGGACACCACATTCTGAGACCTTGAAAGCAAGCATTTCTATTACTCCACAGACACCACGCAATCATGCAAGCCCATTCAGCTGCTACCTTACCCCCCGACAGCCTGACAGCATCTAAAGCATCGACAAACGACCCCTGCATAAACATAGAGCATTCCATGGACCTCTGAAAGCTCCCTCATGCCTGCTGAACCGAAGCACAGCGGAGGAGAGCATATTCAACCGATTTGAAATCTTCCCCACATATTTGGCAGTAGCTCTCTGGAATAATCCTTCTACTAACCAAGTTTACCTTCACGGGTAAGGCATTCTTACAAGCACGCCAAATAAATATCTTCACTTTCGAGGGAATATTAAGATGCCATAGAAGCTTCCACCACTCTCCGCAGCCCTTGCTACTGGAAGGGAAACTTTCCTCAGGGCAATTACGCACAAGCTGATACCCACTTTTAACCGAGTAGAAGCCCTTCTTGTCAAAATGCCATTTTAGTCTGTCACTAACAGTTCTCACACTGATGGGGATCTCCAGAATTACCTCCACATCCATTTGCATGAAGCACTGGTGAAGGGATCGCAAATTCCAGCAGTGATTCATGCCATCAATCAGCTCAGACACTCTTATCTCCGAATCCACACAGCTCGAAGCCGGCAGAAAAGATGCAGGTCTTGGTAACCAGGGATCTACGAATGCTCTGATCGAACGACCATCACCTACTTGCCATCGAAGGCCCTTACGCAGCAAATCTTTACCCCATAAGATGTTATTCCAGACATGTGATCCACCTCTCTTCACCCCCGCCTGCATGAAATCAACCCTTGGGAAGTATTTAGCTTTTAGCAAGCTCGCCATTAAAGAATCCGGCTCCCTAAAAATCCTCCAAGCCTGCTTTGCGAGTAACGCCTGATTGAAAGACCCCAGATCCTTGAACCCCATCCCTCCATTGGCCTTGGGTTGGCACATTTGCTCCCACCCTACCCAACTAATTTTCCTTCTATCGCCTTTTACCCCCCACCAGAATTTCGACATTAAAGAACCCAGCTCTTTACACAAGCTAATAGGAAGACGGAGCATGCTCATCACATACGTGGGAATCGCCTGAACCACAGCTTTAATCAAAACTTCTTTACCCCCGCAAGAGAAAAGACATCCCTTCCAACCCTGCAGCTTACTCCAGACCTTTTCCTTGATAGCATTGAACGTACCTCTCTTATGCTTCCCTACCAATGTCGGTAAACCTAAATATGTGTCATGTACACTTCCTAATCCCACGTTAAGCCTCAACTGTAAAGCCCTCCTAGTTCGCTCCTCCACATTTGGACTCACCGCTAGGGAAGACTTCTCCAGATTGACGCACTGTCCGGACACTCTTCTCGCAGTTATATTTCTAGCTTGTTCATTTAAGTTCATTGGCTTATAGATGGCCTCAATATTACCAAAGAGACTCTCCACACCACTTTCAGAAATTGGATGTTCAATCTAAATAACTAATCTATAGGTTAGAGCGACTTGTATTTCGTATACATAAATCTGAAGATCATTTTCAAACCTATGTTCAAGAATCAAAGTATAGTGACATTTGGCCTTTAGCCCTACACTAATCTTTGTCCTTACATAAATTGAAGAGTTCAATACGTTCTAGGCAGAAACCGTTTGGTAAAATGACTTTTATTTGTGTAGTTTGCTTCTAATTAAAATACATAAAACAAACAAAAAGAAAACTGTCGGATGTAATACTATCCATACAAACAGGTCCAAATATGTTGATCTCTTTGGGGTTTATAAAACTCTCAAAGCCTGCATATCTGTATGGAACCACCGCCTTGGTGACAATGAAAATGTCTTATGCCACAAATTGATCCTAGAATTAAACTTAATTGAACAGGTAAAATCCAGGATAAGTTAATTTTAATGTCATACTATGATACAAATTAAATTTGTATAGTTACCTGAACAAGAATTATTTATCATTGAATTTAATTAAATTAGTTCATGTGATTAATATACTTTCCTTGTACATTCATGATAGGGATTTTAGTCCACAAATAATGTGTGTTTATTAGTATGTATTGAGAGTTTTCTCTCAAATGTAAGGGTAGATATCTTAAGTTGTGAGTAAATTTTTAGGTTGTATATAATATATAATTTTGGTAGGTTATCCGACATATCACTAACCTTTAATATTAGTATATTTTCAATTATATTATAATAACTAAAAAAATTAAAGAGTTTATAAAATTTAATGACTTTAAAATTCAAAATGAAAATTTATTCCAAAAACAAAAAAAAAAATGAAAATGCAAATATATCTTTTTTAAATACTTATTGAATAGGTCTTCGATCGTTAAGTATTTGTTGTATTTATCGTTTTGTGTACCATTAAGTGATTCTAACCCTATAAAGAGCCTTCTTAGCACGATAATAAGAGCACTACTACTTGTCTACTTAACCATGCTTAAGCTTTCAAACAGAATTACCTATTTTCCCTCTTCCTTCTTTGTCTCTGATATAGTCATGCACATTCAATTGCATATTCCAGTTGATAAAATCTTCCTCAGCCCTCATTCTCTTGTTTATTCTGAGTTTCTTCTCCATAGCATCGGCTCAAATATCCGGCACGGCCACCTATTACGGCCCTCCCTACATGCGTAAGCATTTGTGTAACAATTTTAAATTAATATACATTTTATCTAGAGGTCTTATATTCAAATTTAGTTATATGATAATATAGATTGTATCATCTTTTAACATTAATATCCTTGTCACTAAAGGCATTTAGTATGTGGTCACATTGTCATGCATGCATGTTTTTATCATTATAAAGTTGTTAATAAATATTTTTATTAGACGAATGTACGGTTCACGTTGTGTAGCTTTTGCTTGCTACAGTTACGAAGCCGAAGGTCATGGGGTGATGACATGCAGCAGCAGCAAGTGAACCTATATTCAACAATGGTGCTGCTTGAGGGCAATTTTACCAAGTAACTTGCATTAGTGGTACACAGGCCGGCACTCCTTGTCCGTGTCATGGTAGTGGGACGGTGGTGGTGAAGATCACAGACCGTTGTCCGGGGGTTGCCGGGGATCTATTGACTTGTCCAATGAAGCATTTGCCTCCATTGCAGACCCGGATTCTGGTGTTATCAACATTCAATACCACCAGTATGTATATGCTGAGCTTAATTATTTTTGTTTTTAAATGTTTTAAGTTACTATATAGTTTTATATTGTTTTGATTTATTTTATGATCAAATGTTCTTGCAGGATTTGAATAACTATATATGGGTTCTCAAACTTAATTGGAAATTTTTGTTTAGAAGTTGAATATGTAAAGGTTGATTGATCTATTCATTTAAAGTGGATCGTTTTGATTTACATTTGTTATTTGTATCTTCAACAACAAAAAGTAGTTTCAAAGGAAATGAAAAATAAAAATTTATTATATAGATTATGATCTTCTCACGATGATTGAACATTAATATTTACGTGTACGCAGTTGAATATATCCAACAATTTATAATTTGCTGCATATATAAGAATGATTTGACATGGCCAATCTATGAAATTCAAATATTGTGGCTAAATTTCAAAACCCACTGGATGATGATTTTGATTTGATTACATGAGCGAACAAAATGGATATCATTTTTAGTGCTTTGTTAGGCAAACCTGAACAATGATCTGCAATTTTTAATATGACATTGTATGCAAAATATTAATCTTTTGAAAATTTTCTGCCAAAGTTTTTGATAGCACGCATACCAGTGTCTTATCTGACCTCAGTTTTTAGCTTAATCTATGTAATCTAGTAGCTTCGGCTGCGATGGGTGGATGATGATATTAACAAATATGATAGGTGGCACTGCTTGTGCATGACATTATCAAGTAAATATCACACAATTGCCAACAATAATATACAAATTCTGGACATAAGCATTAGAAAGGCAAGCAATGAGAATACAAAACATTGGTGACAACTAAAAACATTATAACAGGCAATGCAATAGACTAAAAAGAGGCTAGCCAGGACCCACTTTGGGAATGTCATGGTAGTCGGTTAAATTAGCCAAATATTGGTTGAACTCGTGAATCCTATCGCGGTGTGATTTGGTGGCCATTTGAGCCAGTTTTTGTCGTTCGATTTTCTCCCAATGCTGCACGTACTTCTTCTCAGCCGCTGTTAGATAATCCTCCAACACGACACCCTCTCTTTTCCAACACCACTTACATCAACATCAACATCATCATCATCCACTGTATTTCCTCTCCTAACAAGTCAAAACTATATGAAAACATAAAACGACAAACAAGACACAAAAAGTACAACAGTTCAATACGTAATTTAGATATACGTTGGTAGACAAAAATATATGAAAGACCAACCTGTAGATCGGTGAGAGAGATGTACAATCTTACGTTTCTTCTTCTTCTTTCTCTTTCTGGAAACGCCACCACCACCACTAGTTTTCACATCAAGAGAGCTTTTCCTTTCAGTTTCAGCTTCAGCTTCCCTTTCACCACCTTCTTGCACTCCGACATCTCTATCATAATCAAAATGCAATCCCAGAGAATGTGAAGATGGAAAAGAGAAGAATGGAGCTCTTGAGGATTCTATTTGTGGATTCTATCGCTTTCAGCTTAAAACCTACCAGAGATGTTAACTGGGCTCATGGGCTGGGCCGACCCTCATAAAAATATTTCAGGTCCTACAGGTATCCAACCTTTCGAACTCCACTGGGCCTCAAAATTGACCACACAAACCGAATCTTCAACATTTTTGCGGGAAAATAATTCGATTATTGAAAGATAAAAATAACAACTTTCCTTTGAATTAGCTGAGAGAAGTGTAAACAGACCTTGGAATCATGACGATTCTAACAGTTCCATTTTCATATGTCAAATGTGATGGAATTCGTGATTTTTCAACAAAACGATGCAAATACACCGGTCAATCAGTGGTAAATAAACTCAACTCTCTTCTCCGGTTGATTATGTTCAATCAATTTGATGTTGATTATTGTTTGCTTTTGTACAAGAGAGCATTGCCTGTGAGGATTTTAACAGTAGGGAAAAAGAGGTCACCTGGTGTGCAGCTTTTAGTGGATGAGTATGTTTTGAAGCTCAAGCACTATTGTGGTGTTGATGATCTTCTGGTTCGCTCCAATCCCAAAAATGCCCGGTATGGGCTTGCTTTTCTGGGTTTTTAATTTTATGGTGCATATCTATTTCTGGTGGATTGTGATGAATTGTTGTAGTGATGTGAGGGCTCAGGTTGAGGACGAAGACGCGGCGTTGATGGGGCTTATTAGGTCTGATGATTGGGTACTGTGTTGGAAACTTGTTTTTATGGTGGATTATTGTGTCAAGATTTGGTTTTATTGTCAACTGTTGTGCTTTGTTTTTGGGTCTGTTGAATTTTGTGAAAAGATTTTGTTTGAAAATGTTTGGATTCGTAGGTGGTGATGTTGGACGAGAATGGACTAGATATTGGGTCCGAGAAGATGGCTGAGTTGGTTGGGGATGCAGGGAATACAGTGAGGACGCTCCTCAGTTGAAGTATTTTTCGTTGTTAACGTTTTTCATGTGTACACAAAGTGGTCATTGATCGATATAGATTGACTGTAGACTTGTTAGATTTTGTTTTCTAACTTGAATATGAATTTACATGGATAGCGCCTTTTGTTTTTCTGAAGGGAGCTTCGAGGTTATCATTTTGCATCGGTGGACCTTATGGTCATGGGCGGAAAATGAGGGAACGTGCTAACATCTCGATCAAGTTGTCTTCAATGGTTTTAAATCATCAAATTGCATTACTTGTTCTCATGGAACAACTCTATAGGTAAGAAAAAGGTTGGTATGCAGTTGCATATCAGATTGAACTCTTTTTCATTTTCAATTACAGAAAAGGTTTTGGGCTTTCAAGTGTGTGTTTTTAGTTTAAAATTAATTTTAGTTGCTGCTCAGTAATGAGAACTGGAAAATATTTGAAGGGTTCCTTGTAGAGAATTCTATATGAAATTTTTATGTCTTCTCCTTAGTGAACATAGGTTGGTTGGAGCAAGTAGAATCTTGAGCAATCATCAACAAGTCAGATCTTCCTATCAAATCCTGCTACACATGGTCATGCTGTTAAAGATGTACTGTTTTGTGTTTTATAGGGCATCATAGAAGCTTCCTTGCTAGGCTTGTGCAATTTAATAGTAGTGAGCTACTCATCTCTCATAGTTATTTAGGAAAGGGAAAATCATTGTTGAATATTTTTACTACATTATAATGCTTATTACAAAGAGATGTAATTTCTATTTAGCATATCTCTTGGTTATTAGATATAACTTTTTGTTCTTTTGTGAGGAACAGTTGGTGGATGATCTTTTTGAATGGCCAATTTTCTTAAGATACAGTATAGCTAGTGGTTTTCTTTTAAGCATTACTAACAATTTTCTGCCGATATCTTGTTAAACAGTGCTCATTGATAAGTTGTCTGCTATAAAACTGAAAGTTGGAAGAACTTAACCTATATCTATCATGCTGTATTAATCTCAAAATTTTCAGATTTCTTGTTTCAGTTATGTTAACAGACCTATTTTTATTGGTAATTTGCCTTGTACATGTGAAATTTATCCATAATTTCTTTTGTTACCTTTCAAAGCAATTTAACACTGCAAGCTTCTTTTCTATTGCGTGTTAAACTGTGTTATGAAAAGCACCACATGCATTTCCCTTTTTAAGTAGAGACACGGCAGAATATGAACTGATCCGTTAAGAGCACAGGACTTAGATTTTCTTAATTAACATCATCTGTTCTTGACATGCTATCCCTTTGCCTTGTTCTCCTTCCAGTGACTTTCAATTTTCATTAGTTTTGGTTTTTTCGATAAAGAGATATTGTCAGATCACTTATTTACTTAATTTATTGTTGTTTTGTTCCTTCACTTTGGATCATCTCATAAATCATAGTGTGTAGGCGTAGAGTGCATATTTAAACTGTATTCAGTTTTCACAGAGGGGGATGCTGGATTTTAACAAAGTTTTATGGCTATGCCACTGCCATGACATCGTCTGCTTATCCTCTTTTTCAAATATTACTTTGCCAGCGACTAGTGATTTAAATATAAACATCTTTGCTTTTCAATGTTAATATACAGTCAGAAGGAGCATTAACGGATTCGTTGCTGTTTAAATTTCAGGTCATGGACTATTCTGAAAGGCCAAAACTACCATCATTAGGTATTCTTTCATGATGATTCACATCATAGTTCCCCACTGCTATTACTACATTTTCCTTTAGAGGCTACGAATCACCTTGTGTGTATATTTTTCAGGGATGGCCATGCTGCGATTGGCAATCCACTTCTCAGGTGAAAACGGGCTTAATTGAATGAAAGAGTGTCCTTGTCAATCCTCCTTGGTTATCACACTGATGACCGAAGCGTTCTGAAATTTGAGCGGCTACGATAACAAACGGAATTGGTGTCAACAAGGTTTATCAGCAGACACAATTTGTTACAATGGACCTTCTGCTAATTGAAGATATGTGCTTCCAATAATGATTTCTTTCGTTGTCAGCCTTCACTTGTCCGAGAGAATTCATTGATACAATTTACAAAGAGTGACACCATGTTATTTTTTTATCATACTATTTTGCGTACTGAATATATTACTGATTATAAGTTTCATTTCAAAATGGAGTAAATTAGACAAAAGTAGAAAAAAGTGTTTGTTATGTAATCAGATAGTTTAATTTCACACTGGGCGTCGCAGTAGTGTTTGGGCTATCAATGAGCCCAACAGCAGAATGTATTAATAGTACCCAATACAAGTTTGTTTAAAAGAAGAAGCGTCTCTCTTTAAATGAATGGGCCCCTGCGGCCGAATAACGGACCCGAAATCAAAATCAATCAAAACGATGCGTTTAAAAGCACCAGAGGCTTGGAGGCCGCCACGTTGCACACAAATTGCCACTCCACTTGTCAACTTCACAACTGCTTAAAAACTTGTCATGTTAAAAAAAAAAAAAAATGGTCAGCGATGAGCGTGGCCAGCAATCTGCGTAACTCAGTCTCTTCTCTTGGTCTGAAACAATCCACTCAAAACACACTAGCATTCTCTGCCCGGATCATGACCACCTCCGATTGTACCAACCCCAACCATGATCAGCTCCGTCTACGACAGGTTCCCGAACTGGACGCCGTGGAAATGGGCCGCGTTGTGACCCAAAGCTTTGAAAGATACACGTCGTCGATGACAGTGAAGAGACACGGGAAAGGGACCGCCATTGTCTGGTTCAGGAACGATTTGAGAGTTTTGGACAATGAAGTCTTGTTTAAAGCTTGGCTTTCTTCGGACATGCTCTTGCCTGTGTACTGTGTCGATCCTCGTCTTTTTCAGACTACTTACTTTTTCGGTTTCCCAAAAACTGGAGGTATTGCCATTGATCTGTTGTTGTCAAAGAAGTCAGCATTGGTTTTGAATAAAATATTTGATCTATATTTCTAAAAATATTGGTTGTAGTATTCAAAATATCAAGAAATTATTCATATTTTCGGTATAAAATATGAAAGAAAAAAAAATATATCGATATTTATTTAGTAGTTTTGTTCCTTGTTAAATTGCATTTGGTTTTTTATGTTTGGATGCTATTGTAGATTGACGATAGATTCCATTTTGCATGGAGTTTTTGTTTATAGTGAATTTAGAATGTTTTCGAATCTTAAAAGTTGGTGCATGTGGATAGCGTTATTCGTGTTAGTTAGTTATGTTTGTTATTGATTGTATTTTTTTGATTTTGCAGCATTGAGGGGGCAGTTTTTGATAGAGTGTTTGGATGACTTGAGAAAGAATTTGATGAATCGGGGCTTGAATTTAATGATTCATCATGGGAAACCTGAGGAAATTATCCCTTCTCTTGCAAGATCTTTTGGTGCACATACAGTTGAGTCATTTTAATCAATTTTTTGGTTATTATGGTTTGTTGAAGTTTTCTAGTTGTTCAATTATTAAAATGTGAGTGTTCTATGCAATGTACTTAGGTGTATGCCCAAAAAGAAACCTGTAGTGAGGAGGTTAATGTGGAAAATTTGGTTAGGAAAAGATTGGGGAAACTGGTGTTGTCATCATCATCATCCTCAATTAAAGATGAATTCGCGAACAAGAATTCTTCAAAAAGTCCTAAGCTACAACTGATTTGGGGCACCACCATGTACCATTTAGATGACATTTCGTTCCCTTGCAGCTCTATACCAGATGTGTACACTCAATTTCGCAAGGCAAGTTTTTACGGATACTAATTTCGTGCTCACGGATAAGTATGAAGTCCCCTTTTTGTCTTATTTTCTTGGTAATTTGTTGATGAAACCTGAACTTTCAGTCTGTTGAAGCTAAGTCCAAAGTACGCGGCTGCATCAAAATTCCAGCTTCTCTTGGACCACCACCTAGTGTTGATGACTGGGGAAGTGTTCCTTCCATTGATCAGCTTGGACTTCAATCACAAAAGGCAAGTTTTATATGTGCATATATAACTGAAGAAAGTATATATAAAAAAATCTTGCTTTTCTTACCTACAATAACATTGAGAAATGAGAGAATGTTTGAGGAAATTATCTCCAACTCAGCTCTTATGGAGATTGTTGAAGACCCAGCTAGTTCTTGAGAAAAGTTTGGTCAAATCACATGATATCCAGCTTTTCTTCTTAGAAAATCTCCTTATTTGAAAAAAAAAAAAAAAAAAAAAAAAAAAAGAGAGAATATGTGCCATAGATGAAGTGAAAGCATAGTGGATTAATGAAGAAAAATGTTGATGGAGAGAATCTTTTTTGTAGAAGAAGTGAGGGAACAGAGAAGAGAGAATTTGTTCTATGAGATTTTCTCTTTATAGAAGAATTGAAGGAACGGAGAATAGAGAATCCGTTCTATAAAATTTTCTCATTATAGAAGAAATGGAGGAATAAAGAAGAGAATATGTTCCCTAAGTTTTTGTCTTTGTGAAAGAAGTGACGAATAAATGATTGATTTTTTTTAGTGTTTTCTCTTTTAAGTTGTACTGTGCAAAAGGAAAAAAAAAAAAAAGAAAATAATGGGAAAAAAAAAATCATTTTTCACTTTCACCTTATAATTTTTGAAAACATATTTTTCATTCCCAAAAATATGTTATATGTTTTTCAAAATAGGCTACTAAACATATTTTCATTTATTTTTTGTTATTAAAAATGAAAAACCATTTTTGAAAATGTATCCAAACACCACATATAAGAGTGATTGATTTTGGCGCAGGTTAGTAAAGGAATGAAGTTTGTGGGAGGTGAAAGTGCGGCACTTGGCAGAGTATATGAGTACTTCTGGAAGAAGGTAAGGAGAAAGAATCACTCAAATATCTTTATTTAGGCTATGTTGAAGAGCGATTAGTATATTTTCGAAAGAGAATTCGAAATGTTACGAGTGTATGATGGTGAGAAGAGAAGCATAAAATGTCAACTTTCACAAGCATTTGCAGGATCTTCTAAGGGTTTATAAAGAGACAAGGAACGGGATGTTGGGGCCTGATTATTCAACAAAATTCTCTCCGTGGCTTGCTTCAGGAAGCCTTTCTCCACGTTACATATACGAAGAGGTTGAAGACTTATTCAACTATTTACAATTTAAATCGTGACATATTGTAAGATGAGGCTAATCTTGGGCATGTATTCTATATTTTCGTCAGGTAAAGAGATATGAAAGTGAAAGGCAAGCAAATGATTCAACGTATTGGTACATCACTATCTCTCTGTAGATATGCACACAATTATGATTTCTTATCTTGATTAAAATACATCATACATGACAGCTCTTTTTCATGTTTTGTCTGAATCTGAAATTCAGGGTTTTGTTTGAACTGATTTGGAGGGATTACTTCAGATTTATCGCACTCAAATATGGAAATGCCCTTTTTCATTTAGGTTAGTATTGTTACTATTATATACATTTGAAATTGCGTTCTAACTATTAATCTCATAACTTTGTTAAAATGCATTCACTTAAACTTAAATAGACATGTTATGTCAATGATTGCTTCTAGGTGGCCCTAGAAAAGTAGAGTATAAATGGAGTCAAGACCAGAAATTGTTTGAATCCTGGAGAGATGGCTGTACGGGGTATGCTTGCAATCTCTGGGTCTCCATCTTTAGAACAGAACTTCTTTGATTTGCCAATTGAAGCTACGTTTGTTGACTTTGTCATCGTGAATGGTTAGGTACCCTCTGATAGACGCCAACATGAAGGAACTTGCAACAACTGGGTTCATGTCAAACAGAGGACGGCAGGTAAACTCGAAAGTCTTATCTTGACATCACTGCTATAATTTTTAATTTTTTACATGACTATTTTTTAACAGATTGTTTGTTCGTTTCTTGTCCGAGACATGGGCATTGACTGGCGTATGGGCGCGGAATGGTTCGAAACATGCCTTTTAGATTATGATCCGTGTTCCAACTATGGAAACTGGACTTATGGAGCAGGTGAATACATTTATTCTCGTCCATCCTTCTCTACATCTAAGTAGATTGAATTTGAATACACCAATTGTACTATGGCTTGCAAGCTTCCATTTCAATACTTTTGTTCTGATAAGGTTTTGGTATTATCGCGCGATCAATTACTAATATTTCACTCCCTATTCTTCCAAGGCGTTGGTAACGACCCAAGAGAAGATCGTTATTTCAGCATCCCCAAGCAAGTAAGCATACATATAGCCTTCTATTCTGCTGCATCTTTTACTTCTCAGTTTCTCTGTGGAAATGTGAAATTTAGTTAGTCTTAGCAATCTACGGCTTCCTAGTTTCTCTTACGTAGTGAAGACCCTAGAAAATTTAGTTAAGCTAGACTAGATATTTGTGATTTAAGATATAATAATAACTTCTCAGGCGCAAACATATGATCCTGAAGGAGAGTATGTGGCATACTGGTTGCCAGAGCTACAAGCACTTGCTAAAGAAAAGATAAACTTTCCTGGAAAATCATACATTGAGCAAGTTGTACCCCTCAAGTTTGGAAACATGAATCGAAACAGAACTCTGGACAAGGCCGCGACTGGGAGACGAAAGAATTTCAGAGCTAAAAAAGCTACACAACAGAGACCATGACGGCCTAAAAAGTAACTAATGGTTGAGATTACACTTTTTTCGCTTTTTCGTGCTTAGTAAATTTTAATTCAAGATTTTATTAATTTAACAATTCGAATACGTAGAGTCCCCCTTTGTGCATTGAAATTAAATTGGAGAAATCTCATTCTTTTTTTTAGAATAATTAATTAGTTTTTTTTTTTTAAGCTGAGAATAATTGATTAATTATTATAATTATATTAATCGATTTCATACATTTCACCAACTCTATTGATGTTATCAACTTCACTAACTTCATCGATTTTGCCAATTTATCCTAAAAGTCAGGATCAAATGATAATAACCAATTTAGCCTAAAAACTCAGGATCAGGTGTTTGTATTATCGGTCCCTTTCACCAATCCACAAATTCTCTGGTACATCTACTTACGACAATGTTGTGGAAATAGCGTGTCAAGTGCTATTTTGTTGTTTGCGACAACTACATGAGAATATGTGGAATAATGAATAATTTTTACCAAATTTTGAATCAAATAATGTTGTTGATACAATCATTACCCCCCAAAAATCACAGGAAGTCACTAATAATACCATTATAAAATAATAAAAATCTTTCAAGTTTTAAAATATACCATAGTAGTAAACGGCAGTAACATTAACACAATACCTATTGCTCCGGAAGGCTTATGCTACACTGTATCAAAGAATGATCCGAGGATTCCTTCTAGAATTCCCTACAATTCGTCCTGCGTAAGTGCCAATAAACTGGATAATAAAAAGAGAAAAAAAAAGTTCATCACGATAGGAACCCACTGATGTTAAGCTTCAGTGTAATGGGGCCGATATGAAACTTACATTAATTTAGAATTTTAGACATCACCAATTCTCTCGCTGAGAATATCAAATTTTCTACTCTTGGCGGCCAGACGAGATCTCAGCTGTATAGAAGTTGAAACTATGTTAAGGCAAGAATATGCAAATAGACATCTAATGCATTTAGATTTAAGTTAAACAGGACTTGAATGAATCAACATAAACATATCTAATGTGGTGTGCATACCAGCTCTACATACTTTAAATGTTTCAGAACTTCAGATGTCTCCAATTCCTTTAAAAAACAGCAATAAAGCAAACTCGTTCAGGCTATAGTGAGATGCAAAACCCAAATTAATTTAGCATAAAATACAAGTTGGTAAAATACATGATAAGAATGACAAACCCTTCTGATATTTTATTTTAATTTGTACCCCACCAAACACCTTGAAATCTAAACCAAATCCAGCACTCCCCGACAAAAGAGCAAAATTTGACCCCAAAATTTGTTACAGAACTGTAAGAGATCTTGCCACTTGCCAGGTACACCACATAACACCTAGTCTGAATAATAAACTAAACAAGAACATACAACAGAAAAACAAAATTCACCTGAGGGACTGCACAGTCAGAATGGCATGGGTCCCAACGAACAGCGCAGGAGCAGTCCCAGTCATCAGTTTGGACTTCAAAGAATGGCGCTCTGTAACATCAAACACTTCACTTAAACTTCACCACTAAGTAGTAAACTAGACGAGATAATTTACAAACTAGTGATACGCACAATTACTTGTAAATATATAATAAATGTCCCATACCAGGAAAGAAATAAAAGGCATTAACACTACACAGCATGACTACTACATAGCTATGTATAGTGTGCATAGCAGACTGACTTAATTTCAGGAACTAGTAAACACATAACAAGTTAACAACTCATTTAAATGTATGTACGAGCAGAATTTATATATAAAGCCAGACTCATACACTTCAATAATAATAGAAATAAAAAGAAAAGCAGTGGTCTCTTCAATAGGCTACACCAATAGTCTAGGAAGAAAAAAAGTTTGTTCAATCAGACATTGTATGAGAAAAGTATGGTTTTACCCCATGATCAAACAAAAGGGCATCGTTTCAATTTTCAATTTCTTTTCAGATTTTTCTTAGGGTGGAAGGGGCAGCAGAGGGATTTAAATGATGACAAAATGCCTACAATCTGTTGCAGCCAGAGCTTTAGTCGAAAATAATGCACGACCTATGAACAGTGGTCAAAAGACTTAATTCTACCCCACAAAAACAACGCATATACTATTTTTCTATAACAACTGACTTCACAATCATAATCCTGAATCTATTAAAACTTAAAAGGTAAAACCAAAAACAAACATAATTACCCTTACCGGCGCCACTTCCCACATATGGTTTCTTCAACATCTTCACTCGTATCACTGTGCAAAACTTCTCGACACTGAAGCCAATTACTTGCAGAGTCTTGGTTGGAAAACCGATTCAAAAAGCAAACCTGATGGTCATGATTCAGGACAATTTTTACAAAACTGTACATTGTTTCAAAAAGGAAAGAAAACCTAGGGCTGTGTTTTACTATTTGGCTGTGTTTACCATGTCTCATCTCCAATACCAATAAAAATTAAATAAACTACACCGTAAATGCATTAAAAAGTGCTTCAGTGAAAATTATTTCTCATAATCTTTTGCAGTGCCAGCCAATCTCTAAAAAGATTACACTATTGCTTGCCATAGCATTGTATCGAAACTCTTCTAATGATGACCAAATAACTGAAAGCAACTCATTCTCGAACTTCAACTCTTTTTACCTTTCATGATATACATATCTTTTTTTTCTCATAATTTGATTCATTCCTCTTTCTTCCTATGCCATTTTCTGAAAAGGTTCTTACCTGTAGACCAAAAGACTCGTCCAAATCCATTTCCATTGGCTCACCAATGGAATCAACGTTACTGCAATACAAAGACGATCTTATATTAAAACAATATGAGGGCAATTATTTATTACAAGAGAAAAAGAAAACAAAAAAGAAAAATCCATGTCAAGCAAATGCTACTAAAGAAAGTCTGTCACATGGCTGCTGTGTAAGTAGATGCCTACAATGCCAAATTTCAACACAGCTCCTATAATTATCTAGATGTGAAGTTTAAGACATAGGAGTTAAGTACTAAGTTAATCACTAATTTCTAAAATATACCACAATACTAAACACTTTATATGTAATCCAACATCCAGAAACCAATGAATTGAGAACCAAATATGACATACTTAGAAACTTGATCAGCCCAGTCAGGAACTTCTGCTTGAAAAGATTCACCAATTCTAACTCGAGAATTATATGGCTCAGGGTATTTCAACATCAATGCAATTGGCCCCATTTCAAATCTTGTTATTGCATTGCTCCAACTAATGCCTGAAGATTTCAGAAAGGAATTCTCTAGTGAAACTTCACAATTTAATTTCGAGCAGCGATGACAAAACCAACTGTCAGTTGGCAGTATCTCTATCCTCGGGTTGCAACAAGATACGTGAAAGGCCTCATTGCAGTGATCACAAAGCAACATATTTAAAGTATTTCCTGAACTTCCACACAGCATACAAGACACTTTCAACCCCAAAACATAAACAATGGGGCTCTCGGAAATATCATTAACTTCAGTCGGCTTATTGCAGAAACCAACTCCTGATTGGGACAAGCTAATACTTTCGCATCCATGCTCCTTATCCGATCCTACAATCTGCAATTTAGAATCAACATCGAAACTCCTAGAGCATTCAACTCCCGAGCAAATATCATAACCAACCCTTTGCGAATGGCCAAAAGCATTAGATGAGCCAAAACCTCTTACACAAGTCTCTGCAGACAAAACAACACTATTTCTATGCGCAGCTAGAGTTTTTGAAGTATCATCCTCGACTGCACATATAGACACTTCATCTCTTTCTGCCTCAACTGGAAATACTATAACAGAATTCTTCTGGATTTTCCTCCGCTTGCAAGCCAGATTCATTCCAGAATTCACACATACACTATCAACAGTCAATAGCTCCGTTCCATCAGTAGTAACAACTTTGCCACAATCTGAACTATTTTGCCATGGTTTTGCAGGCACCCATTTGCAGAACAAGTCTTGTTTCCCATGATTTGAAGCAAAAGACATCGCTGCCTCAACCGAACTTGGGGCAGAACTGTCAACCAACATTTCTGCACCAAAAATCACATAAATTGAGTTCAACAACTGCAGACAAAACCACCATATCACTGAGAATGACATATAAAATAGGCATATATATAAATATATATATATATATATATAAGCAATTAAAATGGCCATCTATATCAATAACCATACAATAAATTGATCAAAACAATTCTTTTTTTCTTTAAAAAAAATAAAAATAAAATAAAACTTCTACCGTGAATTCACAAACAATATTAATAAAACAAAAACAAAATCATTTCACAGCCAAAATAGATCAATCTAACCAACCTTAATTACTATAAACAGAACTACAAAATAATTATAATTTATAAAAATAAATACAAAAATCGGCTCTGTTTTTAGTCAAAATCATACATGCTCAGTTGAACTTAGAAAAACGGATCATACTATATATATACATATATATATATATATATACACACACAAAACAAAATAATAAAATTATACACTGAATACTGATTGAAGATAAACCAACGTAAGCAAACACCAAACAATTAAAAAATTAATAATACATGATAATAAAGAAAACGTAGCATATATTAAAAAAAATAGATTCCAGATCGAGATTTAGTTACCTTGAAATAGAATTTTTTTCTGTTTATTTTTAATTTTCTTTTTGCTGTTGGATTTGCTTTTTTTATTTTTTAACTGGTGTGTATTATTTGATTTTGTTTTTTTTTTTTTTTTTAAATCAAGCCGCGATCACACGCAATTACGATTTAAAAAAAAAAAAGAATAGACATAATTCTATTTTCGCGCCACGTATCACAACTGGACGGCGTACGTACACCTGTGTAGTACACTGACTTCTGCCTGCTTTGGTGCCTTCTCCTTCGTTTTGTGAAGTTTGATTTGAAACTGAAAGTACGCGTCGCTCCGGTGCCAAAATGAAGCGCCAAATTGTGATGAAATAAAAAAATGAAGCGCCAAATTTTTACCGCTTTTTTCAGTTATTTGGCTCTTTATCAAGGGAGTATTAATATGGGTATATTATTCGATATTATCTCAATAATTTTTTTTTTTTTACTATTTTAAATTTTAATTGATTGATCTTTTAAGAATATTTTTTATATTTTTACAAATTTAATATTCAATATTGAGAACTTGATTTGGACGCTCAAATAATGTAATCACTATATGACTAACTTATCACCTTATATGAGTTGTCCTCTTATCTTTGTATAGATCAATCTTTTCTGTGTAAAAGTTGCTCTTCAGGTCGCATCATCAGTATTATATCCCGCATGATCTTGATAGTCCTTTTGGCTGGTCCCAATAATAAATACATATATATATTTATTAAAATGAACATTAACTTTCTTGTAAAATATGTTAATTATGGAAATCAAGATTTGTATCATTAATTATCGATAGAAGTAATCAATAAAGATTTTGATTTTTAATGAGATGCATGTAGGAAGTATTCAAATCATTTATAATTTTATTAAGAGTAATTCTAGGTTTTTATTTTTTTATTTTTTCTAAATTCATATTGTGACATATGAGTTGTTAAATCATGTAATAATATGATAATTATTATAATATTGACAACTATATGTTATATCATTTGAATATAAATTTGAGGAAAAAAAAAATTATAGTTCTAGCATTACTCTTTTATTGATATGAAAATTAAATAAACTTATTAAATTAAAGTATTTGGCTTTTAATTATTAAAAATCGAGAGTTTCGAGACTCAGATTCATAACCGTATTAATTTGGATCCAAAGAACTTCTGATAGGCTGCCTGAATTTCCCTCAATTGAGTTGAGATCATATTTACAAATTCAAGTTGAGCTACTTCACAAGTCATTTATTCTTTTTTGGCCGCAAAGAAATTCCCGTCACCAACCTTCATGGGTAGTTCATACGATTAGCTTTAAATATGTACAATCTCGAGTCTGTTTACCTTATTACAATTGGAATCCAATATGTTTGAGTTCTTAATTCACCTCAAATACTCCCATTTTACATTTAGATGGTTGTATTCAATCTAAAGTTTAAAATAATAAATTTTTGTAAAATTCACAGAATTTATAGATTTTATAATGATTTTGTTATAATTATTTAATAAATCCAATGAAATCATGAGAATAATGATAAAATTTGTTATATATATATATATAGTGCTTCTACCATAAGTATCTCTTAATTTTAAAAAATTATAACGAGCCAATTAAATTCATATATTATATTCTCTTTTCTAAAACAAATTTTTTCTCCTATTTAATTCAAATACAATAAATGAATTTGATTAGTTCGTTATAACTTTTTAAAGTTATGAGTTATTGATGATAGAATTATTATACATATATCATAAAAATGAATTTAAAATTCATCCAAATTCATGAAGCTAATGACATTTTGAATACATTTATAATTACAAATTTTATTAAATTTCATACAAATAAAAATTCAATACATTTAAAATTTAATGGATTTTATACAATCTGAATTTAATACACTAAGATTTATTGAAATCCATTTAAATTCGCATTGAATATACTTAAACTTTTAAAATGTTTTAACTCTAATAAATTCTATATTGAATACATCTCTTAGAGTTATATCATATTTTAGGCCCATAATTTCAATCTAGAAAGTTGAAAAAACATTTATTTGTAGTTTTGAACCCTTTAAATCCCTAAAATCTCTTTCCGTAAATTTTATTTTTAAAAAGGGTAAATCTAAATTATCCCTCAACTTTTACCTTTTAAACACACACACACACACACACGCCTCAATCTTGCAAAAGTATTAGTTTTCCACCCAACCGTTAGCATTTCCGTTTAAAAAAGTGGTTACCATTAGTGGGCTAAGGGTAAGATGGTAAATGAAAAAATTAATTAAATGGGTAAATAAGAAAAAAATAAAAAAATAAAAGAAATATATATAATTAAATTAAGATTAAAAATTTTAATAAAAAAACTCTCTCTCTCTCTCTCTCCCCACCATCCTCCACTAGACCTCTACAACCACCCCATATCATGTTAACCACCACTCTTCTTCTTCTTCATCTTTTTATTCTCGTTCATCTAGGTTCCACGAACCCAAATGTCTAGGTTTGAATCAAACCCAGTTAGGGTTCAATTCAAACCTACGAACCCTAACGTTTGGGTTGGAGTCGAAGTTTGTGGAACCCAAACGTTAGGGTTCAATTTGAACCTTGATGTATGTGTTCGACTCAAACCTAAATGTCTAGGTTTGTAGGGTTTGATGATTTTTATGGATGATTTTCTTATGAATCTTTTGAAGCCATAGATTTTTGATGATTTCTCGAGATTTTTGGGATGATATTGCAGATGATTGATGATGTTGGGTTTGGATGTGCTTGAAGTTCATGTCTTGATGGGTTTGATTAGAGGTGGATGAGTTTAACTGGTAATGAAAATGAGTTTGATTTTAATGGATGGTGGAGATCCAATCTTTTTTTTTTTTTTTCTTAAACTTTTAAGATGATTTTTTTTTTTCAAATTAATTTTCACTATCCATCCAAAGATGGACAATGGAGATCCGGAAAACAAATTTTTTTATATATTTGTAATTTTTGTTTGATTTTTTATTTTTTATTTTCAAATTAATCTCTATCGTTTATGTTAATATGGATGGTGAAGATCTGATGAATAAATTTTTTATTTGATTTATTTAATTTTAATTAAGTTAAGTTTAAATTAGGGGCAAATAAGTCATTTAGAGCTCAAAATCACTTTTCAAACAAAAATTCTAACCACTGGATGCAAAACGTGTTTTTTTGAAAGGTGGGGGAGGCAAATAAGTCATTTAGAGCTCAAAGTCAACTTTTCAAACAAAAATTCAAACAACTGGATGCAAAACGTGTTTTTTCGAAAGGTTGGGGGTGTGTGTGTGTCAACTTTTCAAACAGAAATTCTAACAACTTGATGCAAAATGTGTTTTTTTAAAAGGTTGGAGGTGTGTGATGCAAAACGTGTTTTTTCGAAAGGTTAAGGGTGGGTGTGTGTGTGTGTGTTTTTAATACAAAAGTTGGGGGGTAGTTTAGAATTTACCCTTTTAAAAATTCAATAGCTATATATAATCACAAAATAATCATAAAATACTAAAATAAATACTAAAATATTAATGATCATGGATGTAGATTTATCAAAATTAAACACTAATGTACATTTAATAAATCTAATCCTATAAAAATGAGAGCTATTTATTTTTACAATACGAGAAGAAATCTCTCTTATTCATATTAGTAAATATATATGGTAAAACTTGAACTTTTGTTTAGCATGTGAAAAACTACAATTCTACAAGTAAACTTCAAAATTCAATTTCCCTTTTGAAATTTATTATTTATATTTCAAATATATATATATTTATTTATTTATTACTAGGACCAGCGTAGATTGCTATCAAGACTAGTTAAGATATGAATTTGTGGCATAGCCCGAGGATCTCTTTCTAGAAGGAGAAAGAGAGCAACGCACACAAACTAAATAAATTACCCACACTTAATTAAGACTTATGTGAATTAAAACCACGACCTTGAAGGCAAAGGTATGGATGAGCTTGGTCTTTACCACTAATCGAAGCCACTTTTTCCAAAAATATAAAGAGTGGCAATATTTCCACCCTTTTAAATTGTATGCACACCCGTTATTTTATACATGTTTAATATTCCAATATTGCCCTTAAATTAAATTATTAACACTTTAATTAAAAGATGATATTTTTATTATTATAATTAAATTTGAATACTAAAACTGTAAATCCCAATAAAAAAAAAATTGGTTTATTTTGATAAAGAGTAGTAAAAAATAAGAACTTTTTGTTGTGTTTTAAGAGATTTTATAAACGGTGAAAATGGTGGTTTGGATTTGAATGGTTTTGTGTTTTTTGTGTGTGTGTGTGTGCGTGTTTTTTTTTTTTTTTTTTCCTTTTGCGGGGGGTGAAGAGAGGGTTGGTGGTTGGTTAAAAACTTAGTTTGAGTGAAAAATAAAGGTTTTTAGTTTTGTTTGATAGTTTTACATATAGGGTTGGGTGAAAAATGAAGGTATTTAGTTTTGTTTAATAGTTATACATATAGGGTTTTAGTGAAATATAAGAATTTTGAGCGAAAATGAGAGTAAATATAAGATAGAAAAGTCATGAACATGAAATAAAGTATCAAAATAAGTTTAAAAAAGAAATTTTGATTTTTTTAATATTTTAGTTTAATTAATTTAATTATTTTTATAATTATTTACCTATAACATTGAAAGGGTGAATAAATGAATGAACATAATGAATAATACATAGAGTCTACTTATAGAACATAATTTTCAAAAATCTTAATAGGGGTGTAAATATAAAAAGCGGTGTGTATATGGTTTTTTAGTTTTTGAAAAGAGTGTATATAGTTTTTAAGTGGTGGAAATATCGCCAGTCAAATATAAATTCTGTTACAACTAGCATCTATTCCGAAGCCCAACCAACAAAACGAAACGGGGTTGGATTGGGCCGCAGTTGGGCCGGAGCCTTGTAACAAGAAACAGAAACAGAGGGTTCTTCTTCGCTTCTGCGACTGCTACTCTGTGTTGGTCTGCGTGCGCCATTACAGATGATTTAGAGCTATAGATTCGATACGAACAGACACTAAAACGAACTCAAAAATGGCCGTGAGTCTCTTCTCTTCCAAAAAATAAAAATCGATTAAAATCCTCTCTTTATCAATCACTAACTGTTTCTTATACTTATTTCAGCTATCGATTGCCTGTGGAGAATCCGCTTCTTCGTTACATCTTCTCATCTTTCGATTCGTCAATCAGACTCTCGAATCCATCAAACTCAATGTCGCTCAAATGTTTTCCAACTCAAGGTACTGCTTTTCTTTCTTTTTTTTTTTAAAAAAAATTTATTCGACATGTAATGGTAATGCGATTGTGTTTAGGACTCGTAGTGATGATGACGTGTTGTTGCCTTGTACATTGAGACATTTAATGTCAAGTGTAGCTGATGGTTATCGAGAGAGAACCAAAGATTGGTTTTGTTCAAATAAGGAGGATTATGACGATAAAGGAGATCCGCAGGCGGTCTTCAATGTGTTGGATGCAATGTTGAAGGAGAATTTGGACCGCTTGAAAACAATGAGGTCAGCCTTTTCGTTTCGAGTTTGAAGATTTGCTTATTAGCTTCGTTTTCAAGCATTTCCCTTGCTGTTGTGTTGTTTACAATCTAGAATTTGTGATATGTATGTAATTGAAGTTTACTTTAGCTTTGTTGTTGAATTTGGATTTTGAATTAAGAATTGACTGTTAGATAAGACCTTTCGATTGCTTGTGTTGGGCGCAATGAAGTAAAAATATTGATGCTAAAATAAAAAAATATCGTTGAAGTTTTGAAATTTTTGCTATATTTTTGTTGAAGTGAATATTTATTTCCTTGCTTGGGGGGTATATTGGGAGTGTCGTTTTGTATATTGTTTATTATTTTTTAATGTGAAATTTTGTAGGGAGAGCATATCTTTGGTGAAGATAGGTGTTAAAGGATGCAGTTTGGAAACTGATTATAGAGAACATGTTGGGATGATTAGGGATCTGTCTTTGGTAGGGAAGTTGGGAGCAGCTCTATGTTTACGAAGAAAATTGATACGGAAAGGTATTGTTCCTGATGTGCTTACGCAAAATTATCTTATTAACGGGCTGTGCAAAACTGGTGACATGGAGAAGGCGGATTGGCTAATTAGAGAAATGTTAGAAAGGGGTCCTGCTCCAAATTGTGCAACCTACAATTCTTTTATCAAGGGTTATTGTAACGTGAATGATGTGGATAAAGCGCTTTATCTTTTCTCTTCTATGGAAAGTAGTGGTATTAGGCCAAATCGAGTAACTTGTAACATACTTGTAGATGCACTATGCAAGAGAGGTTTTTTGGGGGTTGCCACGAAGCTTCTTGGAGAGATATTAGCTGATGGTGATGTCAAGGCTACCTCTGATTTAGTTACGTCAACTATACTTATGGATAATTGTTTTAAGAGTGGTGATATGATTCGGGCCCTTGGTTTTTGGGAGGATATAGTTCAAATGAATGCACAAATAGATGTTGTTGCTTATAATGTCCTCATCAATGGATTCCGTTTGAGTAGGGACATGAAGTGTGCATACAAGTTCTTCTGTCAAATGCTTAAAAGGGGTTTACTTCCAGATGTTTTTACTTTCAATACTCTCCTAAGCGGTCTTTGCAAAGAAGGAAAATTAGATGAGGCATGTTACATATATGGTGTAATGTCAAGAGAAGGAGTTTCTCCAGATCTGATTTCATACAAAATGATAATTCATGGTCTATGTGTTCAAGGAGATGTTGTTAAAGCTAATGAATTTCTTCTTCATATGTTACAGAAATCAATTGTGCCACAACCTCATTTATGGAACCTAGTAATCGATGGTTATGGAAGGCGTGGAGATCTTGCTCGTGCATTCTCTGTTAGAGATCAAATGTTGTCTTTTGGTGTTGCTCCAAATGTATTTACCTATAATGCATTAATTCATGCTCAAATAAAACGAAGAAATGTTTCTGATGCGTATTCTCTTAAAAGAGAGATGCTTCTAAGTGGCTTTTTACCAGATGTGGTTACCTATAATCTGTTGATAGGCGCGGCTTGTGACTTAGGGTACATTCATTTAGCACTTAAATTGCATGATGAAATGCTGAGAAGGGGATATGAACCTGATATAATAACTTACACTGAATTAATTAGAGGTCATTGCATAAGAGGTAACATAAAGGAGGCAGAAGAGCTTTTTGCCAAGGTTCGAAAGTCTGGTTTGTTGATTGATCATGTTCCGTATCGGATACTTATTAAGAAACACCGGAAAATGAACGAGCTGGACATGGCATTTGACCTCTATCAAAAGTGGTCGACAAGGAACAAATGAGTTTCTTTGCTTTGATAAGCCATAACTATGCATTGGTCTGCACTTACCAGTCCTATTTCTTGTTCCAAATTTAATGGATTCTTTATGATGGTGACAGTTATCTGCTTGTGGGAACTTGGATATTTGCTATCCCTAGAGGTATGTGTTGATGATTGTTCTAGTTAAGTTTCTATGTTGTCCAAAATCTTTATCTCTGTTGACTAGAACTTATTGCTAGTTGCAGCATTCCCTGGAATCTTTAAGATCGGTGTCGTTAGAAATTATTGAAATAAATTGCATCTTCATTAGTATTTGTAAGATTTTCAACTTGTAAACTGAAAACATTAAAATAGTTGTCGTGTTAGTTTTTTTGTTGGGATTGGTCTCATCTATGTATTTTTAAGAAGTAATAGAAGTTAGTTACATGGAATCTCATTCACTTAAGCCTGATATTTATTCAGTTTTATCATATTATTTGGGATACTACTGTGTTTAATTAGAGCTATTGTAGACTTGACAGGAGATGTTAATGCTTGTTCTGTTTAAAACCTTCTTTCCCTTGAGTCATAAGTAGAATGAGCTAATTATGTACAAACAAAGCACATTGGTCTCTGGAAAATAAGGAAGTACATCCTAAAGTGCCTAAGTTAGCTTCTTTTTCCTCTTGGAATTCTGAAAATTGAATGATTCTAAAACCCATTACCTTGTGCAAATATCTTTCATTTGCACTATTTTTTACGTCAAGATAGAATGCCTTCTAGAGGGTTTTTATCCCTGTTTCAGAGCTTTTACTGAAATGGCAGGCATAATAAAGCACTCATCACTCTGGATTTGAAAAAATTATTGACAATTATTTCAGTTTAAGCTGATTGGCATGATCGAACCACCACTGTCTTCTCTTATTGATATGTCTTATCTAAACAGGATGCTTCAGATGTCTATATACTTAATTATGGGTTGTTCAGAGTGCCCTCAACTCCTCAAATAGAAGAAAAATTTGTAAATTTGTCCTGTTCCTGCAAAATCAATGGAACTAAACTCCAGTGGGCACACAATGTATGTTTGATGATTAAATTGTTTCTTTCTACTGGCTAGTGAATCTGACTTGCGTTTTGTGTTTTGTCTATTACAGCTAAGCCTCAGCGTCCTTGTGGAAGCTTACAGGCAAGAATGAGACCTGGATCATGCTGCAGCCAGTCAGCAGATCAAACTCAGTCTGAGAAACAATGGGAGCACTAAGCTTTGAGTTGGCCCCATTGAATTGAAGTTTGGTTTTCATACTTTTTGCAATTAGTAACATGGATAAGAAGTGGACTTGTGAACTTGTCCATCATATATCTTTCGGTCTTCAGGATAACAAGAAAAATTTTCATATCAACCACTGCTTTGAGATGTCGAGGTATTAAGCTTAGTATTTCGTCTACAAGTTTATTTTTTTTATCTTCTGATTTTGAGATTACTTGAGTTCTGATTTGCTTTTACGTAGGATTTATGACTGTCGGAATTGGGTGGTTTACCAGATTTAATACTCTGGTTGTGCTTAAACCGTGAACATGGTCCAGAAGGTACTCTTTGGCCGCCTTCCCCTTTATCAGCTGCAGCTGTGGTGGTCAATGCTCATCTGCTGGGCAGCTCTAGCAGATGAAGATAAGAGAACGAGAGCCAAAGACCTCCTTTAACAAAGATTGCAGAGCACACCTCCTAAATTAAATCCAGTTCCTGTAGAACTGAAGAAGTCTAAATCTTAGGATTCTGGTTTCACATTATATGAAAAATCATGTTATTCTTTAATTTGGGAACATGAGTTCATTCTTTTGTAGTTGGATGTGTATATGGATATTTAAAACAGATTGGCTAACTTGGCCATTAGATTTGATTGTATTCATGTAATTAAATTAAATTCAATTGTCTAGAATATCTACTGTTGAATAGTTTCCATAAAATTGTAGTAGGTGGTAGCAATAAAATAGCAATACTTAGAAAAAAAATCAACTACGTGCGACAGAATCTTATGAGGTCTTTGGCCTAAATCCGTGTTAAGACAATGGCATTTTGTGGTCTTTTTCATATGAACTACTTGATTGCGTTGCTTTTTTACTTTTCTTTTTCTTTTTTTTTTTTTTCAATATATTTGTTTATATTTTTAAAAGGGTTCAATTCATCGGTCTTTAATTTGTAACATATAAAGTTGATATTATCATGACATTTGGCATACGAGTAGCATTGGATCCAAAATGAGGTTACGGGTTATAGCTAGAATGAATATGCAAGTGATCATTAAATGATAATTTCTACTGCTCGCATTGAGATGGAATTCATGTAAAGATTGTTATTTCATCATTTCTTTGATTATCTTAATTCTGCAAGAGTTCTTTATTTTCTGTATCCTATTGATTGTTTTATTTGGCAACATATTCATCTCATATAACATTTAATTGTGCATATTTAAACATATAAACTCCAATGGCTATCTTAATTTGAAAAAAATACAGTGATCAGTAGACTAAAAAGTTTTCTAATGGCTACCAGTCGCTTGTTTGAAGAAGAAGAAGCTAATCAGGTACTTGGTTATTTCCGTTCTCTTTTATCTTTGTAATTCTTACCTAATGAAATCAAAATTTATATGATTAGAAGCACAAAATAAATAAAATCCATCTTCGCATTCACGTTTAGGAGGTATTTGAAGGGAATTCATGTGTGAAGAAAGTAATATTAAACAGACCAAGGAAGTTCAATTCCATCACTTACGAAATGGTAAATCTTATCGAACTTGTGTATGATATTATTCATTAAATGGGTAATTAGAAGTACGATTAAAATCCGATTAATTATTTCTGTGTGTTTGGCAGACCATTCAAATATTCAACAAGGTTAAAGATTATGAGAATGATGCTCGGGTCAAACTTGTGATTTTGAAGGCAATAAATATATGGAACTCTTATATATTGAGTGAAACAGCTTAATTTGGTTTGTGTGATACATGGGTTACACATACCCATCTTATGTCAACAAATTTTCATTCAGGGTCACGGGAGAGTATTTTCTGCTGCTGGTGATGTTGTATCTGGATATACCTATATGATGATAGGTATGCTTATATAAAAGTTATTTTTATTTTTTTGAAGTAAATATATAAAAGTTATTTGATTCAAAGTGTCTAGGTATTTTATGATTGGTTAATTAATCGGGAAATTGGAGATTTGATGCAAGTTATTACGAGAAACTTCTCATCCTCAACTATTTGCTTGCTACATACAAAAGGCCCCCGGTATGATGAATTTAAGTTTCAACTATCTTTTTTTATTTTGTTTTACGTTTCCCTCCAATTCAAATATAATTACAGTCATGTAATTTATTCAAATTGAAGATAGCACTTATTGATGGATTAGTGATGGGAGCTGGTGTTGGATTGTCCATACATGCTGAGTTTAAGATCGTGACTGAGAATGTTGCATGTCTTTTTCATAAATTCAGATTTATATATATACATTTTATTTTGATTTTTATTAAATTTTAGATGTTAATACTAGATAATAATATGATTTCTTACTATTGAATAAATGTACACGGAGCTTATACGTGTTTATTAATTACATTAACTTGGATATATATACAGGTGTTTGCTATGCCAGAAGCAGGAATAGGACATTTTCCTGATTTTGGTGCATCATTTTACCTTTCTAGACTCCCCGGATATTTTGGTAAAACTCTGAGCATCTCCAATGGGGCTGTGAATTGTTTTTCACAATCCATTGTCATGTCATCAATGTCAAGATAATTGCTTTTTACATAGTATTGATAGACAGTCAAACCAAAAAATTGTCTCCAATGGTTCTATTTAAAATCCATACATTGAAGAGAGCATTCAATGTGAGTTGCTGAGTCAGCATGTCTAACAGGCCCTCTATATGTAGACAGTCATCCTCACTAATGTTGATTTTTTTTTTTGCCAAGTCAGCTTAACAGTGAAGGTTGACATTTGCATTGGAGAGAGTTTTTTTTCACACAATCCTACATGACACTCTATTTTTCTACAATCCACAATCCATTGGAGATGCTCTAAGTTCTCCATTTCTTGTGGGCACTAGATCTCACTTCTCTAACGTGTAAGATTGAATCTCTATTGTTAGAGATGTGACATCCCCTAAAATAAAGAAGTACAAAATTCTGTATGTAATATTTTATATGTTGCATGTTTATAAATATCATTTCCAAATATAATCTATAAACAATATAAAAATGTAACTAAGTAAGAGAGAAATTTATAATGTTTGTTATGCTTTATTACCATTTTAGGAGAATATTTGGGGCTTACTGGAGCTAGGTTAGAAGGAGCTGAAATGATTGCATGTGGTCTAGCAACTCATTTTGTTCTCTCCAAGGTATCATTTATCTATTTTCATCGAATTCCAACTTTCATTAATTATCATTCAAATTATTGGTTTAATTTTAAACATATATAGCTTAAAATATGACAAATTGCTTTTTTTTTTTTTTCTTTCTTTTTTTTTTTAAAAAAAAAAGAAAAAATTTTCTTGCATATATAAGATCTTTATCTATTGGAAAAAGAATTAGAAGCATCATATTCTTTCGATACAAATGCAATTTCTCAACTTATCAACAAATTTGCACACAAACCAAGCATGTTGAAACTAGACTATTATATCGCTTATTGTAATAGGTAAGGCTCAATAATACATGTTTTATCTTCTCACTTGTACTAACTAATATATATAGGGGCAGGATCGGAGGACACAAGTTTTGACATAAATTTTGACACGATTTTATTGACCATTGGATGAAGAGGATTTTAATGGTTTAGATTTACTCACACCACTACATACAACTTCATTTTACACTCTACATAAATATTTTCTCTCATCTCTCTCTTCATTATTACATTAGCTCTCTCATCTCTCTTCATTATTACATCATCTCTTTTCTTTCTCTTCATTATTACACTATATCTCATCTCTCCCATTAATATTAGAATCTCAATATTTAAATTATTTTTTTCTCATCAAATCCAATTATATTTAAAAACTCATCAAGAAAAAAAAAAAAAAAAAGAGCAGCAATTGTTTTTTTTTTTTAACTTGATAAATTTATTATTTAAATGATGATTTATTTTTTAAAATAGTTTAAACCAAGTAATTTTTAGTAAGAAAATTTTTAATATCATTAAAAAAAAAAATCTTATTTCAAAAACAATTTCTAACCAAAATAAGTAAAATATATTTTATTTTTCAAAAACACAAAACACTTAACCAAAAAGTTTTTCTTACTAAAGATTGTTTGGTTTAAACTATTTTAAAAAATAAATTATCATTTAAATAATAAATTTATCAAGTTAAAAAAAAAAAAACAATTGTAGCTTTTTTTTTTTTAATTTTCTTGATGGGTTTTTAAATAATTGGATTGGGTGAGAAAAAAATAATTTAAATATTGAGATTTTAATATTAATGGGAGAGATGAGAGATAATGTAATAATGAAGAGAGAGGTAGGAGAAAACATTTATGTAGAGTGTAAAATGAAATTGTATGTAATGGTGTGAATAAATCTAAACCATTAAAATCCTCCTCATCTAATGGTCAACAAATCGTGTCAAAATTTATGTCAAAACTTGTGTCCCCCGATCCTGCCCCATATATATATATATATATATATATATATATCATGACTTTTGACAATGCTATGATCAACCAGATTGAATATTGTCAACATATGCTTTTCTGGAGAACCTGTCGAAGATATATTGTTGACACTTGTAAGTATAATTATGAGAAAAATTAAAGAATAATGCATTTTTTTAATTTTAATTTTAATTCCCCTTATTTTACAAAAGAAAAATAAATTATTATGTACGTCGTTTTTAACTATTTTTAGGAGAAACGGATTGGAATCATTGGAGAAGAGAGGTGGATAGTTGATGCAATAAACTCAATGAAGTCAGCTTGCCCATTAAGTCTCAAAATTTTTCTCAAATTGGTAACAAATTAAGATTTTTAATACAATTCCTGTTTTTCTTTTTGTTTTTATTATTAATCTTAATAAAGTGCAAAAATATTTTGAATCATTGTTAGATAAGGTTAGGTCAAAGACAAAGCCTTGAATAATGTTATATTCATGACTACCCTATATTTTGTCACATTATCTAACGATAAGTGAATAATGATTATTAGCAAGTATATAATTTATTAGTCAAGAAGAATTTTTTAGGAAAAGAGTAAATTACAATTTATTTAATGTAACTTTTTCAATGATATACTCCTTATATTAGGGTATAAGAGCAAAGCTAATTGATTGTTTAATTGTATTGTTTTGTTTGAACGCTATTCTTGGCAAATTTTATAAAATTTTTGTAATTGTATATAGTAAAATTTTGAAAATTATAAAGAAAAGTTTTGATAAGATTTAAGAGATTTATGGTTTTGATAAATTTTAAAATCTATTGAGCTTGTTTGTATATATAGTGAAAATGAAAATATAATAGAGCCTCAACTCACATCATTTGCATTATTTTTTATCAAACAGTGGCAGCCTCTAAATTAGAGTTGGTCAATGAAGAGATGGTAAATAGATTTTTCAGTAAAGTTGATGAAGAGGATTGGGAATTCTTACAACTTCCTCTAAAAAGATCCAACATGGCTCATGTCACAACTTCGAAACTTTAAAAAATTTACTTGCACGTAATTGGAATGATTTGAAATTGAAATGATCTGAAATTAGATTGGTCTGTAATCATATTGATGTATTGGAATCAAAATAAGTTACTTACTTCAATTGCAGGAATCATAATTGGAATCAACAATATTCCTTTTGAGATGTTTATTTAAAATTAAAATGGGAATGAATTGTTTGAAATTACAAAAAATGCCTTTGATTAAAAATAGCATTTTTGACAGAAAATTATGTTTCTTTTTTTTTTTTTCCCATTATGATCAATAAATATGTATTTTCATATAATAATAGTTTAATAATAATAATGGCTTTTTACTAATAATAAGTTGATGTTATCTACTACACCATTGATAAATATAAAATAGAATTTTCTCAATTTTTTTTAATTTCCATTTTTTTTAAAATAGAAGTATAAAACTTTTTTTAATATTTAAAAGAGAATGAGAATAAGAATTCTAAGCGGGGTGGGGGAATGATAATCTCATTTTGCAATCTCAAATTTATGTGGGACCTATACTTTTTATTCCCATTACGCATCAATTTAGAGCAAGTAAACACTGATAATCATATTAATTTCTCATTCTTATTCTCAAATTCTTCAAATAAACACACCATAATTAAGTTTTTAATCATTTCATTTATGAATTACAAATCTTATTAAAAATTTTTAGGATGGATGCAATGACAGATGAAATTAATTATTTTATCAATATTAATCATATTATTTTACAATTTACATGGTTGTTATGAATAACTTGCCCTCTCATATGCAACAAAAAAATTGTGTTGTCTGGCATGCATTTTGTACTTTATGTAAAATTATAGAACCATTATTAATTGTAGTATGTATGTACATCTTGTAAAACCTGTTAATACAAGTGTTCGCTGAAAATAGCAACAGCAAGCTGCTGTCCGATGAAAAGCAAACAAGAAGAGCATGAGTTTTCAGAGGAAACTCCAGAAGCAACAATGGACATTTTTGTGACTGAGTTATCATTAATGAATAATCAATTACATACACACTTATATACAACTCTGGATTTCCATTCCTTTTACATAAATAACTAATAAACTTTCATAAAAATAAAGAGAGCTGTAGATTAAGCGAAGTCAACGGAAGTTAGTTTGTAACTACAACCTATATAATATTTATTTCACATTATTACTTACAGTTTTTATTGATCTAACTGGTGATTATGGATCACTTGTCACCTCATATGTAATAAGAGATTTGTGTTAGCACTAATGTGTAATCCGTGGAAAATTATATAACTAATTACTGTTGCTGCATGTATTTGCATCTGTATTGAGAGATTACATGTGGATTATTCAATTAAAATGATATTTTCCAAGATATATCCAATCTATCAATTTTAATTACACTATTTAATTAATGTGATTTTAATTTATAAATATGTAAAACCTGAATGTAAGAGGTAATGTTAACATGCGATAATTACTTGTAGAGAATCAATCATAGGTATTAGATTATTGGCCCCATTTACTCCAATCTGTGTAAATTAAATTATAACATGTAAAATATTATATAAACAAACATTAATTTCTTGAGTATGATGGATCAAACTATTTATTTATACACAGTCTAAATCATAAAATTTTTAGTTCCAATTTAGGGTGGTTGAACATGAGAAATTAAATAGATTGATTTAGGATTGACTGATCCACTATTATATCAGGGGCATAGCTAGAAGTTTATTTAAGGTGAATTAATCTGAATTTATTTTCATATGAACTTTGTTAAAAACTAGCTGATTCAAAGATTTCAGTTGATCGGAAAAGGCCTAGTTATAGTATTTAATACTTGAAATTATGATATATTATTACGTACGTCCTCTCACGTGCAATATAGACAGGTGATAAATGTCAGACACATGAAAGGGGCGAACTATAATATATATTTAAAACTTGAGGTTATGATATATTATTACGCACATTCTTTCACGTGCAATGTAGACATGTGACAAATGTCAGACACATGAAAGGGGAGAATTATAGTGTATATATGTAAAACTTGAAATTATAATACGTTAATACGTCCTCTTTACGTGCAATATGGACAGGTGAGTATAACATTTGTAATGAGAAGAATTTCAGATTAAAAGAAGGAGAGAGAGTTTGAACCAAAGATTTCTAAGTTCTAATATTATATTAGTTATTATCAAATCCAGAATCTTAAACTGATAGAAAAAAGTTTAATTATAATATTTAAAACTTGAGGTTATGATACGTTAACAGACTTAACTTTACATTTGATATCTTAAACTCTTTTTTAATCAGGTAAACTATTGGGTTATTGTACTGATATGAAAAACTATATTATAGTTTTAATAATTGTCATGATTTTTAAAAAATTAAACTTTTCCTTTTCAAAAAACTTGGGTAGGCTAGCCCAAATAGAGCTCCACCTTTAAAACCAATTCATGATATAGGATTGCTCTACGATGGTAACTGCTTTGAGTTTTTGCAAAAGCAAAATAAAACTATTGTGACTTATATTATTATTATTATTGTTATTATTATCATTATTATTATGTTAAGGCTTGGAGGGTTTGCCATAATTTAAAGTATTTTAGATATTTTTAAAACAAGATTTGTCATTTGTGGCTGATAGTATAAATATATAATATGAGAAACGTGTGATAATATTTTTTCTGAGCTCGCTTGAAATCTTATAGCAAAACATAAAAATACATGTAGGTTGTATAACTCATGGAAGTTGGTATACAATTATAGAAAGAGAGAATTTCATTGTCACCCCTATATTATTGAAAATATTTGCTTTTTTAAATATAAATTCACTTTTGACTCTGTAAAGTCAAACGTTGATTGACTTTGGTTGATCGACTTTGATGGGAAGGGATATATTTTTATCATTCTAATAAGATTTTTTTGAATTTTAGATAAAATAAATAATAAAATTATTTAAAAAAATATATATCATCATTTATCTCACACCATTTATATGACAAATAACGATGAAGATAAAAATGAATTATAATAATATTTAAAATAAATAAAAAAATTATAAATTAATAAAAACCAATCTTCACCGTACATCTATGGGATGGACGGTGAAGATCAAACCATAAAATCAAAATATACAAAAATTTAGAAAAAAAAAAAGAAAAAAGAAAAAAGGGTGGACAACCATGGATTCCATCTCCATCCATGGCCAATCTGGTTCCACTAGATCGTCGAACCACCAAAATAAAATGGAGGTAGAGATCGATGAGGGTTGTTTGACAAGGGTGGTTTGGTTTCAGAGATGAAGATGGTGGTGGGGAGCTTGTCGCCTAGGTGTTTTGGTGGTTTGACAAGGGTGGTTTGACGTCGGAGATGAGGGTTGTTTCATCGCCTCCATTTTCATTTTATGATCTAGTACCAAATCATAAAAACCATAGAACCATTAATCATCCACTACGACCCATAGAATCCATATGAAAACCATTTGTAAAACCAGCTCTCTTTTTAACTCCGCTCGTTTTTCGTCCTGACATATGAGTTTTCAAAACGAAGACAAGTAAAGGTTGGGTAAGCCAGAGCAGACTCCGGATATTCAAGAATGTCTCGGAATTACCCAAACCCCGAGCATTCTAAACCAAGAGACTCATAATGCCCGGCAAAACTGCTCCGCAATTGCAGCCGATCCGCCATTGTTGGTATAATTAAAGAGACCAACACCAATTTTCTTATCCACTCTTTCCTCAAGATCAGAACCCGGCTTCCATTTATCACCATCATCCTTTTTAAAGCTCACCGCAGCCGGAGAAACTTGACCTCTAGCCACCTTCTTACCATTTTTCTTTTTAGATTTTCCATAAACAGAAGATCTACCTTTATCAAAGACGGAAACAGAAGAGATAGCTCCTGAGTCGACCCCTGTAACATTCTCCTTCAGTGCCTCGTTTGAAAGGTTCCCAATGACACACCTAAATCACCCGAAACGGTCCCAGTCAACTTTTTTTTTAGGACGAGATTAAATTGGTAGGAACTTACTTATACGATTCGATAAATGACTTTCGTATAATCATGAGCCACTACTTATATCAAGCGGAAAGACAACCCGTATAAAAAAACAAAATCCCATCCTTTTTTAAAGAGTGAATTGCACAAAACTTCCCTGAGGTTTGCCTAAAAACACGTGAAAACATATTTATCTTTTTATTACACCAAACCCCCATACTATTAGTTGACTTCTGTCAACTTTAATTTTTGATCAAAAATTTTGGTCAAATGACCATTTTACCCATAAATAAGATAAAAAATAATTAAAAGTTAAAAATTAAATTAAATTAACTTAATTAAAAATAAATTAAAAATTAAAAGTGTACCTCCACCGTCTATCCGAAAGATGGACGGTAGAGATTGTTTTTAGTTTTTTTAACTGGTTAGATGACCATATTATCCCTCAATGATAAAAAAAAAAAAAAAAAACCATTAAATTTAAAAATAATAGACAATTAAAAACAAAAACAAAAACTAAAATAATAATAAAATAAAAAACACAAACCAGGGATGGATCTCTCCAGATCCATCCTTCTCTGGATCCCTTTATGGGTTTCCATCGCCGACGACGGTCGTCAGCAATGGAGACCCATCTCTGTCATCTCCATTGCGCGATGGAGACGACGAAGGGTCTCCGTGCGCGATGGAGACCAGCTCTATCCTGGTTGTTGGAGAACCCTTCGTCCGCCAGTTTGGTCTAATCTCCTTCATTTGGTTTCAATGCCCATCTCTTTCGCTCCCTCTCCCCTCTGTCAATGGTGACTAGTTTCTTCATCTGGGTTTCTGTTAACATCCATCTTTTTCTCTTTGTCTTCATGCGCGTCTTCATCCTGGTCACCAGAGAACCCCTCGTCCACTGGTCTGGTCTGGTCTGATCTCCTTCATCTGGTTTCAACGCCCATCTTTTTCACTCTCTCTCCTCTCTATCAATGGTGACTGGTTTCGATGAATGGGTTTCTGTTAACACCCATCTCTTTCTCTCTCTCTCCGCTCTCTCAATGGCGATTCTTTTTTCTGTTTTTGATTTTGTGGATGTTGTGATCTTGATTGTTGTGGTTTTCATTTGTGGATTCTTGTTATTTCCTTATTTGAAGGTGGTTTCGGTGAAATCGGTTGAATTGTTTGGTGCGGTTCTACAGTTGATGAAGATGGAGGTAGTTTGAAACCCAGTTGTATATGGATCCATAGCTGTGAGAATGTATTGTGTATGGACCCATAGCTGTGACGATTTTGAAGATTGAAGAACTCAGATCTTTAAAAAAAAAATGTTGAAGTTCTGGGTAGATGAAGATCTACCCAAAACTTTAAAATACTTTTTTGTTTCTTAATTTTTATTAATTTTTAATTGTTTTTTTATTTTCTATAATTTAAATTGTAAAAGAAAATTAAAAAAATAATAAAAGTCTAAAATACCCTTAAATTAAATGACTTTTGACTAACCTTAATAGTTTTTGACTAACGAAATGGAGGTATTGTGTAATAAAAGGATAAATATATTTTTAGATGTTTTCAGGCAAACCTCAGGGAGGTTTTGTGCAATTCACTCTTTTTTAAATGAAAACTTGACTTAAAAGCTTAGGCATGGCCTGCGCGCAACCGCTGCCACGGGGCCACTGACACGGTCCCATCAAACTTAGCAGTTAGTACTTATTACCATCTAATTTCATAAAAAAAAAAAAACTTATTATCATTTAATAAATTTGAATGACAGTGGGCAACATCATTTGATCTACCTCATGAATTGAGCACGTGTTTAGGCCCTTGTCCACTCACATGGACAACTGCCTCATCAACACAAAATGTATGCACGAGATGTTGGCTTGAAGCTTTTAGAAAAATCTGCCACAATGGCAGGTGCCCGACTTCCAACTCCTGCATTGCCGCCCGCCCACCCATCATGGCCAGCTGGTTTGAGCTGGAAAGTCACGTTAAGATTGTTCTTTTATCATTTCTTTGATTCTTATTTCTTTTCTTTTTTTCTTTTTTGTTTTTTTTTTGAGTATCATTTCTTTGATTATCTTGATTCTGCGAGAGTTCTTTTTTGTTCTTATTGTTTTAAAGAGAGTTCTTTATTTTCTATATCCTATTGATTGTTTTATTTGGTAATATATTCATCTCATTTCCCATATAATATTTAATTCTGCATATTCAAACTTATCAACTCCGACGGGTACGTTAACTTCAAAAAATAGAGTGATCAGTAGACTTAAAAGTTTTCTAATGGCTGCCAGTCGCTTGTTTGAAGAAGAAGCTAATCAGGTACTTGGTTCTTTCAGTTCCCTTTTATCCTTGTAATTCTTACCTAATGAAATCAAAATTTATATGATTAGAAGCACAAAATAAATAAAATCCATCTTCGTATTCATGTTTAGGTGGTATTTGAAGGGAATTCATGTGTGAAGAAAGTAATATTAAACAGACCAAGGAAGTTCAATTCCATCACTTATGGAATGGTAAATCTTATCAATCTTGTGTATGATACCACTCATTAAATGGGTAATTTGAAGTATGATTAAAATCCGATTTTTTATTTCTGTGTATTTGGCAGATCATTCAAATATTTAACGAGGTTAAAGCTTATGAGAATGATGCTCATGGTCAAACTTGTGATTTTGAAGGTAATAAATATATGGAACTCTTATATACTGAGTGAAACAGCTTAATTTGATTTGTATGATACATGGGTTATACATATTCATCTTATGTCAACAAATTTTCATTTCAGGGTCACGGGAGAGTATTTTCTGCTGGTGGGGATGTTTTATCAGCATATACCTATACGACAATAGGTGATACTTATATAAATGTCAGGGATAATCCCGATTTACCCCTCCTATTGTTCGATGTAATTATTAATTATCTCTTATAGTTTATAAAAATCTCATTTTACTTTTTCTATGATTTTAATGATGGAAATTATCAAATTTTTTTTTTTCAATTTTTTTATATATTTTCTTAAACTATAAAGGGTTTTGGACATTTTGTTAAACTATATGAGATATCTTGTCTATTTAATCAAATGTTATGAGATTTTTAACGATTTTTTAAATTAGTGATGAATTTTGACTATTATATCAAACCATAAAGAAAAGTTGGAATATCCCTAAAATTTGTTTGATTCAAAGTGTCTAGGTATTTTATGATTGGTTAATTAATCAGGAAATTGGAGATTTGGTGCAAGTTATTGCGAGAAACTTCTTGTCCTCGACTATTTGCTTGCTACATACAAAAGGCCCCTGGTATGAAGATGAATCTAAGTTTCAATTATCTTTTATTTTTATTTTTATTTTTTTTATGTTTCCCTCCAATTCAAATATAGTTACAGAGTCATGTAATTTGTTGAAATTGAAGATTGCACTTATTGATGGATTAGTGATGGGGGCTGGTGTTGGATTGTCTATACATGCCAGGTTCAAGATCGTGACCGAGAACACGGTATGTCTTTTTTTTTTTTTTTTCTTTTTTTAAGAAACTGACTGTATGTCTTTTTTATAAATTCAGATTTATATGTATACATTTTATTTTGATTTTTATTAAATTTTAGATGTTAATACTAGATAATAATATGATTTCTTACTGTTGAATAAATGTACACGGAGCTTATACATGTTTATTAATTACATTAACTTGGATATATATACAGGTGTTTGCTATGCCAGAAGTAGGAATAGGACATTTTCCTGATTTTGGTGCATCGTTTTACCTTTCTAGACTCCCCGGATATTTTGGTAAAACTCCCTAAGTTCTCCGTTTCTTGTGGGCGCTAGATCTCACTTCTCTAACGTGTAAGATTGAATCTCTGTTGTTAGAGATGTGAGATCCCCTAAAATAAAGAAGTACAAAATTCTGTATGTAATATTTTATATGTTGCATGTTTATAAATATCATTTCCAAATATAATCTATAAACAATATAAAAAAGTAACTAAGTAAGAGAGAAATTTATAATGTTTGTTATGCTTATCATTTTAGGAGAATATTTAGGGCTTACTGGAGCTAGGCTAGAAGGAGCTGAAATGATTGCATGTGGTCTAGCAACTCATTTTGTTCTCTCCAAGGTATCATTTATCTATTTTCATCGAATTCCAACTTTCATTAATTATTATTTAAATTATTGGTTTGATTTTAAACATATGTAGCTTAAAATATGACAAAATTGCTTTTTTTTTCCCTAATTGTTTTTTGCATATATAGGATCTCCATCTGTTGGAAGAAGAATTAGATGCATTGTCTTCTTTCGATGCAAATGCAATTTCTCAACTTATCAACAAATTTGCACATAAACCAAGCATGTTAAAACCAGACTATCATGTCGCTTATTGTAATAGGTACAGTTCAATATTTTAAAGTTTTACTAGTATCCAATGATACATATTTAATCTTCTCACTTGTACTAACTATTACATATATAAATATCATGACTTTTGACAATGCTTTGATGAACCAGATTGAATATTGTTAACATATGTTTTTCTAGAGAAACTGTTGAAGACATACTGTTGATACTTGTAAGTATAATTATGAGAAAAATTAAAGTATAATATATATATGTGGTTTCTTTCATTTTAATTTTAATTTTCCTTATTTTGTAGAAGAAAAGTAAACTATTATATGCATCGTTTTTAACTGTTTTTAGGAGAAACAGATCGCAGTAATAGGAGAGGAGAGGTGGATAGTTGGCGCAATAAAGTCAATGAAGTCAGCTTGCCCATTAAGTCTCAAAATTTTTCTCAAACTGGTAACAAATGAAGATTTTTTATTCAATTCCTATTTATCTTTTTGTTTTTATTATTAATTTTAATGAAGTGTAAAAATCTTTTGAATCATTGCTAGATAAAGTTAGGTCGAGGACAAAGCCTTGAACAATGTTATATTCATGACTACACTATATTTTGTCATATTATCCGAAGAACAGTGAGCAATGATCATTATGAGGTATATAATTTATCAATTAAGAAGAATTGTTCCTTTTTATTTATTTAATGTAACTTTCAATGATATACTCTTTATATTAGGGTATAAGAGCAAAGCTAATTGATAAAGACAAAAACCCCAAGGTACTATTCTTCTTCTTCTTGGTTTTTTATTTTTATTTTTATTTTTTAATTTAACTTCATTAATTTTATGAGATTGGTTTGGTTAAAAGAGGTTTATTTGTTTGAAAGCGGTTCTTGATAATTTTTATAAAATTTTTGTAATTGTTTATAGTAAAATTTTGAAAATTTTAAAGAAAACTTTTGATGAAATTTAAGAGATTTAAAGGTTTTGATAAATTTCAAAAACGATTGAGCTTGGTTGTATATATAGTGATATATAATAGAGCCTCAACTCACATTATATGAATTATTTTTTATCAAACAGTGGCAGCCTCCAAAGTTAGAGCTGGTTAGTGAAGATATGGTAAATAGATTTTTCAACAAAGTTGATGAAGAGGATTGGGAATTCTTACAACTTCCTCCAAGAAGATCCAACTTGGCTTTTGCAGCTTCGAAACTTTAATTTTTTAATCAGTTAACTCACGGATCATAAATCTTATTAAAAAATTTTAACACAGATGAAATGACAGATGTAATTAGTTTTATTTTATTGGTATTAATTAATTATATTATCTTATAATTTACACATGGTTGCTATGAATCATATATATAATAAAAAACTTGTGATAAGAAACCATTATTGTAGTATGCATGTACATCTTGTAAAACCTGTTAATACAAATGTTCGATGAAAATAGCAATAGCAAGATGCCGTTCGATGAAAAGCAAACAGGAAGAGCTTGCGTTTTCACAGAAAACTCCAGAATCAACAATGGAATTTTTTGTGACTTGAATTATTATTAATGAACAATCAATTACATACACACTTATGTACACTCTGGATTTCCGTTCCTATTGCACAAGTAACTAATAAACTTTCATAAAAATAGGGAGAGCCGTAGATTAAGCGCACTCAGCAGAAGCTAGTGTGTAACTATAGCCTATATAATGTTTATTTCCCATTATTACTTGCAGTTTTTGATGATCTAACTGGTGATTACGGATCACTTGTCACCTCATAACGTTAATGTGTAATTCGGGGAAAATTATATAACTAATTACTGTTGCTGCATGTGCATGCATCTGGATTGAGAGATTATATATGAATTATTCAATTAAAATGATATTTTTCAAGATATTTATATGTTTATATATTTGTATATTAAAGTGCAATATATCCACTCTATCAATTTTAATTACATTATTTTATTAATATGATTTTATTTTATAAATAAGTAAGGCTGAATATGAGAGGTAATGTTAACATGTGATAATGTTTACTCGTAGAGAATAAAAGATATTAGATTAGTGGTCACATTTATTTCATTTGGTAAAAATTATTATAACATGTGAAATATTATATAAACAAACATTAATTTCTTGAGTATGACAGATCAAACTATTTATTTATACATAGTTTAAATCATAAAATATTTAGTCCAATTTAGGCTGGTGGAACATGAGAAATTCAATAGATTGAGTTGGGATTATGATTGATCCACTATTATAATAGGGGCATAGCTAGAAGTTTACTTTAAAGTGAATTAATCTAAATTTATTTTCAGATGTACTTAAATTTATGTTTGATTTATTAAACTCTTTTATGAATCAGCTAAATTATTGGGTGCTTGTAAAAAATTATATTAAAGTTTTAATAATTATCATGATTCAAAAAAAAAAAAAAAAATTCTTTTCCTTTCCAGAAAGCTTTAGTAGGCTAGCCCAAATAGAGCTCCACCTGTAAAACTAATTCATGATATAGAATTGCTCAGGATATAGTAATTGCTTTGACTTTTTGGAAAAGCAACTATTGTGACTTTTATTATTATGTTATTAGATAATTTAGCAGCTGATAGTATAGATATATAATATGTGAAACGTGTGATAATATTTTTTCTGAGCTTGCTTGAAATCTTATAGCAAAACATGTCGTGCAAGTTGTATAACTCATGGAAGTTGGTATACAATTATGTAAAGAAAGAGTTTCATTTTCGTCCCTATATTATTTAACAGGTTCACTTTTTTAAACATGAATTCATTTTTAATTCTCGTGATCCTAATATGGTTTGAAAATAGATAATTTTAATTCCTATTATTAGTCAAACATTAATCAAATTTAACGGAAAGAGGGATATTTTTATCATTCTAATAAATTTTTTTAGAATTTTAAATAAAATAGACAAATAATAATAATAAAATTAATAGAAAAAAAATATCTAGAGTCTATGTCTCCTTTAAAGATGAACTATAAAGATAAATATTAATTAAAATAATATTTAAAAATAAATAAATTAATAAAAACTAAACTCCACCGTCCATTTATGAGATGGTGGAGTTCAGTTTTTAATCGACAAAAATTTAATATTCGAACATAATTAAATTAACATATACAAGAACATTTCAATTTTCAAAAGTCATCCAAGACACACCAAAACTATAACCCAATCAAATACGCAATCTGAGAAGTTGAAAAATAAACAGAATAGGATAGTTGGACATACTGATAAGTCCAATCGAACAGAGATCACATATACAAATATATTTTATTGTTCCACTCCAATCATAACTTGAGCTGATATGTACACTAGGGATGGGCAAAAGGGTGTTTGGTTCGGTTTCTGAAACCGAACTAAGAAATGTACAATTTTTAATATGGAGAACCGAACATGGAGAAATTTGGAGGTAGAATCGACCGAAATCGAACACTCTAGGTGTGGTTCGATTTCGTCGATTCTGCGCCTAAGTTCGGGCTTGTTTTTGGGTCTACTGTTGGGCCTATTTTAATATAAAAAATTAAACAAGTGCAGCAAGACAACAATGCCTTCAACTACAAAAACCAGAAACAAAATCCAAAACCAGACACAGTCTTAAAACAAACATAGTCTATCAGTTCAACAAAAACCAAAAACAATTCTTCGAAAAAACCAAAAACAAAAACCGAGGCTCTCAAAAGGGTGAAAGAGAGAGAGAGAGGGATTCCTGTAAATTCAAGTATTCAACACAAACATAGTCTATCAGTTCTAACACAAAAACCAAAAACAAAACCAAACACCCCACCAAAACAAAACCAAAAAACCCAACCAAAAAACAGTCTCAAAACCTCCAAAGACCAAAACTTCAACTACAAAAATACCAAAAACAGCACCAGCCCACATGAAAACAAGCTACAAACAACAAACTCTTGGTACTGGTGAAGTTTCAGAGAGGCTGGTCGTTTGTGAAGAAGAAGATAGGGGTGTCGGCGATGGCAGTGAAGAAGAAGAAAAGGGTGTCGGCATCTTTGCAAAGAAAAAGAAAGAAAGAGGAAAATGGAGGAGGGGTGTCGGCCACGGCAGCGAATAGGAAAGAGGAAAGTGAAATCACAAAGGAAGGGATTTGGACCGGTTAAGGACTCAAAGGTTTGATTTTGAAGTAGTTGGACGTTGAAATTATGCAGAAGGCCCTCAGGATTATTAAAAATTTGAATAACCCTATATATAGCGATTGTCGGTTCGGTTATCCAGACCGGAACTGAATTGAAATTTTTATCGGTTTTGAACTTGAGAATTGAACACCCTAATTGTCTCCAAATGACCCGAACCAAACACCCAAAATCTGTTCGGTTTTGAGTTGGTTTGGTCGGATTATGTTTTTGTGCCCACCCATTTTACGTAGTATGGTTTATATATTTATTTATAACATAGATTATTTAGAGGCTAAATCTTAATGTTTTATTAGTAAAATAAATTATTTTAATTCATGTTGACGTTTTTTATGACGTATGGCGTGAAAACTATTTTTTTCTTCTAGTAGTACAAAGATAACAAACACAATGAATACAACATGAAGAGACAACTCCATTCAGGCTACCATTGCTCACTGAGTCACTATAAGAGATCAGTTGGCCAAGTCCAACCATCCATTCTGTTTGAAGGAATCTAATTTTTTATTTTAGTGTACTTCCATCCATCACTCTTCGGTATAAATAAATTAATTTCTACTGGCCGGCCGGATTTTAACTCTATTCTATTGTAAATTGTTTAAAAGATAATGCCCGTCAATTGAAATGGAAGGTCAGACATAATTTGTTGTTTAATTTATTCATATATTAATTAAAGTCTGTGAATCATTCGATTTCTACTTTATGAGTTTGATTTAGGAACATCATGTGTCAGATTCTTTTATACAGTAATTGGTTCATAATGTTCAATTTTATTTTAATTAAATTTAAATCAAAAGCAAATTAGTTATTTATTGCTTTGGTCAACTTTTTAATAAAAAAACTAATGGCTGGAGAAAATAATCAATTAGTTTCAGATTAGGATCAAGCATCGGGGGACAAACTATAAATATCTCTTTCTTTAATTTTATCTCTAACCGGATCTAACCGACTTGGATCAACCTAGAAACTCCTTCTACAAGGCTTTCCCACTAAAGGGAGAGAAATATCTCTCTCTAGTTAGAGAGCCTTCGAGAAGACTTTGAGTTCTATTGCTTCTATCTTGATGAATTTGATCCTCAAAACTTAACAATGCTAGATCATTTGGTTAACTTGCTTCGCTTGATTTTAAATTATGCTAATTAATCACATAACTCAATAATTTAAAATTGATAGGTAAGTTTTTAATAATAGTTTTTAAATTCAATCAGAATGTTCAAGAGAAAAAGATATTAAAATTCTAAAGGAAATAAATCTTTTAGGATTTGCGCCGGCACACAATATTTTTCATCATTAGGGTGTTTTGATTTTTGAATCTATCCAACTAGTTTATGAGTTTGACACTTAAAAAGTGACAGGATATATATTGTATGAAAGCTGTCAATATATATACTAACCTGACCGTGATTATCTTAAAAACTACAATTTCAAGAGATTAGTACTAGATTCCATACAGATCTCTGAGATTAGATACAAAGATTCGAATCTCTAATGGCTCTCCGTGACAGCACAGAAATTAATCAGGTAGTTCTTTCGCTTGTTTCTCTTCATTTGATAATTTTTCTTCATATCTTCTTTGTGAAAGATGTCTCCTCTCCTCTAAACTCATCATAGTTGTAGTTCTTTCATCACCACCTATATTGATCTTTTTTCAGGTGGTTTTTGAAGGAAGGACATGTGTGAAGAAAATGATATTAAACAGACCGAGGAAGTTAAATACTCTCACTTACGAAATGGTAAGTCCATCAACCTTATATTATATGATTACTCATATACATGTATACAACCTATATTAAATGTAGGCAACTGATAATACTTCTCTGTTGAATTTGTGTTGTTGGCAGATTTCTCACATGACAAAGAAATTGAAAGATTATGAGAATGATTCTGAAGTCAAACTCCTGCTATTGAAGGTTAGTAAATTGAAACTTTAAGTACACATATATTACTAAAGTACATTAATGATGGTTTGACATTTTGTTGCTGACAATGCATAACTTGGTCATATTAATCATGTGTCAGAAGGATTAATTATCGATTTAGATACAATTTCGCTATTTAATTATGCAAAAGAAAAAATAAATACAGTTTTTTTTTTGAGATAGACAAAAAAAAAAAAATACTGTTGCAGCATCACAAAATTTTAAATTTCAGAAGAATTTATTTATGTACAAAATTGTCACACCAACATAACTTTGTTTTTATGTTTAATTATTATTATACTGTCCCTTCAGGGAAAAGGAAGAGCATTTTGTGCTGGTGCCGATGTTTTAGCATATCATAAATTTATGACTGCAGGTGATTATAACCCGAAATTATTCCTTAGTTTAATAATTATTCAACTCTGCCAATATGCTTAATGCCTTAATATTCTAAATTATTACTTGGATTTATTAAATATTTAATACACCAGGTCATTGGAGTTTTGGTGCAAGTTATTACAAGAAAATTCTCATCCTCGACTATTTGCTTGCTACTTATAAGAAGCCCCTGGTACACTAAATTTTTTTAGCTTTTTTATTTTTCACTAATTTTTCAGAGTCATACTATTCAGATTTGGCAATCTTACTAGATTGTTACTATTTATAATTTTATACTATGGGTCATGTTACATACCGACAAGCCCATTGAGTTTCAAGCAAATTAGTTCTATATAATTAGCAGTTAAATATTTCCGTAGATCCTAACATAAACAAATATATAACTGAAGGTTGCTCTTATGGATGGAATTGTGATGGGTGCTGGTGTTGGAATGTCCATTCATTTCATGTTCAAGATTGTGACGGAGAATACTGTATGTGCCTTCATCACTCCATTTTTCGCTTTCACCGCATAATTTGAATATATATATATATATATAAAACTAATGTTGATTGTTCTTGTATTATGTACACAGGTGTTTGCTTTGCCGGAAGTAACAATAGGAACTTATATTGGAAATGGGGCATCGTATTTCCTTTCTAGACTCCCAGGATATTTTGGTAATTTCATTTTAATTCATATATATATATATATATGCATCTTTTTTAGTAAGTAAGCTGTTGAGAAAATCCCACCTAGGCTACAAACTGGTTCTAGAAAATAAATCTACCGTGGATTCATTAAAAGAAAGAAGAATATAACATTAACAGTTGTGACATCAAGCACCTCCAGTTATAAGTTACACCTGCTCATCCTCTTAGTGGCGTTGTTCAAATCCTACCGAAAATATTTTGTAAGTTTTGTATGGGTAATTTCTCATCTTATTGTGGAAATAGCCATTTCTTCGTTATGGGGTAGTCTCATATGCAGATTGACATGAAAAATTTTCATTAAAAGTAACTAACATTAAAGTAAAGAATCAAAACAATTCATCAAATTAATTGATTTATATTGATTTCAGGAGAATATTTAGGGCTCACTGGAGCTGTCTTAGATGGAAGGGAGATGATTGCATGTGGGCTAGCAACCCATTTTGTCCTCTCGAAGGTATTCACAATTTTTTTTTTTTTAAGTTCACTCTCTGCTTTTATGATGAAGATAATTAAATTTATTTGAATGGTTTGATGTACTTAATAAATTAATTTTAGAATAAGACAACATGGCTATATTTAATGTTCTTACATTCAGGACCTCCATCTGCTCGAAAAGGAACTAGAAGAAGTGTCTTCGTCAAACACGACTACAATTTCTCAAATTATCAACAAATTTGTACACAAACCAAACGTGAAACAACATGTTACTTACAGTAGGTATGTTTAATTATTATTATTATTTTTACATTTTTATTAAATATCATAATACTTTTTTGACAATAAATCTCATAGTACTTAAGATAACATTGCAATTTAATATTTATATAATCGTAACTGTCAAATTAGATTGAAGATTGTTAACCATTGTTTCTCTGGAGAAACAATTGAAGATATATTGTTGGCACTAGTAAGTATAATTATGAGTTCAGTTCTTTATTTTGAATTGCGAATCAAACACTTTTTATACTTTTATGATATCTCTTGCTTGGTGTGATTTCATAATATTTTCAGGAGAAGCAAATAGAGGTCGGAGAAGAAAAGTGGATAGCTGATGCAATAAACTCAATGAAGTCTTCTAGCCCAACAAGCCTCAAAATTTCTCTTAGATCGGTAATAAGGATCATAATTGATCTTGAATCTTTTTATTTTCTGCAACTTCGCTTATTTTCTTGTTTTGGATATTTTTAATTTCTCAATCAATAAAATTTCTTCAAAATAATTATTCAGATAAAGGAAGGTCGAAGGCAAAATCTTCAAGAATGCTTTGTTCGCGATTATATTATATCTTGTCACGTTATGCGAAGAACTGTGAGCTATGATTTTTATGAGGTATATGCGTATTAGAAAAGAAAGAGCTAATTATTCTTTAGAAAAAAAAAAGCTAATTAGTTTTTATGGATTAAGTCTTATTTTTTATAACTTACTTTTATTGATTTTCATAGTATATGTACGTATAACCTCTTTGTAGGGTGTAAGAGCCAAGCTTTTAGGAAAAGATGAAAAACCAAAGGTACATCCACTACAATTTTTAGCCTAGCTTATGTTTACATATATATTCGCAGCATCCATCAACTTTTAGTTGGATACTGATCCAATGACAGAATGATAAAATCCAATTAAGCTTCAAATTAAAAACAATAATTTGATATTTTCTGTTAAATTACAGCATGAAGAATATTTTCATAGTAATTAATATTGTAATTATTATTATTATTTAGTGTCAGAATTTACACGTTTCTTCGTACAAGATCTGATTTTGTAATATTATAAAGTTGAAATTTTGTACGAAAAATATAAAAGAGAAAATTATTAAAAATAGTCCAAGAAAAAGGTGAAAACTTGTTTTGGCCAAAAAAAAGTTACCGCATCAAATATAACTTTAATCCCTTTTAAACCTTAAAAAACATTTCATGAGAAGTTTTGCGGCGAAATGTTTCATTGAACTGAAAAATAGATTAAAATGGTTGAAGTTTGTTTGCGGCTAAAACTAAATAATTTTTTTGGGCCAAAAACATATTTTGACTTTTAACTTTTGCCTCCTTTTGCTGTGATGAAAGGGAAGATGTGCAATTTAACAAAATTCGTTTCTAGCTCCATACAAGCACAAGAGAGAAACCTATCATAATGATTTTTCAATTTTGACAGTGGCAACCTTCAAAGTTAGAACTGGTTACAGAAGAAATGGTGGATCAATACTTCGACGTATTAGTTGATGAAGAAGACTGGGAATTCTTACAACTTCCTCCAAGACCAAACTTAGTTGACATTAATGTCTCATCTAAACTGTGAACTATATATAATAATTATTTAAATTTATTATTTAAATGATATAGTAAGTTCATATGCATATTACATTATCTTATAATTAATGTAATTGTTACAAATAAATTTGTTATAATATATGAGAAAAATATTTGGCTAAAATATTGGGAGGTGTAGTTGAGTTGAAAGTTTGATTTGCAGACCGGAATTTGAAGAAAAGAAGTTGAGGTTGAAGAGAATAAGAAGAAGGCTCGAGAGAACAATTTCATTTTTCTAACTATTACATTGATTTCACTTAATACAATCTATTGATTGTTATATATCACCAATCCATCAACTAATAACTGACAAACTAGTAACTGACTTTTCTTTCACAACCATAAGAGATACAATCTTATGTAGCTGATATTCATACTTTTATTGTAGACCATCACTGATGCTGAACTCGTTAACTCTTTCAAATGATATTAGTTCTAACAATAGTATTATTGTTATTATTATTATTTTTTTTTTAAAAAAAAAAACAAATTTTGCAGTTCATATATATGTATTATTGATTACGTACCTTTATGTACCATGTTGATTGAAATTTGTTCTGATTATAAATTATTATTATCTGGGAGATTATATCATGATATGAGTTATTCAATTAATAAGAATATTTTTCAAGAAATTTAATGTTATTGTGTTCTATATATTCTATGAAATATATCCTTGAGTCGATATATGTTGATTTCAATTATTTGTAATATGTTAGAAGATAATTCAGGATTTTTCTGATAAGAATTGGGACATAATTATGTTGTTTGGATCTTCCGAGTCTTTCTTCGGATTAAATTTTAATTACCAAGATGGTTAATCCAGGATTATCTACATGTAGGATTTAATTTTCTTTCTTCTCTCTTTTTTTTTTTGGGTCGTGTGGCGCACGTGAGATATTTGAAAGGTTCTTTAGCGATAGATTAGGCAATTCAATATGGATGCCGGAAAATGTGATTTAAAATTACCCATTAAAATTCATTTTACATTGACAACTTGAGACTTTCGCTTGCATGAAATTTATAACGGTTAATAATAGACCTTTTTAACGTTATTGGTGCAAAATTTCAATTTCCTGTTTTAACTTATTTTATAATTATATATATTTTCACCTTTTCAATTTATGGGTAAAAACTGTTTTTTTTTTTTTCAATAAAGTAAAAATTGCCATTTTTGAAAGGGTCTTGAATGCCCCTAAACTTTATTCATAGATTGAATAAATCAATCCAAGGTGATTGATAAAAAAAAATCAAAATTTATGTTAAAACTTATTTTATGTTAACATTTTCGCCCCCTCACAAACATCATAGGCATTAGTACACAGAAAATTATCCACTTAAATGGTTCTTATAATGACCCAAAATTTAACTTAGATAGAATCAATTAAGTCAAAGTGATTGATCTAGAAGATGTTTCAAAATTCATATTAAAACACATTTTATGATAACAGCTTGCCTTCCTAAATATCATAGGGATTAGTATTTAGTATATAAAAAACGATCATTTTTTAAAGGTTTCAAATATGGTCCCAAATTTTAAGCATAGACAGAAATGATCGATCCAAGGTTATTGATGAGAAAAAATTGTTTCAAATTTCATTTTAAAATGTATTTTATGTCAACATATTCACTCTCATAAATATCATAAGAATTAGTACACGAAAAATGATCATTTTTTAAAAGTTATTAAAATGGTTTCAAATATCACTGATAGAATAAATCAAAAGTATTTAATCAATAGTCTCTCATTTTTTTTAAATTAAAGTTAATCAATTCAATTAACTTTAATCAATTGAAGTTATTTGGTGCCAAAAAAATGTTTAAATTTCAGTTTAAAATGCATTATATGTCGATTTTTTCATCCTCCCAATAAGGTCAATTTCTTAAAAAAATATAAATCTGGCACAAAGTTTAATAATAGATAGAAACGATTTTAAAGTGATCGGTCTAAAAATTTGCTTTAAATTTCATTTTAAAATGTATTTTCTATTGATATTTTTGACCTAAAAAATATGATAGAGATTTAGTACACAGAAAATGAGTATTTTGAAAGTGATTAAAATGGTTATAAATTTTAATTATTTGATCAAATAAATCAATTCAAGATGATTCATGCAAAACACTGTTTTAAATCAATTCAAGGTGATTAATGTAAAAAATATTGTTAATAAACACCACATTAATAATCTAAAATCTACGTGTGAGTGATCAAAGAGAAGGTATAAGTTAATAAACATTAGAAAAAAAGAAACGACGACAACAATAGATAAGTGATGGGTCAATCTATTCACTTTTTTCAGTATACCAAAAAAATCGAATGGAATCTAAAAATCCTTGGGAAAACAAGGCTAACAGTCGACAATGTGTCAAGAACATGATGTAAATACCTAAACGAAAGAAAATCATTATTTTAATATCATTTCAATATAATTTTGATTGCGTTCCAATTCTGTCTTGATATAGGCTCTTAAGCATCTTGTTGAATTTGCGATAATAGTTATTAGTTTCGATGTCAACTCGATAAAATCTCAACAATATCGCAATGTAATCTCGAAGATATATTCATTAGTTTCAACGATTTTTCAATGGTGTCTTAATAATAGTCATTTTAATACAAAGTATTCATTAATTTCAACAACAATTTAAAGTTAGGAAATATTAATCATAGAAGTTTTATACGCATGCACACACACATATGTATAAATAAATAAATATATATATATATATATATATTCAATTTTGTTTGAAAATCAAATGTCATTAAGTGAGCTGGATTATCCAATTTCATACTTGGATTTGTTAACAAATCTGTTGGGGTGGTTTGGTTTACTGTCTTAATTATTATATTAAAAGATGTATATGTGTATGAGATTATTTTAAGGTAAAATATGTTAGAAATAAAAATTTGAGAAAGAGAGTTTCAACCTTACCAATATTCTTTATCAGGCTCTTCTCTTCCAGATATAAGTACCTAAAACGAATGTACAAGATATCATGAAGAGGTCATTAGAAAGGGGAACACATTTATTCAGTCAAAAAAAGAGAGACTACACAGTTTTAAAAAAAAAGGAGAAAAATCATTTTAGTCCTTAACTTTTGGGAAATGATCAAATTTTTAACTATATATTTTTTAAAATGACAAAATGAACCTTAACTTTTTAGAAAAGTGTCAAATTAGTCCCTATCATTGGTCAACTAACAGTCAAACCTAACAGAAAATGTTAAAAGACTAATTTAATCTTACACTCAAGGGAAAAAAATCATTTTAGTCTTAACTTTTGGGAAATGATCAAATTTTTAACTATGTTTTTTAAAATGACAAAAGGAACTTAACTTTTCAGAAAAGTGTTAAATTAGTCTCTCTCATTGATCAACTAACAGTCAAACCTAACAGAAAATATTAAAAGACTAATTTAACCTTACACTGAATTAAAACAAATAAAAAGACCATTATACCCCCAACTAAAGTTAAATATTATAGTAATATATAATTACCAAAATAACCTTAATACGCTTTTATATAATTTCCATAAAATTACATTTTTACCGTTGGACAATTTTTATGCGCGCTCAACTTGGTCTGAAAGTCTTGATGTATATTCAAAATGCATCAGAATTTCTTAGCAAAACCTACAAAAAAATTAAAAGAGAAAAACCCAACAAACCAAAATTTATGATCTAAAAACCCTAACGGACTCATCTGAGTTGATGAAGACAATCACCGCCGCTCAAGAAGTTGACTGAACGGTGTCCGGGGTATGGGTTGACAGTGGGCGAACGGGGTGCGGGTTGACAACGGCGGAACGAGTTCGGGTTGACAGTGGATGAACGAAAGGGTGTGGGTTGTTGAACAGGTCAGACGGTTGCAAATAGTTGACCGTCGGACGGTGACGATAGTGGTCGAGAGTTGGTGGTCGGTGGTCGATGGTCGGTGGTTTGTGAACAGGTGTGGGTCTCTAAAACAAGGTGGGGTGTGGGCTTTAAAAGGGGATGGAGTGTTGTTGAGAGTGGTGTGGGTAAACAATGACTTTGTTTTTAGGGAAAAAAATCATTTTTAGTCCCTAACTTTTTGGAAATGATCAAATTTAGGGGTATAATGGTCTTTTTATTTGTTTTAATTGAGTATAAGGTTAAATTAGTTTTTTAAAATTTTCTGTTAGATTTGACTGTTAGTTGACCAATGAGAGGGACTAATTTGATATTTTGCTGAAAAGTTAAGGTTCATTTTATCCTATTAAAAAACATAGTTAAAAATTTAATCATTTCCCAAAAGTTATGGACTAAAATTATTTTTGTTTTAATTGAGTGTAAGGTTAAATTAGTCTTTTAATATTTTCTATTAGGTTTGACTGTTAGTTGACCAATGAGAAGGACTAATTTGCACTTTTCTGAAAAGTTAAGGTTCATTTTGTCTTTTTAAAAAACATGGTTAAAAACTTGATCATTTCCCAAAAGTTAGAGACTAAAATGATTTTTTTTCAAAAAAAAAAACAACAAAAACAAGGAGACTGCAAGAACAATGTGTGCTCTCATGATGCACTCAATCTCCCCACCATAATGTAAGTTTCATTAGGTAATGATAAAGTGGAGATGTCAATGGTGGCAAACGAGGATTCGGGTATTTAAGGCTGAGTTCCCCCATCCCTGTTTTCATTCCTCCATTTTCTAGGTTTTCCCCATCCCCGTTTTCACTCTATTTGATTTAAAATTAAAGAAAAAACATATAATTAAAAACATAATTTATAGAATAATTTCATAGAATTTCAGCATATTAAATTCACTACATTTTAATATATGAAATCTATAACATTGTGATACTTCTTATATAAATCATAACACATGATAAAAGTTTCAATAATATAAAATTATTACATATATATGACAAAGTCATAAAATTATTAGAATTAATTCAATTATTAAATACAAATATTTTTTATATATAAATGAGGAAAATAAGGATGAGGATGGCCTTTTTGAATTTGGGGATCGATTTTTATCCACATCCACAATCCCCAAAATCCCCCCTATATGTTGATGGGGATTTGGGGATTTAAGACCCCATTGATAACTCTAATGACATGGTATCTAAGACAAAGGAGAATGAACCGAGGGATATCCAGTCATGAGAAGTGCTCAAAAGTTGATAGTTATGATACTTTTAGCATATAGGTGAAAGAGAAGATCAATGGCTTGTGCAGCTCATTAATTATAAGTTATCAACAACCAACCAGGAGCCTACAGCTGTATCAAGGATTTTATACATCTACCCTCAACGCAATGGCATTGTGTCTGGCATGATTACTTATGCAACTGGTCTCACTTGGCAAAAAAATTCTTATCAGAATTCAACCAGCAAATGTATTTATAGAAGTTCAAGATGTATTAAAACACCAATGAGAACATATAGATAAAAATAATGCAGCATAAAGTCATCTTCTCAAACAAGAAATAAAAAGACATGCTAGTCCATATGTTATACTCTCGAAGGAAACAGTGGCGTGGGAAACAAATTTGAATTTGGAAATGTGATACGTCACCAATAATGATAAAATCACACGTCCAATGTTACGAACTTATTAACTGCCCTAAGACAAGCGCATATATGACATACCAGCTCATGTAAAACTTGTAAAGCTATATGAACCTTCAAGACGGCGTTTGATCTATATGCTACTCATAAACCGATGTCTAAAATTGTCTACCTTGAATATAATTAAAAATATTTCATGTGCCAAAAATTGTCTACGACTTTTCAACTCACAGCAAACAGTCTTGCACACAAACTAGTGAGATACTAATTAGCTCTCTTTCCTTCTTGTTCATTAATAGGTTAGCTTTCGATTATGATGGCATGAAAATATTGTCTATAGGCCTTGAAGATCAATTAGGAAACTCAAACACATTATAGGGGAAGCATGTTGTTATCACTAGAAAGTAAAATCCAAAAATTAACACGATCTAACTTAAGATTGTCATTCATATTTAACCTTAGAGATAGTTTGTAATGAATTTAATCATTATAAAAGTTAGAAGGCTTTCCCGAAATATTTTCTTGTTTCACAAATTTCCTATCAACCTTTTTGGGAAGCCTTGCTCACTTTATATGTGCTTTACGCATATTTGGAAGTATATCTAGTTGACATTCTATATCTTAATTTTCAACTATATTAACATGTAGATAAAAAGAGATCATCTATAGATCATGAAACTAAATATATAATAAAAGTTGAACCTTTAACCTCTTTCTAAGTCAATATCTACATTGAACATCTCTTTTATCATTTCTCCATTTCAAACCAAATCTATGAAATGAGCCTTAAACAAGTACAGGCTCTTACACCATTCATGATACTTTCCAAATAAATTGATTGCCAAGAATTATCCCATGGAGTGACTTTCCACAACTAAACTCTTGGGTTACAATCAAAATTTTTGGCATATTGAGGCAAACTTAATTTATTAGACTCATACTCATTGGAAAGGAATTCTCCAATCAATTGGCCATATAACCTTAGCATTAAACTGCTAGGATGTTCTAATCAAGATTTAAGAAGCTTAAGGAAACAAGGGTTCAAATGTGACCAGAAAAGTCAATTGGAAGTGTTGAATGCCTCGTGCAAACTTTTGTTTTAATTTTTTTTTTCTTTTTTTTTTTTGTGTAACGGTAACACAATTATTTTCAAGAGGGGACAATTGGGTGAAGATTTAAGAACTTAAGCTAAGTGTTGGTTCCTGAATGACAGAAGAGGAATGAGTAATGACTCTTAAAAATGGAAATAGAACTCTTTGGTTTTGTAATTGCTGATTAAGTGCAAGAAATCTCTTCTTCCATCTACCTACCACCTTTTTCAGAATATCAATTACTAAGATCAAATCAAATTTAGGAGTACCACATAAATTCAACAAAGCCAAATTGTGAAGGAGGTACCAACATGCTCATTGCTTGAGCTAATGTATTTGATAGGATGTATGAGATCCTAGCCTAATTGCACTAGTCATACTAGTGCATTGACAAACTATAGTGCTTGACCTGGAGACCTATGAAAGTCTGTAGGACTACAAGAGGAATCATGAGTCTCACACCTTTCTTAGAGGACTAAATAGTTTCTCAAACCTTTGTTATCTTATCTAACAATCAAAGCTTGACATCTTTCAAGTTTTCCATTGCATATGCTAGAGGAAGAGGATCTCATCAAGATCCTCCACCTAGCTAGGTTTTTACATACGACAACAGACGTTTGACATCCAGCTAGCTTTCCATTCTTGATCTAATGTATTCAGTAAGATCCCAGCCAAATCACACTAGTCATACAATTGCATTGACGTAACTAAACTAATCAATGAAAATCTATGTATAAATAATTCAAATGATGATAAAAAGAATTAAAAAAAACTCGTATATTCTTCAATCGAATAAATCCAACACTTGTTATACCCTTACTATCTTCTCAATTTATTCTTGTTCCAGTTCATTAATTTACACAAGTCAGAATGCAGCTAGAAACAATGACAATAGCGTAGCACTCATTATGAAGTAAATTATACCATAAAATAGCAGACTTTGTATAAATCACATTCCATCTATAACCAACAAATTAATAACGTACGTATTTCTAAATTCTACCAAAACCATACATACTTACAGATTCCAAAATCTCTGCTGGAATCAATCTGATGGCAAAATAATGATCATCTACCAAACACTGTTACAAAATCTCCTTTGTAGACCAAGCAACACCATTTCAAGACATATAAAAACTTGAACCAACCCCAATTCAAACGAAACTGAACATAAACAAACAAGAGTCACCAAATCACTAAATCACCAACCACCACGTATAAGCATACAGCAAGTAACCATAAACAAACAAAAATCCACAAACCCACAATCAAAAATTTAGTTAGTGTTCGAAAAAGAAAGAACGAGAGACAGGTTATACTAACCACGCTATCGTAGAGCGGCATGTCTTTCCTTTGAAAGACTTTCACAGAAGCGAAAGTTTCCCTGCGAATCCTCTCCACACTCTCTCCATTGAATCCTAGAATACGTCCCACCTCCTCCTTTGACACTACAAACCTGAATACATTATGTCCTGGCCACTCTGGCCGCCTCTCCTCCGTTTCCCTCCGTTGTCGTCCTCCGTTCCTGCTGCTTCCTCCCACTTCTGCAAAGGACTTCATGCTGCTGGGTTGTCAACCTGAAAGTAATATTGAAACCTGAAACACAAAAAATCAATAAAACTCTGATGGACTCAAGTTGGTGGTTCTGAGAGAGAGAGAGAGAGAGAGAGTGATTCTTTATAACTGAGTGCAAGAGTGAATTTATCTTTGAGAGGTTTGATCTTGATTCTTGAATTTGTGGGCTGTTGAAGTTGATGGAATCCGGTCTTTAAGATGGTAAATGAGTTTGAAAACCAATGCAGCCGTTAAATTGCATATAGCGCCACGTTTAACAGCAAAGCGCCAATAGTTATGTCATCCATGACATATTTTCTTCAAGTTCATCAATTTTATACATCTTTTAACTTCTTTTAGCTTCTTGTCATTACACTTCCAGATTATCTTGCCTACTTTTTCTTTTCCGGTTAGTTGTTGTCTTGACGTAGGATTTCACCGGAAGCTTTTTATCTCGATACATCATTATTTGACCTCTAAATGGATTTTAATATTAGTTTCAAAAGTTCGTTAGATGAAAGATATTTCGAGCGTTTAATGTACAATTTATAAAATATTTTTACTTATTTTACATCTTTTATTAGATGATGATAAAGAATTTATAAAATATTTTTACTTATTTTACATCTTTTATTAGTACGAGAAAAATGATGACAAAGAAAATATTTACATTTATTATCATATATAAATGTTCGTTAAGAATGAAATATATTTTAACTGTAATGAAAAATTATGTTAGTTGTTGGAAGTAATATACGTTCATATGCGTCATGTTAAACCTCTAATAGGTGCAATATTTATATAAATTTTGAAAGTTTGTTAAATGGAGGTTATTACGAACAATTTAATTTTAAAATAAATGTTTTGCTTATTTTACAAATAAAAAATGATTTTGGCTGTCAAATTTATTAATTGATGAATTAAAAGAACTAATATTATAGAAAGTAGATACTTCACATGTCCAAGAGGAACTCCTAATATAAATGTTTCGTATGTTTTACGGTTTTTTTATATGAATGTTGGTAGTTGTGAATATATTATTGCGTATAATTTTCATTAAGAATGAGTTACGTTTTAAATATAATGCAAAGTGACTTTGGACACAAGAAATTAGAAATCAACGTTGATTAATTAACAATATGAGCGAATTTGCTTAACTTCTTTTTTTAATAAAAACTATAACAAAGGAAATAATATTATTTTCAGTATTAATATTCTCAGTATTAATTTTATTGTTATTGTCAAGGACTTCCAAATAATGAAAAACAAAAAATGACAACCTAAAATAAATATTTAAAAAGTATAATGAATGAGAGAAATATTGAAAATGGACAAAAAATAATTGAAGTACTACAAAAATAAAATGTCATAGAAACTAATTAGTAATTGAACTGTCAGCAAATGGAAACTGGAAAGTGAATATAAGCTAGAATTAAGAGTCAATTTAAGGTTAAAAAATCCACTTGAATTTATTACATGTATAGATATATAGTATAAAAATTTGGGATGATTGAATGCCTTTATTAAAGTTTTGTCCTCTCCCCCTAAATTAGTTCTTTTTTCAATTACCACCTTCCAACGATTACGTTCTTGGTAACGGTAGAAATCTATGAGGATTAAAGTTATCTTAAAAAAAACCACTATCTTGATTAATTTAATAAAACGTTAAGTCTAATTTTTCTCCTATAGTTTGGTATAATAATAAAAAAATCTCTAACTTTAGAAATTATTGAGAATTCTTTTGGGCCTCGTTTGGTACGCGGGATAGGATTGGATAATTTATATGAGATTGGATTGGATTGGATTGGATGGGATGAAATGTGATTGGATTAGATGTTTTCCTATGTTTGGTGAAAGTAGGATAGGATTAAAAATAGTGGGTATAAACTTGGATTTTAAAGAAATTTTTCAGGGACTTTTTAGAAATTGTACAAAACCAGTATTAAATTAAGTCATTTTCCACTATTTTTCCAGACGCTTCTCACAGCTACGAAATCACAAAACCGGCGACCGCCATCTCTCTCCTCCCGCTGTCCTCCGCATCAAGCCCCCCCTCCATCATCCCTCCACCACTTCTCACCTCTGCTGCACACCGTTCTGCATCGAATCCCACTCTCTCATCACTCCACCGTTTCTCACCTCCGTCGTGAAGTCATATCTCTCACTCTCCACCGTCATCTTCGCTTGTCTCTGACATCGACGTCGAGCGCCGCCGTTTGCAGAGCTACTTGCAGCGCCGTTTCCAGCACCGTTTCCAGCACAACCTCGTCGAACTTGGCTGCGACACGATCGCCGTTGTGATTGTTCAATTGGACGTTGATGTGGCGGCGTGATATCGGCGAAGGACGCGTCGAGGTCGGTGAGAGAGAGCTCTCCGGTTCGAGGTCGGTGAGAGAGAGAAAGCACCGGTGGGATAAAGTTAACCTACCATTTCAACGAATGGATTTATCCTATTGCAGTGGGATAAAATCAAGATGGGATAATTTTATCCGGAGTCATTTGTCTGCACCAAACGTGGGATTGGATAAAATTTAATCCAATCCCAGTCCAATCCCAGCAAACAAACGAGGCCTAGAAGTTGAACCTATGCGGTCATCCTCATTGGTTGAAAAACGAGTGATACGTTTGAATACTTGAATTGGTATTGTGATTAAAAAATACCCTTAAATTAATTTAATATTATTTTTATTTTTTATTAAAGGGATAAGTCTAATTTTTCCCTTGTAGTTTGGCATAATAGCCAACAAAACCGCATGATTTTAGAAATCACTAAGAACCCTTTATAGCTTATAAAAATAGTCAAAAAATCCTCTATTATTTATAAAAATATCCAAAATACCTTGTGATTTTAGAAATTATTAAGGAGTTTTTTGACTACTTTTATAAATGATAGGAGATTTTTTTAGCTATCATGCCAAACTACAGTGATCCGTTATACTGCTATATAAGATTATTAGTGCACTCTGACCATGTCGATTACCTTATTGGAAGGGAAGAAGAAGAAGACGCTCTTAAATTGATTATGGAAAACATGCATGTTAAAGTCCAGATTTTCTCCATAGTAGGTGAGGTTCTATAACTTTTCTGTGTCAGGAAGCAAGTTTGAGATCATGATTACAATATGCAGCTTCAACAATGTCCATATAGTTCTCATGCTTTATTACTATAATCATTGAACTGCAAATAATAGTTACAATGTTCAAGATACCATAGGTTATATTGACTGTTACTGACCAGTACAGTAACCCCTATCATATTTCCATATGCTAAACTTTTGCTTCATCTCATACGCTCTTTTGTTTTTCCTTGTGTTTCTGTCAGATGTTCATGTTAACTGATCTTACGTCTGATTTATTAGATGAGATAATGCCTTATTATGCCGTGGAGGATGAGCGAGAAATCGTGATTTCTGGTCAAACTCTTAGAGCCTATGAATTTCTGTTTGGAAAGCTAAGAATATTTCTGGTCGGTAAAGAAGTCCTGCCAATGTTTGAAAGACGGGTAAGTTTCCAAGTTAAAATTTATTGGTCATGCTGTCAATAGTTGTGAATTAATTGTGGTGTTATTCTTCAGTACTGCCAATCAACATCTCAGGTTCCTTTGTCATTTCCAATGGCTGACAACTCCTATTCCATAATCCATTCGGGTCCTCCTGAACCTGAAACTTCAGTTGGTTCAGAGATGACATCGAACTGGAATTGTTCAGCGTCTACTGGTCCATCACATATCGACCAGACAATCTCGTGGCCTGAGTTGCCAATTCATGATCAAAATCCTGGACTTGGTCATCCTGCTCATCCAAGCATTCCTAAGGTTGGTTTTCTCTTGAATTAATAATATTTGATATTGAAGGCTTGGATTTCATTTAACTTTTGTTCAACTGTAAATCATAGCATAATTGTTGTTGCCACACAGTGTTGGTAGTGAAACACTGTAAACTACCAGTTCATGTTAAAGCTCGTGTTTTGCTTTTTAGTTATATTGTAGCAATTAAGATAGATGTGCGCACCAGATGTGAAGTCAATGAGTTACTGAAAAAGTTTTAGAACTCAACACTGATTTCTTACAATTTTGTAGTCCTCAAGAGATCTTTGAATTGAGCAGTGAACCATATTCATGAATCCAATTTTTAACTCTTATGTGTTCTTCATTCCTGCATTTTCTCTGTCTACGAGGGACTGGACATTATCTGTGTTGTTATGATTTTTGACAGATTAAATATACAGCAGAGGTGTCCCTGGTATTTGTTCAGTCAATCTTAGGGAACAAGGGGCAAAATATTGAATACATTCGTCGTACTAGCAGAGCTGTTACCGACGTGAGAATGAGTACTCTTTCTGCTCACAACGCCACTTTACAAATCCAGGGCACCAGATCACAAGTTCAATGGCTCAACAGCTTGTTCAGGTTTGTTGTCCCCATAATTATGGTCGTTGCTTGTTTGGTTGGTCTAAATGGAGAAGTTGTATTCTCTATTTCAAATATGTCAGTCAATATTATAAATTTATAATTGATGATTTTTTAAAAACTATACATAATGATAGATAGGTAGATATAGATAATATGATACGTCTATTTCATATAAATTATTATTATTATTATTTTTTATCTTAAATGCTATAGGATTTGATTTTTCCTTTTCTGTATTACCCTCCACTGACATTATTGATTTCCTAATTTGCAGGATTTTATCGACTGCACCTATTTAAACTTAGGATTAAGTCAATACTATGGGTGGCAGTTGCCAAACACAACCTTCCGACCTGGCTTAGAATCCAACGGCTACCATGAGCCCCTGTCGCCAGACACAACCGCTCAACCTAACTTGGGATCCAATCAATACTCTGAGGGGCAATGGCCAGGCACAACTTTCCAACCTGGCTTAGAATCCAACTGCTACCATGAGCCTCAGTTGCCAGACACAACCTCCCCACCTAACTTAGGATCCAATCAAAACACTGAGCGGCAGTCACCATACACAACCTTCCAACCGGGATTAGAATCTAACAATGACTTTAAGTCTAAGTCACCAGACACAACCTTCCATCGTTCACCATCATTTTCCACGTACATAAATGAGAATGTATCTAACAGTTCCGAAGGACACTCAGATGAGAGAGGGCAGTCTGAAAGAATTTCTTTCACTTGCAAAGAGACAAACGTGGAAGTTGGAACAGATCCTGAATCTATTACTTTTCATAGGCGTTGAGTGTGCTTCTGTTGCACAGGAATGACAAGTCACAGGGAAGACAGAATGGTTTGATGTTCTACAGAAGCACAAGTGAAAAATGATAAAGCAGTTATCATATGCTCATCTTACATGCCAAAACAAATAGATGTTCCCAGTGACAACAGAATTGCTACATTTCATAATCATATTTGCATGTGACTTCCCTTATTAGAGCCTATAGCATCATGAATCTACAATAAAAGATCAGCATTCACAGGTACAAATGTGAAACTAAATTAGGAGAAAATTCATGCCCGGAATGATAGTGCTACAGTAATTGAGATTATTTAATGTAGCAAATATAACTCTCTTGGATTGTTTCCATGGTAAATAACAAATGACAAATCAAACACATCAAAGAAAAGTAATAGATAAAGCAAATAAGTCACAGGAAGACTACTCTTGAAAGTAAGAAAAGAGAGTGACAAACTACAAATCCACTACTTTGTTTCATGTATCATGAAGTTGGCACAATGCGTCTGAAAACTGCTTCGAAAGTCTGTCCCTCATTCCTAGCAACTTTCTGTCCTTCCTCGGTCGCAGAACTCAAGAGTTTCACTACTGGATCTGCATCAAGCTCCTCCTCTTTGAGGGGTTCAAACATGGGGTGACTTTCTAAACAAGATTTCATCCAATCTCCTAGCTCTTCCACATCCGTAATTGTGTATATAATCCCACCAACCCCAAGAACATAAGCATACTCATCTAACAAGTGTGGACTGATCACTCTACGTCGATGATTCTTCTCTTTGAAATGAGGATCGGGAAACAAGAAAAACATCTTCGTAAGTTGCCCTTTCTCAAAGTAATTCGGAATGTATTTCATTGAATTCGTTCGAACCACCGAGATATTCTGGTATTGACCTGGATTAGACAACCTCAAAGCTAAAATCCGTTCCTTGACATATTCTGTCACTTTATCCCTAAGTTCCATTCCTATCATCAGTGTCTCAGGGAAAAGGGTCGAAAGACTAATAAGAAGTCCTCCAAAACCACAACCAATGTCTGCAAACTGAATCTTTTTCGAACAACAAACTTCCCAGACGAGGGAAAAAACTGAGGGTAGTGCAGCGAAAAGTCGACATGAGAAGGGGACACCGGAACAGGAAAATGGGAATCACTTAGCGGGTTGCTGTGTGCTCGTGCTCGATAGAATCTCTTTCGAGGCAGCCCAGTTGACTTGCTGTGAGTCGGGTTTGATTCCTTCTCCAACATTTCTCTCCTGTACAAACTACTAAAACATTAACAAGTTAGAATCCTGAACAACATAAATGCTTATATAAAGCTACAACAAAATGTCAGCGACGCATTTCATCAAACACCTCACATGCTCAAACAACAACTCAAATGCATACAACATCTTAACAAACACCCAATAATGAATTCTTTAAAGGGTGTTTCAAGCAACATGAAACAGCAACAAATTTATCCATTTCGATCTAAATGACACATATTTTCAATAACAATTGTACCATATCAAAGACTGACAAAGACCTGTCAAAACTTAAAATTTAAAAAGAACTATTCAAACAGCTATATTTTGGATGGAACCTGAAGAAGACGCAAGCTGGTTGAGCTTTTGAGCGACAACAAATCGGCGATCAAGCTCGCTAATAGAATCACCAGGGCAATTGGGGTTTGTTTTGATTTTTATGTTTAATCTGTTTATTGTTTGATGGACCTGTCGAGCCTGATCCATGTTGGGTTCGGTATTAGTATAAAAAGGCCCACTTTTTGTTCTTAGTTAGCCCACTCTATTTCTAAATACAGCCGACGTAATCTCTCCCCTCAAATATTGACACTTTGACAGAAACCTTAATGAGAGAGTGTAATTTGCATATGATTATGATAAATCCAAAGACAATTACAAGAAAAATTCAAGGGAATAAAAATACAAATAAAATTGCTTTAATTTTATGAATGTTTAATAATGTTTAAATTATACCCATAAACAGCAGAAATTGACAAGCTTTTGCTAATTAAGAAGGGCTATGTTTTTTCCAAAAAAATATTAGTTCAAAGCAACTAATTAAGGTTACCCTTCAATCCAGCTTTGTTACAAACTCAAAATCGTGGAAAAATTTATAAATATATATGTACTAGCTAGCTTGCGTTTTTGTTTACTTCACCTTTGACTAAAATTGATCACTCATTAAATAACCTTAGAAATGGTTATTTGATGTAACTATATTTTACATTTATAAATATACATGCATGAACCTGCTGAAACTAAACTATATATATATATATATATATATATCTTCTTATAATTATCAATTAATTTTTCTGTTTTCCAGGAGCTTAAATGTAAAGGCTAGTTAGAATAATGTAAACTACATATATCATAAATTCCAACCTAACTTATCCAAGCAAAATTTTTATAGAATGGATCAAGTAACAAGAAAATAAATGCAAACAAACACACTAGCTCATACACCAACTAAAAACTAACTTGTATATTACTTATACAGTGGGTAGTGCAATTATTATTCATAAACAAGGATTGGTTCTTCTTCACAGTTAACTATCTTCTTGAATATTGCTTATACAGTGAGTAGTGCAAGCAGTATTCTGTCTATTTAATTCAACTACTTTTTTGAATATTTTGCACCCCTTTTGGAAACAAAAATCATACCAGCATTGTACTCTCATGTTGTTGTTGACGATCATTTTATTTTCTTGTATGATCACTACGCCAACAACTCTGATATTTATTAATTAGTAGTATTTTTTATACAAAAGTTCATTAATCATTGTGTTATTGATGGTGCATACCGGGAAAGACGTAACGATTGAGATTAAACATTTGTCCTCTTATTATATTTTGAAGTGCTTGACAAGTAGCATACCAAGCTTGAATGATCAATAACAGCTTAATTAGGGCTTTTCCATCCTCTTTCTAGAGAGTTTTCTTGAAAAATACTTGTCAACTACTTCACCACAAGAGTCGGTTAGTCGTCGTTAAAATATTTTGGAAAGTTTAACGCGACTCATTCAGAAAGAAAAATGAAATGTGAAACCGTAGAACCGTGTTGGTGAAGTAATAGATGATAAACAATAATATTTTCTCGGGGTAGTTATGTGAATGAACACGCAAACTTAGTTTATAATACGATTATAACAAGATGATTTTGAATGGAAGTACTGTGATGATTTTTCTATGTTTGAATATATATATCAACGATGTTAAGAAAACAAAATAAACTTAACGAAAAATCAAACTATATATCACACATATACACATACATGTAAACATCATCTTTCATGAAAAATTACATAGAATAATGTCTCAAGTTTTAACACTCTTTATTTTTAGTTTTGATAAAATAAATTAATTAGAGGGTTGAACAAAATGATGAAAACCAGAAGTCTATCAGTGTGAGTTCAGTAATTTGAAGTGTAGAAGAAGGCTAGCTACTAAACTCCATTTCTGATTAGTCTTTTTGGCTTTATTTTTTTTTAATTATATATATTTCTTTAATTGTCTATTGACAGATGTCTGATGAATTATTAAAAACTGATAATTCATTAATGATTCTAACAGAAATTATAATTGTATGAAAAAAAAGATGGCTATTTGAGACGAGACAATGAAATACAACCCATTAGTAGCAGATCATATTAGAGAAGAGATCAAGCAGAATGGCAATTGGCTAACTTGTATTTATGCAACTACAAACGCAAGCTAGTTAATTTGGATTCTTTTAGTAACCTTAATCAGAACAACTGTGGAATTAATCATGATCATTTCTTATACTCTTAATAGGATAAATCCGTATTGTACAGAATTATGTTAACAAGTTGATGAATAAATTTATTGATTATTTTAAATTATTTGGGAAGATATTTTCTAATTCTTAAAAGAAATTTTCACATATATCCATCATAATGTATATGACTTTTCATAGATTTTTCTGTCTAAGATCAAATTTATTTATGCCCTATCATTTTAGATGTTTGATCACATGATCCTTTTCTATAGAAATTATTTGTGTGTTTTGGTGTGTATATTTATTTCCAATAGACATATTCTAATATTTTTCATTTCAAATATACGTAGTTAGTAATATTTAACCTTTTTAAGCTGACAAGTCAAATCAAACTTAATCAACTACAATCACTCTGAAAAAATTGTTGGTGATTGATCATCAGAACCTCATAGTCTTTTCCCAGTTTTATCATTAATCATGCATATGCCAATCAAACACGTTTCAAACTCATTGTTTTGATTAATTCCGCAAATGAGTAATTTGTCAGTAAAGAGTAGGTAGACATTGATCAAGACACTTGTGAAATAACATATTTGAAGTGTTTGAAAAGTAAGCAAAATAGATTGTGATAGATGGTTACAATAGTACTGCATTATTTTTAAAATTCTCAGAAATCTTATTGCTCAATAATGATGCAAAGGCATACCTCTCAATCTTTCCAAAATCATAACTAACAGTCACTTAAAAGAAGATTATGATCATCAAAGACCAAAAGTGTTATAATTACAATTCCCAAAAATATATAGACAACACGTAAAGTGACTACTATTTTTATCGGCATTTAGAGACAAAATTAGTTATTAAACGTGTTATAGTGATTCTTTGAAGAAACAATCAAAAGAAAATTTTGGGTAATTGCTAACATCATCATTTTGGACACCAATGTCAAGGATCCAAGCTTATGTTTAATCTACACGTAAATTAGAGACAAGATTTTCTGTGCACTTTTTTTCTGGTTCTTGATTCAAAGGTTGATTTCGTGGAGAGTATGATCAATTGATGTGTCTGATTATATATGAAGAAGCTGAATCCACGGTGGAAGTTACTGAATTACTGGAAAAGTAGGCAAAGAAAAAGTGCAAGAGGAGAAAGCGATGTATACCTCACAGCAAATATCAATGCAACTTGGTCTCTCACATCACATGGACCTTCTCTGATTCTTTTTACTTCCCATATAAGCAGAGAAACTGATCAAACCCTAGTTATATATATATTCTCTCATATTCATTTATCAAGGAAAAAGAGAAAAATGAAGAAGACCACTAGTAACTATATATATATATATATATATATATTATCTTAGATACATAAATTAAGTTTTAATATTTATATCCATGAAAAACGAATATGAACACTTTTGAGTTCTTAACTAGTTAATTAATAGCCTCCAAGAGGATTAGAGAGCTATATTTTAATTGACAGACAAGGGGAAAATGAACAATTTGTTGAAGGCATGCACCGGCCTTTTAGTTTGGTTGAGCAACTGCCTGTAGCAAACAAAAGAAATATGTTCACGAGGTAGCTAGGCGGTAGCGGTGCTCAAGCAAGAAAGTTTGCCCAAATTAACATAAATATGATCGCCCAAAAAGCCTTTACAGGATCGAAGTTAACAAGAAAGAGGTGGAGCAAGCTATTGGTTTTCTGTGATCTCTTTCCATGTCAGAAATTAAAAGCTTCAATAGGAAGAACATTTATGCCTCATCATACGTAAATCTCTCCAATATGAGAAAAAGATGGAGCAAGCTATGGGATTTTGATCCCACTATATGAGCGAAAAGCTTCAATGAGAAGAAGTACCTAATCATATGTAAATATGATTAATATAATGAAAATAAATTATTGCATTATAATCATTATCGTATGAAAAAAGCTTTAATGGAACCAATGAATCACACCATATGTAAATCCATAAAATATCAGAATCCTATTCCATATTCACTAATTTATCTTAAATTCAAAATTATCATCAAAAGAGTTAGTTTGTTAAGAACAATACATATATGGAATGGATATACACCCCTATTTCATTGAAGCAGTTGTTCTTCTATAAACCTTCTTAAAACTACTACTCAAATGATTTTTTTTTTTTTTCTGCATTAATTAGAAGTGCATGTAATGTAACTCACGTGTGTACATAAACCCTTATTGTTTTGTTGATAGAAAATATCTCTTTCATTTCTTCTATCAATCGTATGAGTCTTTCCGACGGTGCAAATTTATTTATATACAAAATCTTTCTTTCTTTTCTTTGTGGTGTTGCATCTGTCGATCATATATTAGCTTCTGTGTATCCGTGTGTGTGTATATATATATATATATAGGGATATTTATAATTCCCCCCGGTACCCTCCCCCTCCCCCTCCCCCTCCCCCTCCTCCTAATGCTTGATCATAATCTGAAATGACTCCCCTTAGTTTCATAATTAGTAGTTTTACTCTCCGCCGTTATAGTCAACGTTAGAAAAAGTGAGTCTGACACATACAGAGCTTAAAATGATTTATTTGCCCCTGCTTTATGAAGCATGTGATTAAAGGAAATCTCCATTGTCCATCACATGATGGACGGTGGAGATTAATTTAAAAATAAATTTTAATAGTTATATTTATTTAAAAAAATTAATTTTTAATTTTTTTTTAAAAATGAAGACAATAGTTTATGGCTGGTGAAGATCAAAGAATTGAAAAAAAAAAAAGAATAAAAGAAAAAAATGTTTGCAAAAAAGAGAAATTAAAATAAAAATGTCAATTGAAGATTTGGGTTATGAACCCAGATCTTCAAGTTGAAGATCATCTTCAACTATTTTCAACTTGAAGATCTGAGCTCATAATCCAAATCTTCAAAAAAAAATTTAAATAAATTCTAAACAATTTTTTTTTTTAATATTAAATCTCAACAAATTGTTAAGAAATGAAAAAGAAGAGGAAAAATTCAATGGAAGATCTGGAAACGGAAAAATCTTTAAAAATTGAAACAAACAAACTAGAAAATCTAAAAAAAAACATTAACCTAGAACTTCAACACCCAATCACAATCCTTCATAACTAATCAACACAACTTCAATCCAACACACAACCAATCTTCAATCCAACAAAACCAATCAACACAACAACATTATATATATATATATATATATATATATAGACACACACACACACACACACACACAATGCTTTCAAAATAAGGGCTCCCTTACTGTAAAAAGTAAAGACCAATCAATCAAATTTATCTATTGTATTATCTCTTTTATTTAATTCAAATACAATAGATGATTTGATTGATTAGTTCTTATTTTTAAAGTAACGGAGTCCTCATTTTAAAAGTATTATATATATATATTAAAAAAAAAAATCTCTATCTAGGTATTGGAACTTAGATAAAGAACCTTCATTTGGGCATTAGAACACAAATGATAGAAAAAAAAAAAAAAAAGAATGAGAGATAGAGGGAGGAGTGATGGAGATGGTCTAAAAAGGGAGATGGAGGTGACAGTGCGGCTTCTTGTCCGTGAGACAATGCAAATTAAAGCCGACCTTACCACATTGTCGCTGGTGGAGGTGGTGACAACAGTCATGTCGTAGTAGCTGCAAATGTGGTCGATTATCAACAACATCAAGTTTCAGGAGCATGGTGTCGTAAGTGCGGTTGATTGTCAACAATGTGGAGCCTAGACGAAGTTGGACATAACAGTCGTGGGTGCGATCGACTATCGACGATGATGGCTTTGGAAGAAGTTTCAAGAAGAATCAGCAATGGACGGTGGTAGAGAGAGAACACTTTGGGGAGAGAATTTTTTTTTTTTTAATTTTCATTTTGATCTCCACCGTCTAGTGGACATAAAAAATTCTTTTTGTTTTTCAAAAAACAAAGAAAATCTACATTTTTATTTATCTTTTTGGTTTTTTATTATTTGTTATTAATTGATATTTATTTAGTAGCTTCATTTACTAGTTTACCCTTTCATCCCTTACGACAATAGATAGAATTGGTAATGGCGGAGAGTTGATTTATTATTTAATTCAACTGTGGGGATAAGAAATGTTAATACGAAACTAGGGGGAGCTGCTTCAAATTCTGATCAAATGTTGAGAGAGGGGGGAGGAATTATATATATATATATATAGTATTTTTATAATTAGGATTCCCTAAATTTAAAAAGTTAGAAAAAACCAATCAAATTTATTTATTCCATTTGAATTAAATAGGAGAGAATAAATGAATTTGATTGGTTTTCTCTAACCTTTTAAAGTTAGGGAGTTTTTATTATAAAAGCCTTATATATATATGGTTTTTATAATCAGATATATTTGATTTTAAAAAGTAAGGATCAACCAATCAAATTCATCATTTACATTCTCTTTTCTAAAAAAATCCTCTCATTCTCTCTTCTATTTAATTCAAATGTAAATGATGAATTTGATTGGTGTAGTGGGTGAATTTTGCATGTTGACTTTGAGTGGGCCTCGTCGGTCAACTTTCTTGGAACCTAGCAACCTGTGTCCTGCACAAATCAAATAAAAAGAACGCGGGTGATCTTGACACCGGTGGGATGCCGGCCGAAGACACTCCGACGCTCAAATCAGTAAACTGATCATAATATATGAGAATGCAGTAATTGTAAAGCGTCGTCAGGCTGAGATGAGTGTGCCGGAAAAAGGTAGGACGGAAAAGTGGACGGAGTAGAAACACTAAAATATTAAATATCAGTGAGCGAACGTCTTACAATAGAACAGTGTAAGTAGACCGCGGATAGTACACCAGGTAAGTTCCCAGGAAAGAGAGGTCGATCACAATGAACACAGTTAAATACCAAGTCTTTCCTAGCCAGAACCTTTCCTAGACATGCACCTCCACGTCACTACACTAACTCTATCACACAGGAACTCTGAATCTAGAGTTAAAGAATGAAGAAAAGAGAGGAGAAACCTCAAATGGCTTGTAAGAGAGGAGCAAATGAGGTGGGATGCCTTTTGGCTTCAAATGAAGCCTCTATTTATAGGTAGATGAGGTGCCATGGGCACTTATGGTGGAGTTAATGTTATGTCCGTTACAAAATAAATACTATGATTAATGTTAGGTCGGTTACGGAATAAATACCATAGTTAATGATATGTCAGTTACAGAATTAATGTAACTTCCGTTACAATTGATTTAAACCTCATTCATTAAGAGCAATCAATCCCCATTACTTGGGTTGGATCAACCAAGTTGCTGGACTATCTGCTTGTAACATGTATTTGGCCATTAACTTGGATCGACCAGCATACTGGCCCAATCTATTACAATAAGATTTAGGCTTTTATTTTGGATCGGGTAATTTTTGACCACTACAGTTTGTCCCCCACTGCTTTGATCGACATAGTCGATCGAAGGAGTGGAAGTTGTAATAACTGAATTATTCAATACCATAATTGGGCAGTTGAAGGTGACAGTAAACCTTAGGTGCCACCATATCGATCGATTTCATAACTCGACTAATTCACTAGAATATGCAACACTTAATATGGGTAGCGGTTGCATTAATTATTGTGATAGGCATCATTTCAAATCACCTAACCCTACATGATGAACACGTGCCCCAGTAGGGTTTCGCATCCACTACTTTTTGAATTGTTGAATTAAAATACTTGTAATCTAAGAAGTAATCGAAATATATATATATATATATATTGTAAAGCACTTTTTAATGTGCTTAGTTGGCTAGAAACACTATAATTTAAATGTGTTCGACTTTTGTATTAATACAAATAGCTTATTGAGTACATTCAGCTTAAGTGCAAATGACTTTTAAAAGTGTGTTTACGTCAACGACTTTTGAAAATGCGTTTGAGTCGAAAATGATTTTTGAAAATGTGTTCATGAGGAATGACTTTTGAAAGTGAGTTTGCGGGGAACAACTTTTAAAGGTGCATTCGTAGGGAACAGCTTCAGGGAATGCGTTCGCGGGGAACGGCTTCAGAGAATGCGTTCGCGTGGAACGGCTTCAGAGAATGCGTTCACGGGGAACGACTTCAGAGAATGCGTTCGCGAGGAACGGCTTCAGAGAATGCGTTCACGAGGAACGGCTTCAGAGAATGCGTTCGCGGGGAACGGCTTCAGAGAATGCATTCGCATGGAACGACTTCAGAGAATGCGTTCGCTGGGAACGACTTCAGAGAATGCGTTCGCGAGGAACGGCTTCAGAGAATGCGTTCATGAGGAACGACTTCAGAGAATGCATTCACATGGAACGACTTCAGAGAATGCGTTCGCTGGGAACGACTTCAGAGAATGCGTTCGCGAGGAACGGCTTCAGAGAATACGTTCATGAGGAACGACTTCAGAGAATGCATTCACGGGGAACGACTTCAGAGAATGCAATTATATTAATTTGAACTTTGTAAGTTGAAATATTTAAGTTACCTTAATTTGACTGAAGTGGTGGAGTCTGAGTGTTGCCTTATCCCTCTTGAACCATTTAGATTTGAGTAGAAGTGGCAGAAGCTGGGTGTTACCTTGTCCCCATTGAACCACTTTGACTTGACTGAAGTGGCGGAGGCTGAGTGTTGTCTTGTCCCCCTTGAACCACTTTGATTTGAATAGAAGTGGCGGAGGCTGGGTGTTGCCTTGTCCCCCTTGAACCACTTTGATTTGACTGAAGTGGCGGAGGCTGGGTGTTGCCTTGTCCCCCTTGAACCACTTTGATTTGAATAGAAGTGGCGGAGGCTGGGTGTTGCCTTGTCCCCCTTGAACCACTTATATGTGACCACATGATTGAGGTGTGCCCCCTGAGAACCATGGGTATGTAATTATGTTGAACTGTTGAGGAGAACCATTTGTAGAGTAGAACAATATTGTTGAAGTCGAATGATTAGACTAAGAATTCTTTGTATTGTCGAGGGAGCGTTTGTTGAGCTATCTTAATTTTGTATGATTCCTGCATCACAAATTGTTAGGAGTGGTCTTTGGCTTTGCCAATGATCCTCCATGCTCAAGTTAGTAACTGATGGAAATATAATAATTTTAAATTAGAAATCTTACTGAATGTCGTCAACTTGCACGTAAAAATCGATAGTTGTCTTGTCACATGATCCATACATTTTTTTTTTTTTTTTAGCTTTGTCAACTATGATTAGATCGAACATCAATGCCTGCAAGTTGAGTCGCACATCTTTTTTCCTCTGAGTTAGTTGTAATTGGGTAGTATCTAAGAAGATGACTTTGTTTTGTCATGTGAAGTCTGTGCAATTCGAATCGTTTTCCTTATCAGTGCTCGACTCTTTTTGTTGATGATTTATAACATCTTCCATTTAATGCATGCCCATGCTTTGGTAAGCGCACCCTCCATAGTTTTAGGCGCACTTCGTGTGCTCAAAGTCGTGAAGCAATCCTTTCCTGAAAATAGATACCGTGATAAGGATATTAAAGTTTAGTATTGATACCTTTTTCTTGTCGTTCGATTTTTCTTGTCGTATCGTCGAACATAACTTCTAAGATGTTCGTGATGTTGCATTATTGAATATAAGTCTTCTGAAAGCATATGGTTATATGTTGTATTTCTAACAGAATCTCTATCAAGTCTAGTGGTTTCGACGGCTAACACTAGATTTACGTAGTTGGAGGTGGAACTCACTAAAACTTGGTAGTTGATCCATTTGTCTCCAGTGGAGTCTGGAGTCGAATTTCAAATGAGAGAGTTATATTAAATATAATTTACTTAGCACCACTGTACATGTGGAGAAATCGATTGATTAACCTCATTTGTATGCAACCTCATTGTCTTATAAATTTCTAGATGATTACTTTTATGATGTAGAAATTTATAACAAATCAGTGCACTAATATATCTTCTCATTTCTCCTATAGAAGATATTATTGAGGATTTTGAAATTAAAAAATATTGTGTATAATTAATTATACTAATTATACTTCCATTTGACTACATGCTTAAATTAGACAGTTAAACTTTTGTTATTCGATTATGTTATGTTATATCTAACTTCCTTCAATAATATTATTGTTAAATACTAGAAGAAAGTTTAGAGTCATACCAGAGCAATACCGCTGAAACGCCAACACAAAGTGATCCATGTTGGTGTGACCAATAATTCATTGTACTATAGCTGAACAATAGCTCTCAATAACAAAATCATTCATAATTTATAAAATGTATATTTGATGGCAGAACAAACTAAATTTCCATCAGTTTATTCATTTAAAGAATTCTTCAAACGGCTATAAGAACCTAAATAAAAACCAAGTATATAATTCAAGTCTTACGAATTTATCATCAAATAATTGACATTGCATCTTTGAGAATTAATGACAATGACAATCAAGTTTAATGGCAACAACAATGATAATGCGAGATTTTAATGCATTGATAAATCTATAGAAAATAAGGGAAATTTTTAGGTAGAACACCATTAAAGAGCAAGGTTCCTAGACATTGACTTATAATTTGTTGTGGCATATTGTGACTCTGAGATATGAAAAAGATATGCTCAACTTTGTTTAGTATGATTTATGAAAAACTAAAGAAGAAGACCCACCATTCAATAAAATTATATAAAATCATTTCTCATAAAAATGAAAAATGCTAAACATATCAACTGGATGTGAAATAATCAAAGAATTAAGTTCATTATAATATTTGTAATATAAAAATTGGACTTAACAAAAACAATCCTAAAAGGAAATAACATTAGAAGTCTTAACATAGAAGCTATAGACCATTTGCAAAATCTCTTTCAAAATTATAATGCTAAGGTCAGATATAGTCAAAAAATTGCATGCATGATCTGGGAGTTCAAGATGTTAGATCTAATTTTTGGAATGCACACAGAATAATTTTTCAGTAATGGAACTGAGACTGTGTTTTAACATCATGTGTTTCAAACATAAAACCAATTGAAGGAAAGAATGACACCTTTCGTAAGTGATTCTGAGATTTTTAAGATATATTGTCATTATACTACATAAAATGATTCGACTTGCATGTTTCCTAAAATTGTATATTATAGAAATATTTACGAAATGGTGCATAACTTCGAAGAAACTCAAATTTCATATGATATTTCGATCAAACTGGCTATGAGAACATATCATTCAAAGTGTAAGTTTAGCTAAGGATAAAAAACTATATGAATTAATAAGTTACAATTTATGATTAAGAATCATGCATGAATAAATTATATGAGTAATCATTTTTTTTTTAAGCATGAACATGTATGTCCTTAATATAAAAATTAAAATAAATATTGTATCAGTAACATGACCTTTTCAATTTGAAATTGTTTCAGGTCGTTCGGCGATCTATGTTTTGAAAAACTGATTTACTTGTGCTGGATTTGATACTAGGTCCCCACAGACGGCGCCAAACTGTAGTGGGTGAATTTTGCATGTTGACTTTGAGTGGGCCTCGTCGGTCAACTTTCTTGGAACCTAGCAACCTGTGTCCTGCACAAATCAAATAAAAAGAACGCGGGTGATCTTGACACCGGTGGGATGCCGGCCGAAGACACTCCGACGCTCAAATCAGTAAACTGATCATAATATATGAGAATGCAGTAATTGTAAAGCGTCGTCAGGCTGAGATGAGTGTGCCGGAAAAAGGTAGGACGGAAAAGTGGACGGAGTAGAAACACTAAAATATTAAATATCAGTGAGCGAACGTCTTACAATAGAACAGTGTAAGTAGACCGCGGATAGTACACCAGGTAAGTTCCCAGGAAAGAGAGGTCGATCACAATGGACACAGTTAAATACCAAGTCTTTCCTAGCCAGAACCTTTCCTAGACATGCACCTCCACGTCACTACACTAACTCTATCACACAGGAACTCTGAATCTAGAGTTAAAGAATGAAGAAAAGAGAGGAGAAACCTCAAATGGCTTGTAAGAGAGGAGCAAATGAGGTGGGATGCCTTTTGGCTTCAAATGAAGCCTCTATTTATAGGTAGATGAGGTGCCATGGGCACTTATGGTGGAGTTAATGTTATGTCCGTTACAAAATAAATACTATGATTAATGTTAGGTCGGTTACGGAATAAATACCATAGTTAATGATATGTCAGTTACAGAATTAATGTAACTTCCGTTACAATTGATTTAAACCTCATTCATTAAGAGCAATCAATCCCCATTACTTGGGTTGGATCAACCAAGTTGCTGGACTATCTGCTTGTAACATGTATTTGGCCATTAACTTGGATCGACCAGCATACTGGCCCAATCTATTACAATAAGATTTAGGCTTTTATTTTGGATCGGGTAATTTTTGACCACTACAATTGGTTGGTCCTTACTTTTTAAAATCAAGTACATTTGATTATAAAAACCTTATATATATATATATTCAACAATATATCCGAGGTATTTTATTATATTTGATTATAATTAAGTAGTTTGATTATAATAAATAAATGTGATTCTATTTGTCGATTATTGTAAATATAATCTAAATTATTTAGTTGTAATCGAATATAATAAAAAATAATAAATTACAATTAGCAATTTTAGAATATAATCACTCATTTTTTGTTATCAAGCATATTGATACCCTTAATGTATCCAAAAGAACCCATGTGCATGTGTGTGTGTCTATGTATATATTCTGCATGTCCGCCGGTATTAGTTGATATTATATCGATTTATGTTTTCAAGAGCACAAACAATAATAAACCCGGCATTGCCTCAACAAATCTAATCACCCGTAAAAAATGCCCCAACATTCTATTTGTTCAAGATCAATAAATATATCTATATTAAGAAACAAAACAGTATATTAAAAATTCTTTGATACAGCATTTCTCACTTTTTATAATGGAAAATTGAAGTCATGATCATTTATCATATATACAATTATCATTTGAAACATATATAAAAATGCAAAGCAACTCTATATATTGAGCTCTTGCTAATTTTGAAACACACCAACACCTACACTAGAAAACAAAAAATCCCAAATGATTTAAAAATAAATAAATAGATAAAAATAAAGGAGGCAAGGGAATCCAGGGAAATGGTCCTAAAGAAGTCGAAAAACTTTCCCAGGCAACAATCAATAAAATATTCCAGTGGTTGGCGTCCCAGGGAACCCCCATGCATGCCTCCTCTCCTAGATTTCATTACTTCTACATGCAAGTGAAGACAAATCCTCCCAGGTCTTACCATCCCAAGAAGGGTTCCACAGCCTGCTGATGACATGGCAAGCAAGCATTGGTTGAACGGATCAGAATTCAAAGAGAGAAAAAGTAAGCGTTCACGATCACGTGCAAATTGGCTGGCAGAACGTTCAAATTGGTTTGGTACTTTGGCCTGAATATAAACGGGATTTACGTGTAGCAGTGGATTTTGTCTACGTGACTGTCTTATTTGCATGACCAAATCCTTATTATCAGTAAACTCTTTATAATTATATTTCATTTTCATTCTTAATCTTATATTATATGCTCCTATTTAACATCTTATATAACTATGTAATACATAATTGTTATTATTTATTCCCTTATGCGGTTATAATAAGAGTAACTAATCTTATTTTTTTTTTTTTTTAACTTTGAAATTGTTTACAATAATTGCCCTATTTTTTACAATTTTTATATATATGATGGATAATATATAGTTTGAAGCTACATGACAAGTGGGCGATCATGTAAATATCCTAAAAAAGGGATTTCTTGAGTGACTTCACATATTATTAAAAGCATGGACATTTGGACCGACGTGGGTGTACCTTGTAAGTGAAGGTCCATAGTAGGTGAGAGCTTCAGAGTCACACCCTTATCAATTGTTTTTTCTTCAAACCAGAAGCTTAAATTCTCACATTTCTTGTTCATGGTTAGTAAGAAATTATAAAACTTCACAAAACTCTCCTTTACACCTTCATAATCTAGAATAACCAATATTTTTCTTTTTGGTTTATCATTAATGATCATATGAGAAACATCAAGACCTAATCTAAGAATTTCTTTTTCTCCATGCAAGTAAGCTACTTATTAGATCGTACAACTTTTTCAATATTGAGGCCCTTTTAGGGTTTGTTTGGAAGCTCCAAGTTGTATATGGCAACAACTTCTCCTGACAATAATTACTTTTCCTCACTCTCGTTTTGTTTCCTGTCATTTTGATTTAGTACAGAACCAAACCAACCACAAGGGGAAGAAACAAATCGAAGAGAAGATCATAGAAATGGATCAAGGTGGAGAGAGAGAGAACCAGCAAGCTGAAAAGTTGCCACCGGGTTTTCGGTTTCATCCCTCCGATGAAGAACTCATCACTTACTATCTCGTAAACAAAATTTCGGATGCTAATTTTACTGGAAGAGCAATTGCTGATGTTGATCTCAACAAATGCGAGCCTTGGGACCTCCCAGGTAGTGGTTACACTCTAATTGTTTGAGCTTTAACTGCTTATTTGTACCCTTGAATCACATATATGGTTAGCAAATCTCAAACACAATATATATATATGTAGTCCTTTTATTTTTTCTTTCGTCTAGTCATAAGTGGTCTTGACCACGATGTTGTTAACTTGTTTTATGATAATTCACTAGGACTTGTTGAGTGGCTAATCATAATCATGATATAGCTTCTTATGATCATTCACGATTACATCTGAATGAAAGTTTAGATTCTAAATGTTTTTGTTGATGCAGTAAGAATATAATCAATTTAGTTTTTACTTCACAGGATCTAGGTTTTCAATAGATATAATTTTTTTCAAAGATGGTAGCCTAAACATTTTCTCTTATTCAATTCTTCAACAAATATGTAGGTGATTTTTTTTTTCCTACTTTGTTATTCCAAACAGGGAAGGCAAAAATGGGAGAAAAAGAGTGGTATTTCTTTAGTCTTCGGGATCGGAAGTACCCAACTGGGGTGAGAACAAACCGAGCAACTAACACAGGTTATTGGAAAACCACAGGAAAAGACAAGGAGATCTTCAATAGTGTAACATCAGAAATGGTTGGTATGAAGAAAACATTGGTTTTCTATAGAGGGAGAGCTCCCAGAGGAGAGAAAACCAACTGGGTTATGCACGAATATCGTATTCACTCGAAGACTGCCTTTCGAACTACTAAGGTAATTTTTTTCAATCAATCCAAAATTGAATTGATTCTAATCTTTCAACTGCTATAATTATTTGATATAGCTTTATAGGAGTATTTAATTAAGTTATAATGGCTTTGCCTTATAAAAAAGGAAAAACATATAATGACTTTGAAAGATCCTTTTTGTTTGTCTAGAAATTAATATGATGAAGCTTTGTCATTTCAACAAGATATATATGTTTCTAATTACACTTGTCACCAATTAACAAAGTTGTACGAAAGCACTAAAACATGATCTATAGATATAGAGTTTGAAAACTTAAATCAGAAGCAAAAGAAACTCGGAAGGACTAACTCTAAGTAGTTTGACATTAAATTACATACCACGCCTTACTTCTTTTCTTTTGGCTAATGCTCTTCTTCTTTTCTTTTTTTTCTCAACTACTCTAGACTTTTGTCAAGTGAAAATGAATTAAGAGCAAACTTATGCAAATATAGATAAAGAATTTATTATGTACTACTGCTATATTCATCCAATAAAATCCAATCATATGTAATAGATGTATAAACCAAATTATATAATGTGATGTACATGTTATTCTGATAAGTGAAATTAATAAAGGAAAATAAACGTGATATCATTTGAAAATCTAACCAACTTTATTTCAAAGTTCAAACAAGATTTTTGGAATATATTTCTCATTCTTCACCATGAATATTTTATATTATTTTACAGATAATTCCTGTACTCACATATATTTTTATACTATTGCATGCAATTATCTGACCTTTCCTGTGTTGAATTAACAGGATGAATGGGTGGTTTGTCGTGTATTCCAGAAGAGTGCAGGAGCCAAAAAGTTCCCTTCAAACCAATCTCGAGCTGTAAATCCGTACAGTCTCGAAATGGGACCAAGTGTTCTACCATCACAGATGCTACAAGCTGCAGCTGAGACCTACCATCACCACTTCCCCATCAATGGAAGAACCTACATGCCGACCACAGCTGACCATCAACTCGCAGAGCTTACAAGGATGTTAAGAGGAGGAGGAGCTGGTGGTGCATCTTCAACCGGTGTAAACCTACCAATTCAACCCCAAATGAACTACCCACTAGCAGGTGGCTTCACCATATCGGGACTAAACTTGAACCTCGGAGGCGGAGCTGCGGCCACACCGCCTGTTTTGAGGCCAATGCCGCCTCCAACCCATCCAATGAATCCACAGGATGTTAATGTTACTGCTACTACTTTTGCCGGACCGGAGACCGGGTACGGTGCAGATATTAGTAACGCAAATGCAGGTGGAACTAGATTCATGAGCATGGAGAATTGCATGGATTTAGATAGCTACTGGCCTTCTTATTGATCAAAAGAGAGATCAATTAGCTAAATTTCACTAAGCTACAGATGAGATGATGAGTAAGTGTATGTTTATGTAGAATAGCTATATATGGATCAAAATCTGTTTTACTTGACTATAATTAGTTGTTGTTAAGTTGTAATCAAATATCATGTTGGGGGTGCAAAAGGGTATAAAAGAATGTACCCAGCTAGAATTATGATCAGCAACAAATCTTTTTGTTTAGGAGTAGAAAAATCATTCAGTCGTCACCACCCTAATCTAGGAGCATCTTGATGATATTTTCTGTTTTTGCCCTCTTTATCTTTTCTCTCAATTGTGAATCGTTAAAACGATGGAGTAATTAAACAAGTTTATGTGCTTTTATCTTGTTCCTTTATTGCCTTTCTGTATCACTCCATACAAAGGGAAAGTTTTGCTAAATAGATAGAACTCTTTACATTTAGAACTCTCCCACGCACAGATGATCTCTTTCGTTTGCTTGGAAAATGTATTATTATTATGAAATACCACAGAATAATAGATCCTATTAGTTTACGTATGAGGGATCACCAAACAATCAGCAACTCCACAAATGTTAGTTATCACCAAATAAATCCACTCGTTAATTAAATAAATTATTTAGAATGAACACATAATCCCAAAAACAGAAGTTGAAGATTAAACAAAAAAATAATAATAATAATTAATTAATCAATCTGATTACAACTCTCGTAGGCCCATCATACACTGATTTCTGCACTAAACAGGATCCAAAATATCTTTTATTTTACTTAGATTTCAAAACAAAAGGAGATGCTAGAGCTCTTAAAAATCATCAGGGCTCATGACATACAGATGGAACGTCCCTTTATTTTCTAATTAAACGATGTACAAAAGCAAAACATTTTCTAATTAGTTATATCCCAAAAATATGTTATCATAAATGTAGCCTAGTAATAACCAAAACCTTAAATGAAATTGAACCCCACTCTCCTAAGTAAAAGAAAAAAGTTCATATCCAGAAATTCTCCAACATGCCAACTATTAAATTAAATATGCTAGTTCTAATACCAGGAGTGACGACGACAATGGTTTTTGCAAGGACAAAAAATGCTATCTAATTTCCCTTGAATGAGTTTTAATTTGCTCCTGAGGTAAAACCTCGTCCTTGATTTTCAACTCTCGGGTTTTCTCATCCATACGAGATTCTTCAACATCAAAACCGAATAGTTATGTTTACAAATCATGTAATTTTGTAATTACTTTAGTTTAATTCTCAAAGTGATCAACAAAGCCGAAAGAAATAGGTGAGCAGAATTAGCATGCATTTAAAACTGAAGCGTTAACATTATATTGACCTTAAAGCAAACAATTACTAAACTTCATCAAAGTGAGTTTTGGTATGTAAATTTTAAAACAGAATAGAGTACAAAAGTAAGAAAAATTACAGGTTTCAGTTAGCTATTATTGGCGTCCGACTGTTAGCTACGATTGGTGAGACTTCAAGAGTCTGTAACTCAACAAAACAATGATGAGCTCACCAGAAACAATCAGAATTTTCAAACTAATTTAGAAAAGAGAATCAAGATTGTTCTAAGTTTCCGTTAGTGTTGATTAAACAATTGTGAGCTCACCAGAAATAATTAGAAACCTTAATTAGGTCATTTTCACACATTTTCAACCACATTTAGAGAGATGCCATAATATGGGCCATGATAAATTTAGGCAACCAAGGCCTAGAGTTGTCCAAACCAGGCCTCCAGCAAGGCCTTTCAATATTAGGCTCGAGACACGAATCACAAACATAGCCTACTCCACAAATTTAAAAATGGTATTATTTTATGAAACTGCACTATTTTATGAAGGGTCATGAAGAATTCCAATACTATAAAGAATCTTTATTGATATGGGATGATCATTTGAGTACAGACTAAACATCCATTCCTAACTTTATTTTTTTAACTTTGACTTTTAATTAGAAAGGTTTTAATTGAAGTGAAAAAAAATTAACAATCTTGATCATAACCCTTCATTATTTTCTTTCCAAAAAAGAAACATTCATCATTTTCTATATTAATACATCATGAAATTATAAAAAAATGTAAGAAAAAAACATCTGATTATTGACCATTAAATATATTAAATTCAATGGTTATTGACCATTAAATTAATTAAATTCATTGGCCCATAACACTATGATTTGAAAATTGAAAAGAAAAAAACAAAAGACCAGAAGAAAAATAAACTCTTACTCGAAAATCATTTTATGAAATAACACAAATCATCAAAGAAAGAGAATCACCACGAAATAAATCCCCCCCTTTAATTAAATTATCTAGAAAGAACACATAATCCCGAAAACGCAACTTGAAGATATAAAAAAATAATAATAAATAAGATTACACCTCTTACAACATAATTAAGACAAGCTGCTGCATCTTACATTGACTTCTACACTAATGGACATGACTAACTATGTAGCGTGAAAAAGTTCCAAAACGATTTTTTTCAGTCTTTAAAACAAAAAGAGTAGCTGGAGCTATTCAGGAATCATCTGTTCTCGTTGACACCAATCGAACTTGGTAGCCCCAAAAATGCCCTAGTGAAAGCATCGATTGCATCTGCACGAATTGAAAACAACCATTACTTAGCAGGCAGCAGCGTTATATCCAATCGTGACAGAGCATGATAACAATCAGAAAGAAAATACTTTAAATCATTGAACATGAAGTCCAAGGCATTGAAAAAAAATAATACTATGATCAATCATACATCACATCTATCATTTGCTACAAAGATTTGTGTTGGCCTAACTTGGACTGCCCCGACCACATGACCCTATCATATGCATTTTGCAATATTAGATATCATCCATTAGTCTTCCTTTGTAAGTATTATGCTAACATTCGAACTGACTCATCATTCCAAAATTTGCTATGATCAGGTATTGTGTGCCTAGATGTCAAGAAACCATCATGAAGAAGAGTATTGACAGATATTCCCCAAAAAGAAACAGACCAGTTAAAAAGTCATGACATTCTACTTGTCTGGCCATTGTCTGGATGCCCGCGCTTGTTAGCCTTACGACGACCATGGTGGCCATGACCATGTCGTGATGGTTTCTTTGTTTTCTTGCTGCAGAAATTGAATTGATGAAAACATGGATCAGAAATGTAAATAGGGACAATAGCTAACCTAAAAAGTCAAAAATTGTAACTGAAAGTATGGGTGTAAAAAGTGGTCACCAGATTAAACAGCTAACTAGATACTAACCAGAAAATAGCTGAAAGAATTCTAAACAAAAGGATGATAGGTAAGGCCAACAAAGCAGATGCCTGCAAGAATCAATTTACCAAGAAATAAGATAGCAATACCAAGTAATCAGGTATATTAATGATAAACTTTGTAAGATTAATATAATTGTTAAAGTCATGAGAAATAAAATTTGGCACATACCGCAAACCACTCTAACTCTTTAGTCGTAAGAGCCCTCGTCAACTCATGCTTTTTCAGTGTTTCTTTCACATAGACTTGAACCTTAACACAAAACAAAGCAAAATAAGTTATTATGCTATAATATTTCTAATTAGAAATGTGAAAAACATAAGCTAAACCCAGCTCAAACATCAAATCCAGATTTCATATTCACACAAAGTCTCTATAGAAAGACCAGGGAAAGCTTAGAAAAGAACTCAAAATGGGTAAAACAGCTAGACCAGCTTTCACAATGATAGCAACAGATACTGATACCTGCTGATGGTATGTTGTTGCAGATTTCAGAAACTCTCCATAAGCATGAACTGCCTTCTTGGTGTATGGTTTCAATACCACTCGCACATTATCAACATGAGGTTTGGCCACAGTGGCAACTTGATCAATATATGGTTTGCTGAACTTCTTAGCTTGCTGTAACCAATTGAAGTGAGCTTTAGGATGTATGTTAACACACCGGATAAAGAAAAAAGTGAAATTTAGGATATGTACCTGGTAGTAAGGATCAACAATCTCTTGTGCTTTTATAACATGCAGAATTATTGCAGCCTTTGATGCCTCATAAGTTTCAATTGTTTTAGTTTTTAACAATTGCACGTGCGGTTCAGCATTTGTTTTGAATATCAGCCACTGTTCCTTTACTGCTGGGATCCATTTCTTGAACATGATGGAAGAAAGAATCCATGTAATCATTAGATAAGCAGAGAATCAACCTTTTCATATAGAAAGGACAACATTCAGCATAAATTTCATACAAAAGAAAATATATACAAAAAAGAGCTTACAGTTTTCATTGTTTCCACATGGGGTTCAGCCCACTTTTCAGCTTGGCCTTTCTTCTCCAGTGCCTAGACAAGTTTAAATACTTCGTTTAGTGAAGAAACCATGACATGCATGACAACTGTATTATTAACAAAAACTTTATCTGATAACAACAAAGTTAAGTATATGACAGTCCCCAACAGTTTCCGACCAAGTAATGCATAAAGTATCAATTAACTACAAGGTACTCAAAAAAACAATACCTTCTGAATTGCAATATCCATGACAGGTTTTCCATGCTGATTCCAACGAGTCTCAATGAAGGACTGGAAAAAATTAACAAGCAATAATTACAAGAGGAAATTGATAGTACAGCATGCTACACAATGAGCTGCTTTTACCTGACATCGAAATAAATGTACAGCAAGCCAGGGTGGAAGCCATGCACCATGAACCTGATCATCAACCCGAAATGTGGCTCAGCCTCAAAATTCAATCTCAGCTAAGCAAAACTATCTCAACAGATGAGTCATGAGTGGATCAGATGATAAACTACCATGAAAGAAAAATATATCAGATAGAATAAGATCAGACCTCTGTAAGCTCTTTAGATTTCGAAGTGGCCTCAAGCTTTGCCTTCATCATTTCTTCCTGGAAAAAGGGGAAAGAGAAAATAAGATAACCAAAAACTGCATGTGAGAAACATATTTCCGGAGTCAAGCATAAACTATAAGTTTCAATAAGTTCCTAAGATACCTCAGCGATTTTAAGAGCACGTTCAGTTTTACGAATTTTGCTCTTCTGTTCATCATTAATCTTTTGAAGCTGTAAAAGGAACACAATTCTATATCACTATATCAAATACACAGGATAATATCAAGGGAAACACAAGTTGCATGGGAAACATCCTAAAAATAATTTATAAAGAAAATGGAGGAAAAGAAAGCAGATGACAAAAAGTGCACGAATGCATATAGTCACAAGAATTGATAATAGCATCCCAAGCAAGCAAAACCACAGTCTCAACAATATCAGATCGGTTAGCACCTATTTTCTCAAATATACGCACATGCATCTATTTGGTTAGCATTTGGATGCATATAGTAAGCAGAAGTAATAGAAATACACAACAACAACAGAATTTAGCCTTTGCAAAACTCTACCAACTATAAAACTTACACTCTTTAATTTGTCTTTCAATTCACTTATCTTCTTATCAGCTTCATTTGCCCGAGCTTCCAAAGCCTCTTTCTCTTTTAATTGTCTCTGCGTTTCCTCCTTGAGCTTGTCAACCTGCAAAAAGTAACATTTAACAACACACACAGAGTCATTTCAAAAGCAACCCATTTACTTATCCAAATCCCCCACCTGCTTCTCAAGTTCACCAGCCCGTGCATGTGCCTTTCCCACCTGCTCTGCAGCATCTAACTTACCTTTTTTCTAATCAACAACAAAAAAAACGATTTCTAAATTATATATCTAAAACATGCAACTCTCTATTCCTACAACAATAAACACATCCACTCTATTTTTCAATTCACACACACCTGGAGCGACGACAACTCTTTCTGCATAGACGAAATGCTATCTGATTTCTCCTGAATAAGTTTCTCCTTCTGAGCTAAAACCTCGTCCTTGCTTTTCAACTCTCGTGTTTTCTCATCGATACGAGATTCTTCATTAAAATCCAACAGTAACCAACATTAATCGACTAAACAAACACACATACAAACCAAATTTTCTATCTAAAAAAGGTGATTTTTTTTTTATCAGATTCAGCTAATAATAGACAAACATGCATGATTCGGTGACATCACCCAATTCAATCAGTATTGAAACATATAAAACTCACTAGTTACCAGTACTAAATTCGATTCCAACTAATCACGCTAATTCAAGTAGAGATTTCATTGTCAATAATAACAAGAACAACAATCAAACAGAGAAGAAACTAAAAATGCTAACCGAGAACTTGGATCTTGGACTTGAGTTGTTCCAATTCGATCTTAAGAGCCGACGAATCGGCGCCGTCCGATCCAGTGAGTCGGTCTTCTCCGTCGACGGCAAAAATTAGGGCAAATACCAGAGAGAAAACCACGAGCTTTGAGGCCGCCATCAACCAGATTGTTAGCCACCAAAACCCGCAAATCTAATTTTTGGATTCAATATTTTTGTATTTGTATTTGATTTATCATGTGAGGCGTTTTGACGAGCTGATATTAAATATCACACATGGCACATCAACTGATTATTTTATGGACTTCGCGTTTATAGATGTATGGTGACCGTCGCCAGCCGGTGGCTTTGATTGGAGGTTGGTGAGAGTTTCGGCACGTGCCGGTTCGAATCTGTACGTGCAAAAGATTGAGGGATGTCATGTGTCCATAAGAAAGGAAGCTTTGGTTTTGACCGTCGTCCAATTAATGACGTTTTATCTTGTTGACAAACTTTTGGAAGAGAATTACAAATATGAAAGTAGGGCTAGATTTTTAAATTTTTTTGTCCAAATTCACATTCAAATAATATGGTATATAAGTTGTCATTACTTTATAAATCATAAAAGATTATATGATAATTAATTGATATTGATAATTCATATACTATATTATTTGAATTTAAATTTAAATATAAAATTTGTAAAATCTAACATTATTTTTAAATATAATTATGTATAGACACTTTTAGGTAAAATTTTCACAAGATAAACTTATCAAAAATTTTAAACTTTTATTCAAATGTATGACAATATAATTTATAATGACTGCTTAATTATAGAATAGTACATTGATGATATCTCAATTATATATAAACTTTTCAAATTATTTGAATAAAATTTTGAATACTGTAGTATTACCTATTACTGTTATATGAGAAACTTCAATATCAATATTTTCTAATTTAGCAAATTTATTAACAATAAATTTTATACATATTATTCAAAAATTTACTCTTATAATATAGAGAATTTTTTCTCATTATATGAAGAAAATTTCTAATATATACTATTAAATAACTATGAATGTCTATTGTAGATATAAACTGAAAAATATATTAATTACTTGTATTATAAATAAGGTACAAAATTTTCTAAAAAAAAATAAATAAATAAGTTGCAAAATGTGATATTTTGAAATTATTACATAGATATGTTTATTGATTGATATATCTCCTCTTTTTTAAAAAAAGAGATTGTTAGTTAAAAAACAATTTCTATAGATTGTAACTATATTATGATTCAATATAGATGTGATGTTAAAAAGGAAAGAATCTAAAGCTTACCATCTTTATAAAAGCTTGAATTTTGTCCAGGAAAAAGTAGTTAGTTTTCTACGTAATGGTTGTCAAGTCGTAGTCGGCCTTTTGAGTAGAAAGATATGATGGTTCATTAAGGGCATATTTTTGCTTTTATTAATTGGATTGACTTGGCCGATAATTCAGGTCGGTATATGTTGCACAAGTCGGGGTGTGCCGACTTGGACCTCTGTGGCCCAAAATTTTGGGCTGTGGTTGAGATGTCCAAATATTTATATTGGGCTAAAGTTTTAAAAGTCTTCTAATGGATGTGGATTATGCAATTGGTGGTAGCAAAATTATTGCTTCGCAAGTAAAAGAATCACCCAAACAATTCTGTCAAGATTTATTGAAGTTAACTATTATATTCATATTTTAAACATTTACTTTCATATCTATCGAAGTTTTAGCACAGTATGTGAAACTTGTGCTCTCTATCACAATTCCGCAAATGTGAGAGATGAGAGATGCACACCATTTAGCTAAAAATATATGTGTCGAAAGCGGTATATTTTAGTAAGGCAATTATAAGGCAATTATAAGGCAAAGATTAAAGATAGCATAATGCTTATCGTGCTTGTAAGTTTGATTTTATATGATATTAGGTCAATAAAGCCGACAAAATCTACATACAAGATTACAAGTAGCGAGATGGCGGACGAAGATCGTTGGGCAACCCATTACAAGAGAAAAGAAAAGATTAGTTGGGCGACAAATAGGGTGAGCCCAAAATTTGTGGGAGTTTCACAATGACAGTAATGACTAATTTATTCTATTTATGAGGACGAATTCAATTGAATATAGTAGTTAAAAACGATATACAAAATCAATAGGGTTCGTGTCATGCATAATAAAAAGATTATTAGGAGTTATATTACCATACGCTCTTTGTAGCTTATAGGGATGATTAGTGGTCATTAGATTTAATCCAAGAGTCCATAGAAAATATAAGTTTGAAAATTAAGATAAAGTGAAAACTTAAATAAAATAAATCACTCTTATGTAACAGGAAACAAAAAAAATAAATGATATTGAAATCCTAAATTGATCAACCACGTTGTTGTTGTTATTATTATTATTTTACATTATATTGATATTTTGTTATGCATATAAAATAAATCATTACATACACCAACACAATCGTAAGTACAAACTTTTTTATTACCATCTACATATACATTTGCTACTATACTTGCAATATTAACAATATAGTCATACTCGAGAAACACACTTATGGTGTGTTTATGTCATATATTAGGAAATAAGAATGAAGAACGAGATTAATTGATGATGTTTACTTGTTTAAAATTCATTTTGTAATTGAAATAAAAATGTAGGTACCATATCAATTTAAGGATGTAGAATGAGAATCTTATTCCCCTCACACCATTTGAGAATCTCATTCTTATTCCAAAATTCAATATAAAAAATTCCTTATATCTTGGTTTAAAAAAGAAAATCTACTTTGATAATTTTGTCTTTGCTGTTGAATTAATTTATTATACTTGGTTGTTTTTATATTTATAAATATGAATATTTACATATACTAAAGGCTTTCCAAAATATATATATATGCTAGTACAAAGTGTTATATTTTATACCAATGATATGTAGTACTTAGCATTCAAATTGTGTAATGAATTAAAGAATATTACATATTGACGATAGTTGTTACTAGCATTGTCATGGCTACTAGGCTACTAGATTTACAAAAACAAAGCAAATTTAGGTAACATTTTATATATAAAAACAATGTTGCAAAAATCATTAACTGGTAATCGACTGACGAGGCAGTGGTTAGTTATTTGTTAGTTATTCGGCAATTAATCGGTAGGTACTGTTTTGGAAAAAAAATAATATTATTTTTTAAAATCTGAAGGCACAAACTGATATATATTTTTTTAATTTTAGTGGTCAAAATCATTTTTTTTTTTTATAATTTTATCAAAGCTTAAGGGAAGTTTGTATCATTTTTCATGACATATATATATATATATATATGTCTGTACTCACCAAACCCTTCATTTTGCCGCCTCCACCCGCCCTCTTCTCTCTCTCTCTCTTTCTTTAACTTTGGCTTTTTCTTCTTCTTCCCGATTTTCTTCTTCCTTTTTTGTTTTTTTCTTTCTTCTTTATCCCTTCTTGTTGACGGTGACAACAATAAATGGCGAAGACAATGATGAACGGCCCTGACCTCATCCCTTCTTCTTCTTCTTCTTCCCTTCTTGTCTCAAATATGTTTTTCTTGTGTTTGTGATGGTGGTTGGATTTTTTAGTGGTACTTGAGTGTTTTCTAGCCAGTTTTATGGTCGATTTTTGTCGAGTTGGACCGATTATTTGGTCAACCAACCGATTACTCACCTTCGACGAGTAAGACCTCCGATCTCGGGGTTATCAGACCGGCACCCTATCAGTTAGCAATTCATCGGTGAAAAATTGCCGATTATTAGCGATTTTTGTAACAATTTATTAAAAAAAAAAATCATGACTTCATATATAATATAAATACACAATATGTTCTTTCAATATTTATATACACAATATGCTCATAATAATATTATTAAGAAAGTTAATTTTTTTTAGCCTATTATGATGAGTTACATGACAAAATTATGTTATTACATCTTAAATAATATTTTGCATATTGTGATTGATTCATAATTTTGATTAAGGATATTTTTGTAACTTGTAATTAATTCATTCTGATTTCAAAGCAAAATAAACAGCTTAATGTGAATAGTACTAATTCCGATTTCAATTTCTGCAGTTGAAGTAAATAACTTATTTTGATTCCGATACATCATTACAATTTTAAATTATTCCGATTCTAAATCATTATGATTCTTATTCTCATTTCTCCAATTGAAGTAAACGCACCATTAATTTGTGGAGACTATGGAGGGATACACGAACATCTTTTAGTGCAATTGTATCTGTCATGTGTCAACCTCGATCTTAAATGTTATACTTGAGTTATTTCCTATTAATTTAAACTTTTGGTTTTCATGATAACTAACATGGTATCAGAGCTTGGAGATTTCTTGTTCAAACCCTCTCTTTCTCTTTTATCTGTCCTCTTGTTACACATGTTATAATATTATGAGGCATTTAATTTGTGTCTGACATCTATCATTTATCCACGTTATATATGAAAAGGCGTGTCATGTGGTCAGCCTCAATTGTAAATACTATAATTTGACTCTATCAATGTGGTCAACCTCAATCTTAAATACTATAGTTTGACTCTATCATTGTTACACGTGAAAAGATGTATCACGTGGTCAACTTCAATCTTAAATACTATAGTTGACGTGTCACATGGTCAACCTCAATATTAAATACTATAGCTAAGTCTTTTAACTTAAATTTTTAGGTCTAATAGTAATTTTAACGATATGTGCTTTCAGCACCGCCACAGGCCACCTTTAATTATTATTTCTAATGAATTAATAAACATGCAAGTTGCAGCGCCTACAAAATGTACCTATCAAACATGATGCATGAACTAGCTAATAATGAGTACTTACAGTTATTTGTATCCGCTTAATAAATGATGATGATCTTATCTTAGCTTAATTAGTCATGAATGGCTGCGCAAGTTGTAGTGCTACTGAACCGATATGGTCTTACATGAGAAGAAGAAAGGCAAATATAGCCAAGGACAACTTCCCAGATGAGGCATGCATGCTTGCATGCTAGCTAGCTGGCTAGCCAATTACTCATAATTTAAAGCAATCAAAATTGCATACCAAACCTTGCTCAATTGATCGATGCCGATCAATCACCTCAGCCATGCATAGCTAGTCGGAAAGTCATCCTTGGCTGCACTCAACTCTCTGGCTCTTCTTGCAAGCCCCTTCGATTGACTTGGCTGATCGATGTGTATATATGTGCAACTCATGTCTTACTAGCTAGTTTCTACCGTCTGGGGTCTTGCATGAGAAGAAGAGAGCCCAATGTAGCCAAGAACAACTTGCCGGATCAAAAATATAAGTCGATCATATAAGTTGTTAACTTATAATGACTGTGCCGGCAAGTCATTCTTGGCTGCATACATATTACACTCTCCACCTCTTCATGCCAGATCCCTTGGCATTTCTATTCTCTCTTCATGTCTCTCTGTGTCTATTGCTATCGCCAATCAATTTGATATTTATAGACATAAGTTGATAAGAACGAATGCTACAGGTCCTTTAATTAATGATTAGAATTTTGACTAAATGTTTAAAATTTTATATATATATATATATAAACTAATTTAAATAATTTCATTAACTGCCTATCATCCAAGTAGGAGAATAAGTTGGAGGAAAGAAAATATTCCAAAAGGATTGAACTTGCAGAAATTCGAGCCAGAGGCCATGGCTGGAAAGTGATGAGGAAGTATTAATACGCAAATTAAGAATTAACAAAGTTTCTATAAATGGCAAAACCTTACCATATATGGAATGCCACGATCGGGGTTCCAATTAATAATAGATTTGTGTTTGGGTTCCACTTCTACTAATGGAATAAAGAGAGGAAAAGATCATCAAGTGGAAGAAACATATGTGACTAGAATGTTAATGGAATAGATACAGATCAACAATGCATTTTCAGGGAACCATATCGTACAATAATAGCCAAGCAAAGCCTCATTGCCACTTGCTTTTTGAAATAATATATTTTCTGTGTTCTAAAATATATACGTATATATATATATACATATTTTTTTTTTCTGTCTTTCGAAAGTTGGTTGGCATATTGAAAAATAAAGTACACTTAAAAAGTTTAATATATAATATGTGATATAGCTAGGCACTTTAATTTATGGCTTTTTTGTTGCTACAAATTCTTTGTACACATATACCGGAAGATATGGATGGAGTTATCTCTTCTTTTCATTTTTTTTTTACTTTGTTGGATTGTACTAATCATGATTTCTTTCCTTGATGATGTTTCATTAGCTTATGTAATTTTAATTATATATATATATTTTATAGAAAATACCCTCTCTAAAGCCTCTTGTGAAATTAACAATAAATTGAAAATTTTGATGTCAACCATTTAGTGGTTTGTTGGAACTTATCAAAAATAAATATTATATATGTAGTTCGGAATTCTACCCTCATAATATTGTGTGTAATTCGAACTCCTATCACAAATGTGATCATACAGAAGAAGTGCATTAATCAATTGAAGGACGAATAAATGTGTTCGATAGTGAAAAGTTTTGTTTTTTTTATTTTTTTATTTTCAGTTTTTCTTTTTGTTTTTGAAAAGAGATTGTCTTGTTATAGTTACTCAAGAGATTATGTACCTCTTTACAAGGCAAATCTCTTAACTATAGGAGCATATCATATAAACTTAACATTTTAATCTCTATTTTATAATAATTAAGAGGAACCTTTTTGTTCTAACAAAAAAATGAGTTTTGAAAAATAACCCATTGAAAAATTGAGTATTTGTAAACTATAATTCATGAATAAAGAAAATAACTAACAGGAAATAATCAGCATATTTACAGCTTTTATTTATGAATTATTTCATTTATTTTGTAAACTATAGTTAATGTAAATACAAAAAACTGGTAATAATAATAAAAAAAAAAACTTATTTTAGTTTTTCAGTATTATTTTCAAATATATTAGGATTTTCTCTAATGAAGAACTTAAATATTTTTTTCCTTTCTTGTATGATATATAAAAATAATAATAAAATTTTGAAAAAAAAAAAAGAAAAAAGTTAAATATATAAAATTATAAAGTCAGTTTTATATTTTTATAAGATATATGATTTTAAGTTTTAACTTAGGTAGTTGTGTTGTGAAATATAGAAGAGTTTTTAAATGGATATAAAGACAAAAAATACTTTGGCTTATCCTAATTTGTGTTAATCTGGATAGTCACCATTATTATGGTAGTTAATTGGTTGCTTTATGTCTAATTAAAAAATTAATATTAATCAAACACACCAAGTACAATAAGATGAGCTTCTGCCGTTCTTCGCTTTGCTCCGCAGTACAATCTCCTCCCCCCCGGCCTACCCCCCCCAAAAAAAAAAGTACAAAAAGATGAGACTGCTGTCTGTCGGGGCTTGCGAGTTTAATTACACTATTATAACAACAATAAAAAATGTAGTAGAGAGTCTGTTTTTACTTTTTACCTTTTATTTTAAAGATAGTTTTCTATTTTAAACATTGAATAATACCAAGTAAAAAAGAAAACAAAATATTCCTAGCGTGTGAATACATATATAGGAAACAACCATGCATATATCATTCAAAAATGAACATCTTTATAAACAGATAAAATCACATATGCCTTGATTATTAAATTTAAAATAATTACACCTTCACGACTTTCCAATACTACTAGGTGATAGCCAATTGATTCTGTATTGGGCTGCCAAGTAGTTTCCTAGCACCATCATAGTTTATCTCTGGCCGTTGGATAATCTTATGAACCCATCAACTTTTCCCACGCGACACGATCATGTGACAATAGAAGATGCACCATTTTATCAATTGCATGAGAGCATGATAGCTTCTCTCTGTCTCCACAAATACAGTAGTAACTTTTGCTGAAAATCAAATAAAGAATGAAAAGAACAAGAAGCAGCACATGATAAGAAACGTAAACGTCTGCCTCCTTTTTCCATGATTATTTTGATATTTGCCTGTCAATAATTGTCGCGTGATGATTATCAAATCACAATAATTTTGCATGAAAAGAATATATAACATTGATGGCTCTATTATTTTTTTAAAAAATAGCTCTATTGCCACCCAAAAATTACATCTCACACCCATTCATTCATTGCACCCAATATTAACATTTAAAATTTAATTACTTTTATTTGTCCACCCTTTAAAATGACCAAAATAACCCTAAACCAAATTATATATGTAAGTTAATAAATTTACATTTGTAAATACTCTTTTCTTTTCCTACTTTTTTTTCCCTTTTTCTTTTCTTTTCTTTTTTTCTCATTCTTCTCCAATACATTATGTTCTTTTTTTTTTTTTTTTCTTTTTCTTTTTGGTTCTCTTCTTTCATTATTTTTCTCTCTTTCTCATCAATGGCCTTAAAATATGTTAACAAAAAAAAAATATATTGTTCTTCACATATGTTTGCATATATATATATATATATAGAAAATATTTTTTGTAAGAATAATTTATAAAATCTAGATTTGATTTTCTTTCTTTTTATTGGATCAAAATGTGTTCATTTTTGTATGATCAAGATATATTTATTCCAAAATCCTAGTGATTTGACCCAATATCAAACACAAAACAAAACAAGAAAAATAAAAAATCAGATTTATATAAATAAGTCTCTCTCACACACACATGTATATACATGTATATATATATATATAATTAACACATCATGAATTTAGATTGATAGAAAAATATTTAATTATCTATATGTTAAACAACAAGATAAACTACTTTGTGAATAACAGAATTTATAAAACTAGAAAGTAATGTTGTTTTATTTCCTTATATTATCATATCCTTTTAAGTAATTTTAAGTATGAATACTTTGGTAATTAAAAAAATTATTTAAAAATTGGGCGTGAGAAACATTTTCTTGGGTGCCAGTAGCCTCAGTCATATATATAATATAGATATATACATTGTATAGCTTCAACGTGGCCAAGGACATGCAACTTTAATTTTGTTTTTGTACTATAGGGGGGACATTTCACTATGATGAATGACTAGATCTTTTGTGTTTTTACTTTTGAACGAATAATAGCATGAAATGTTGTCCTTTACATCTCCATTTATTCCGGTGAAAACTGTGCTGCCAAGTTAAAGCCTTACATGAGAAGAAGAGAGGCCAATGTAGCCAAGGGCAACTTGCCGGGAAAATGGATCTGCAGATTAGGCCTTGGAGGCTGTCACAGTTACCGGCAAGTCATCCTTGGCTGCGTTCTACTCTCTACCTCTTCAGGCAAGGCACTTTTGGCTAACTAATGCTGGGGTAGTTTGATGATCACCATAGATATTGTGTTTATGCATGTCTGCTACATGTTGTTTTTGATAGGCCGAGGCCTTACATGAGAAGAAGAGAGCACAATGTAGCCAAGGACAAACTTGCCGGCAAATTCACATAGTCAAGCAGTACTAGTATTATTGCCTATGCCTTGCCGGATTCCGGCAAGTCATCCTTGGCTGCACCACAATCTCTGCCTCTTCATGCAAGGCATCCTAGCTAGCTATGCAAGATAATAACTTCAGTTTTCGTGTTGTGTAAGACATTTGTATTGTAGGTCAACTACACACGCATATATAGGTAGAGGCAAAGTTGAGATATGTGACTCGACTAGTTGAGCGCTCATATTTTAATTTTATAGCCTCATGCATGAATATATCAAAGTTAGGTGACTAAATTGAGGGCATCATCAAAAATTCCAACAGAAGCAAGTGGCCCTGGTGCCATCCAAGGGGCAAACTTTTTTCGTTGTTTGCTATTAGGTATAATCCTGATAATATCCTTTCGGGACTCTGCTCATCGAATTAGGCTTGCAGTGTGGACCCAGACCAAGATTTTGGGTCCACTCTGCTTTTATAAAGTAATTGGAATAGAATCTTACATAGATATGGTTTTTTGAGGACTAAGTGTCCTATACAATAATAAGCCACGATTGTTTCAATGACATTTTTCACTTACCAATATTTGTAATTTAATTTCCATATAGAGTGACAAAAAGAACATTGTTTCAAGTCGGTAGATCAAAATGGTGATCTTTTCGAAAAGGAAACGAATCATAACCACCCATCGTTAATAACGCGCTGATTACGGGTTTGATGGCCTTCTAGGTACTAATGGCAATGGACGAGAGCAAGTTCAAGGCGATGAAGACGAGTTGATGAAGGGAGAGAGTTGTACAGCAAGCAAGCAAGCTAGCTGGCATGCATGGACATAGGAGGGGAAGAGTAGTACTAGAGACGTGTAAAAGGAAGATTTGACCGAAAATGAGGCATCCCATGATATGCTAGTGTCTCTTTGCTGCTCTTTCTTGGAGCATCCCTTCTATTACTGCTTTATGATCCTCCACGTTTTTATGCTTTAATCGATAAAGTTTTTGGGGCCCCCTTCTTCTTTTTTATTTATTATTATTATTATTATTTTTTCTTCTTTTGTTTCTCATCTCTTTACAGTCCGCCACCTCCCTCTTGTCAATGCAAGTTTGTAACCCACCATTTCACATTCTCTCCTACTTGTAGTGTAGGGCTCTCTTTCTATATTCTATGTGTAATTTGACATGATTAATCAATTCATCTTGAAGAAGAATTTATATTATGTGTATTGTATACACGTTGAGGAGAATCATACAAAAAATTAAATTCCTTTCCGTTGCTAGTTGTTGTACTAGCTATATACGTGTCTATGCATTTTTGTTCTCCACCTTTTATTTTCTTCTTCAAATCTGTGAGTTGTGTCCTAAAAAATCATGAATCATAAATTTTTGGTACCTCTTCTGCTGGTTCTTGGCTGTTGGCAGAGGTGATGATTATCATGGCTTTGAATGAGATTCAGATATAGCGTAAGTTACTATATGCCTTAGGGCAAGTGTTAATAATTGAAAATAGTGAACATAACAGCCATTTATTTTTTCAAAACACAAGAAAACTTACATTAATTTGAAGAATAACCATAAAGCATTTGTTTAAGTTTTTTATTACGTTAACATAACCTTAAAATATCAATCAAGTCCCTTTTTTACTTCAGGAAAAATAGTGTCAAAATTAAATTAATATACAGAGTTCAGAAAATATCTTTAGTTGCAAGTTGCAAGAGAGTGCTTATGCATCAATTTGTGTACCTTAATCGCTCGAGTTAATTTATAAGCCTACAAACATATAAATGGATATGTCTATGTACAGTACCAATCAGATGCGAAATCTCAACAATTAGGAAGATGGTTAATTCATACGTCAACATGTACATAACTGCAAATGTTAAGGCATAAGACTAATTAATCAGATGCGAGATCTCCCCAATCACAAAGACGGTGACTGGCATATTCGTTCAATTCAAATTAGGAATCAGCTTTTGACTTTTGACGCATGACAATACTATTATGGCAATATTTCAACGCAAGCATTCGAGATTGTATAAAGAGTTGTCCATAGACTTGCCATGACAAGGACTTCGATAGTTGTCCCATTCCAAGTGCAGATGCTGCTAATCACGTTGGTATCTGTCGTCTAAACCAACTCAGTACAGGCTCAACTTTGAACGTGTCTATACCACTAAAACTAAACTTCAAGTAAATGGAGCAACCATTTGGACGAGAATCTAATACCACTTATATCATTTCATGTTCCATGACAACAAACTTCAAGTGAAAAAGATCAGATGACAGCAAATACAAAATGAGTAGAACATTGCCATTAGTGGCTCGTGCACAATTGAGGATTGCAATACATACTCAGCAAATGACATTCAATAATCACAAAAGATTTACTCAAGACGATACAAACTTGCAAGCTCAATCTCAAAACCTTAGGAGCTTTTCTCCAACGAATTGAATGATTCTATAGATACTTTCTTGCAAGAGCACGGACCTTTGTATCAAAATGTGATGATGTAATGCGCGAGCCAGGCAATGTATAGTGGATTAAGAAGAATCTGCAAATCCCAAAGTTTTCTCAGTACTGACAATGTGTTAATCCAATAAATAAATAATGAAGCGCAAAAGATATTCTGTTATATATATGAGCACTATAAATTGCAGTCCTTAGATAGGTGACATGAACTCGTGTCAATAACTTCTACAAAGAACATAAAAACTAAGGGAAAGGACATTAAAGTTAGCTCTACATCTACTTTTGGTCCTACCCAAAACTTCACCCTGTAAATGAAGAAAGTAAATAAAAATGGAGTCAAATGATATAATGATGAGTATTTAGCAGGGATTGCAGCCCAAAAATCAACATGAAATGCCATTTAATAAATATTAGGAAAGGTATAGATGGTTAGCACAGGACAAAGATAACCAGAGCTTCTTCAACTAATTAAGGATCTTGAGAGGATTAGTAGTATAAGATGGCACTAAGATTAGATAGCCGTATGAAGAAAACAATGTTCTAATAGTGATTATAGATAAAAAAAAACATACATTTACATTTTTTTCTTCATTTTTAATAATAAGGAATCTTCAGACCTTTCTATATTCTATTAAGCTCGAAAAACTTGGTAGTTAGAAAACTTGAGCAATATAATGTCTAAGACTCTAAGGTAGTTGACCCCGAGGGTATTGAATTCTTAACCTCTTCGTAAATGATTGTCCAGCCAGTCTACACTCGGGGTTAAATGCTCATTTACTGTTATTTACAAAGGGTTTAATGAAAAAGAGTAAGTTATAAACTTAAGAGAGATGTTTGAAAGCCACATCCAACATTTTAAATAAAAAATTTAGCACCCTCTGAATGCACTTATTAGAAGACATTTATTCTTGGTACTCAAGGTTTTAACTTTTAAGCGCATTTGACAACGCATTCAAACACCAAACTAAAATTTCAAAAATGTACTCAGCACATTATGCAAGCAAATTTTATTTACATTAAAATTTAAAATTTGGATTTTTTCCCTACCATATAACATGCACAATTTGGCGACACTTCAAAAATCAATATCACACTACAGTCACTACCGAATGATGATAGTTGTCACAATCACCATACAACTACCACTGTCAACCACCATAAAACTACCAGCTCCTCTGCCACCATTCAATCACCAGCATCATCACCTATAATCAGCACCATCAGACCATTACATACACAAATATCACATACAATCACCATCAACATCAAACTACCGTACAACTACCACCACCGCCAACCCCACTAAATGATCATTCCATTACCACCGATGAGCAAACCACTATAGCAGTGATATAACCACGACCAACCATCACACCGTAAATTTCTACATCTTTTAAGTAGTGAAAGAATGGCTGCAAGTATGTCTGTTACTTCTATCAGTATCAGGCATCATTCCTAAGCTACAATGAGATGTATAAATTCTTAAGAACACATGATGACGTTTACTAACAGAAAATGATAACACCAACATATTAACATTTACAAGTAGAGTTGTTCCACCATAAATAACATATTACATATTTATGAAAAATTATAAAATGGAATACTTCATGGGAAAAGCAAAAAATCAATAATTTACCTTTATGTAAAGCTCATGAACCTCTTGGAAAAAGCTCTTGATTCCGTCATCATTACGAGAGTCATGAAGTAGCAGTAATCGTGTATGTATGATATGTCAAAGAAAATATCAATCTCAAATTGGTATTCAGGTGTTCAAAATGAAAAACATCACTGCCAACAACCGTCACACTTCAAATATAACACAATGACCACATTCATGTGCCGGTTAATAATAAGGTTACAAAGGGTGAGTTATTATCATGCATACCCAATTTATATGACACACCTGGCTGGTGTGGCTCAAGCAAGTGAATGAGAGGAGTTCATTATCAAGTTAGGGTGCTATCATTTCAAAATCACATGTATAGTGCACATAAAATACCAACATAGGATAATATTTTCCAGAGATTTAACAGTCAGTCTAACAAGATTTCAAAGGCCTTAATTGGCTCAAGCAGGTGAATGAGAGGTGTTCATTGTCAAGTTAGGGTGCTATCATTTCAAAAACACATGTACAGTGCACATAAACTACCAATGTAGGATAATATTTTCCAAAGGTTTAACAGTCAGTCTAACAAGACTTCACAGGCCTTAATACTCAGAATGTGCTGCAAGCCCATGACATTGCTCTAGGTTATTCAATGATGAATCTTGTTTAATCTTGTTAAACATCTGAATTTAGAGATTAATTTTACAAATTAGAACTATGTATATATTTAACGAGTAACTTATCTATTCCAGCAATGAAAGGGACTTGAAATGGTGACCTCAAGGCTCCAACACTATGTTGATAACCACTCAGCTAAAAAACTTAAGCTTGTAGGTGAAGGCCCTAAGTTTTAACACACCTCCTACTATGTAGTACCATTGGGAATTATTAGATGGACCAAGTCCAAACAAAAATACACATTCAAATGATGAACAAATTTAGAAACAAACTCAAATTTAGTCATATGACTCATATCTCACATGGTAAACTCACAAACTTGTAAGGGAATGAAACTTGTCCTTTCATGCCCAGCCATATTTTCTATCAGTAAGCCATATCCAAACATTCTAATCAAAATGAGTAATTTTTTCTTACCACAAATAAAAATGTTCTTGAACAATCGATTAAAGAAAAGAAATTCCAAGCCACTTATAGAAAATAATTTCACATATATAAAGGATATGACCAGCTGTAACATATACTGATACCACCAAATCGTTAAACCTGTCAATTGCTTTCAAGAACCTGAGAGAAGTGAGACAAGAAACGTCATTACGAGATTTTGGAATAATAACAAACAAAAGCATAGGTAATTTTGCCAAATGAGGATTTTTATAGAGGAATAGAACTTACATAGCACTAGTAGTCCATGCAAGGTCCTGAACAATATCCAGTGCCGCATGTAATATAAACTGGTGCAGCTGAGCTGCATCTTCTCTCTGTCATGTGGCGTATAGGATCAGGGTATCAAATCTCAAACAACTTGCATGATGAATCCATGTAATTACAAATGAAATATTTATATACATACGAAGCTAAACCTATGAGAAAAACTTGTAACCTTGTCCCTGCAGACAATCAGAATCTAGTTTCTCTTACAGAAATGCATCAGAGTGGTAACAAGCAAAATATCCATATGATGACAATGATTGTGACATTGTAATGCTGTAGCTCTACTTGGTTGAAAACAAGGTACTAGACAAATGATGGTAAATAAAATCATATAAATAAGAAGTGACGTAATATAAATGTCAGATCTTACAATAT